>JAGDYQ010000321.1:135416-550416 GCA_021962125.1 Bulinus truncatus
ACTTGGGGTAGACTTTAAACACTGTGATCAACCTAGATGCAAAGACACGCTTTCCTGCGGCTTGTTTTTTTTTTACTTTTATAACTTGACTGAAATTTTTTACAATTTTATTTGGATGGAACCCTGAAATTCCCAGCTATTGCACACATAAAGGAATGATTTTAAATTATATTGTTTAAGTGTTTATTTGTTTTTTATTTATTCATGTTTATAGAAAATGTTTAAGTTGTCATTGTTAAAAGAAATATAGACATGAAAATTTTAATACAACATTTACCTCTAATATTAGGTATGGGACATGAAAATATATAATAATATATATATATATATATATATATATATATATATATATATGTGTCAATTTTTCGTGTGTACCATTAGAAAGAGCTTTAAATAAGCTTTCCATTGATATAAACTTCTTAGCAGTAGGTCAACAATAAAAAAAAGTTATCCTATCCAAGTCAAACTATGAACGTTTTATCACTTACACTGTTGCTTATTTTCAAATTCTGAAAAAAAATGCTATATATTAGGCATCAATAGAAACAACTTTCAAAAGGATTAGGTATGATATTTAAAAAATAAAATTAACTTGAAAGTTGCTTTCAAAATAATTTATAAATACATCCTAGCCTGAACTATTAAAAGTGGAAACTTAATGTGATAAACTGAAGACCAAATGTAGACATTAGAAAAAGATAATCATTATTGTAACTTGATACTTTTAATCAGCCTTGTGTACTAGGCTTCTAACAAATTTTACATATTTATGTCTTTTTTTACACACTTTTTAGATTAGTACTTATAAAATGAATATAAAACTCATAAACTTTCATAACAATCCCAAATTATGAAAAAAAAAAGTACATGTAACAAAAAAAATGCAAAAAAAAAATACTTAAACTTTTCCATTATTGAATTACAACATATATGTTACATCTCCTAAATATCTTTAAAAACTCACACAAATAACTTTATAAAACACTTGTTGGAAAAAAACAATGTCGTGAAATGTTGGATATTCCCATACTTATATAAAGAGATGTAAAATTAATGAAAATATAAAACGAAAAAAAAAGTGTTCAAAAATATGTACATTTATATACATTTTTCATGTGGTATTCTAAACATCATTTATACATTTGTCACAGAACCATTCTCTTTTTTGGTTTATTTGAAATTTGAGCACATTTGAAATGGTACCATTCAAGACAACTTTTACATTCAATGCAGTGTTCAGTAGATGTATTTGTTTGACATGTTGGGCACTGCCTAATAGCTATTTTCTTTCGTTTTCTTATTGATGAACGTAACATTTTCCATGCTCGATATGAAAGGAAAGGTTTTAAAATATCTTTTTCAACAACTTTATTTTTTTTTTTCGGGGTCCGTCATAGATGTGCGCATGCTCGACAAACGGACTTCAGATTATTTATTTGGGGGGGGGGGGGGCGTTATGGCTAGTGTAGGGTTAGGACCCCGAAAAAATAATACGGACTCCGTTTATCAGCTGTTAGACTTGATCATTTGCTGTTCATTATCAAACCAGTAACCAAAAACATGCACTCCACTGGTACAGATGCTGATGATGATGATAGGTGAAGACGAGCCAGTTGAGTAAGTTGTGGATACGAGGATGATGCAACAATGCTACGCCAGAAAGCGAGGACATCATGAAACTGAACAACATGCGCCATCAAATAGTTTGCGATTTCCGTAATTTCCCTGCTAGTTTTATTTTGTAAACTATGAACATCTACAGGAAACCAACCACCAAACTAATATTTTACATCAGAGTGAACCTTTCATCAACCGATTGTATGGCCGTGTCAAGAATAGCGAAGTAAAAGTTTACTTTGAATTTGTCTTTTGGATCATTAATGGGTTCGTAATCTAATTCATGTGGAAATAGTTTCTTCTTTCTTCTGATGCGGGTTGGTTCGGGTTCGAAAAGTGCTGGTATCTCTAAATTGACTGCGATTTCAGCTGTATCTACCAGTGTTTTCTCATACTCTGTGTCATTTCTGCGGTTTACGAGAAACTTCTTTGTTTCAGCCAGATGATTGATGGCGCCATGTATATCTAATTCTTTTTTTTTGAAGTTGTTACTAATCATGTTGATCTCAAACAACACGTCATACCACACAACCAGAGAAACGACAAACTTAAAACTAAAAATAGTTTTTGCAATAACCCGCGCATCTGTTTGTGATGTAATACCAGATGCTCCTATTACATTTGTGTCATCCGCAATTTCTGCCAGAGCATCGTAGATTTCACCAAGCTGATAACGAAGAGGTTTTAAAGCATCAATTCGACTTTCCCATCTTGTTTCACTCAGTGGTTTAACAGTGAGATTAGAAACGTGTCGAGTTAAAACTTCCCAGCGGCGAGTTGATGCAGAAAAGAATGTATAAACACGTAGATCAAAGGAGGTTGTTGCTTCTCAGCAACATTTTGCGGCATCATTTACAGCCAAATTCAAGGCATGTGCACTGCAAGGAACAAACAATGCCCGGGGATTGACATCTAAAATTCTTCTTTGAACACCATTGGCTTTTCCCTTTAAATTGCTGCCATTGTCATAGCATTGACCGCGTAAATTTTCGATAGATAAAGACATCTCTTCTAACTGCTTAAGAATAGTTTCAGTCATGCCAGCACCAGTTGTCTCTTTTAGAGGCACAAAACCCAATAAATGTTCCTTTACATATGATGGTGCTGCAGTGTCATTTTCTGGATTTGAAATCACATCCACAAAGCGAATGATCATGGTCATTCGTCCAACATGACCAGCATCTGGTGTGCAATCTAGAATTACTGAAAAGTACTTAGCATCACGAGCAGAAGCCAGAATTTTTCTTCGCCCAACCATGCGGGACAACAGCAGCAGCCTACAAGACGCAATCCTATAAATATAGATAGATGTGTCGCGTTTGTGGAATTCACAAATACGTCATAGAAAGCATGACGCATTCAACAACGTTCGACAACTCGCGTTGTTTTCTGATTTCTTTTATAAAACCAGATTATTTTAATTTCTAATATGACGTTTTGTCCTTTTATTTAGTGAAATATATTAAGAATTTCAATATTAATAAACTCTTAGCCTTAAAATATTATTCAATCCATGTATTGCTAAAGGACTTCAATTGTTTTAATATTTTTATTTTTATGTCTTTTACTACCACGGCTGCCGCTCCGGCTTTTTGCCGCCCTAGGCGGCCGCCTAGTCCTGCCTAGTGGTTAAACCGGGCCTGCATATACGTCGCCTCTGTACAAATACACCAATCATTGATCACCATCTAATGGGCTTGCACAATGTCCAGGTGATAACCCACTTGTATAGAAATGATGTATATATGTAACATTGATTAACAAATTTTGGGATCTTCTAATCATTCTAATTTGAAATAATTCTGTCATTTTACAGACTAAAATTCATAGAGATTAACATATTGGAGAATTTAATAGAAATTAATACTTTTCCAATCTGTGTAGTAATACTAATAAAGACTTGTGGTTGAGTAGGTAATAAAATAAACTTTAAGTTTGTTTGTTTTGTTATTTAATTTATTGGTTAAGTTCGTTGTCACTGATTTTGTAGCTGCTTCATTGTTTGTCTCCATATACATAACACCTGTGGAATGAAAGTAACACTCAGATAGATAGGTTGATTGATCGATGTTTGACTGATTAATTGATTCATTCATTCACTCATAGACAGACATGCTGATTGATTATTGATTTCTAGAGAGACAGATCGAAAGAAAAATAGATAGACAGACATATGAACAGACATACAAAAAAAGAAGTCAGAAAGACTAACAGTCGGACAGACAGAAAACCATACATACAGACAAAGTACAATCCGTAGGCATGGGCGTATTCATTGGGGGGGGGGGGCATGGGGGGCATTCGCCCCCCTACCATTTTGAAAAAATGTCATCTAAGAAGGGGGCATTGCTCCCCCCCCTTACATTTAAAAAAAATGTCATAAAGTTGTTATTTGCCCCCCCCCCTGGAAAATGTTTGCCCCCCCCCTGGAAAAATTCCTAGCGACGCCCTTGTCCGTAGGCATGACGTAAGACGGGCACAGGTATCTTTAGTAATACCTGCCACGGCTGCTGTCACAAAGTTCGCCATGTTGCCGGCCACAAACGACCGAAGCACCAGGCTGACCACGTCATTCTTCCTGGCCGGACACATCGGTACCAGAGTTCCCAGACAGAAGCCGATGGCGGGAAAAGCTGAAAGCCCGCAGATGGCGTAAATGGTGATAGCCTCCGCTTGTTCCTGCAAAGAAATGTGATGGAATACTCTGTGTCCGCTCAACTACCTATGTCTCCCATGACCATTGCACTACCGGCTATTGTGGGGTGGAAAGAAACCTATAAATAGCTGCGGTTTCTCAATCGGTGGTACGCGTACTACAAGGACTACGGTAAAAGTTTTGCAGGGGTACGCAGCAACGCAACAAATATTATATATATATATATATATATATATATATATATTTATATGTATATATATACATATATATATATATATAAGCGATTTCGGCTCTGCGTTAAATCGAAAGTAAATAATGAATACAACAGTATCCCACTTTAAAATACAATCATAAAAAAACAGGCCCGTAGCCAGACGGGGGCTGGGGGGGGCTGAGCCTCCCCCCACCCCATTCATGACCCGAGCTCCCCCGTGCATGATTTGAGCTTTTTGACAAAATTTTAATAATAAAGGCTATAAAACATCAATCATTTTGTTCAATAAATCAATAATAATAAAAACTTAAAAGTTTATATTTCGGCAATCGTTCAGGCTATTATACTTACATATATAGCTTATCTAGTTTTTGGGCATAAAAGATTGAATCTTATCGAAGTTCACTTCTGTGTATTTTGGACAGCATTGGCATTTGGGGCTTTAACAGCCGTGTGTAAGAACAGTTTCTCAACCTTCACACGAATGCTCACCCCATATCGCAGATCAATGTTACAAAAGCGTCTAAGCATTCTTTTCCTGCTTGTATTTGAAAAAGATTTAACAGACAATCTGAATGCTGCACTGAGCTATATAACAACATAATTTATTTTTTTTTTCAGAATTTTTTTTTTAAGATTAGGGTTAGGGATAGGGTTAGGGATAGGGTTAGAGATAGGGTTAGGGATAGGGTTAGGGATAGGGTTAGGGATAGGGTTAGAGATAGGGTTAGGGTTAGGGTGTGGAGCAATATTATCTATGGCTGGTACCCGAAGTAAAAAAAATACGGGTTCGGTCGGACAGAACCGTAGCCACTGCCTTATTTAATTTGCAAATTTAATTTTTAGCAGAATTAATTTTATTTTAAATTTAATAATTGCGACTGGTCAATTTGTTGTTGATAGGTCTATTCTTTGTTTTCAATATTTTATAAGAAATATTTTATAGCTAAGCTATATTCGTGCATCTTTGTCGTTCTTCCCGGGTTGTACGTTTAACCAACAGTATAATGATATAAATCAGTTATCTATTATGTAACAATTGTGTAGCAGAACAAATGGTCAATATATTTATAACAGGAATCAGAACAGTGGCGTAGCTAGGGTGGGGGGAGGGGGTCCAAATTTGAACGTCCCCCCGGGCCACCGCTTAAGGGGGGCCCCCAAACGAGTTTCCATTTTTTTTTATTTTAACAATAAATATTAAATACTAGCTGTAACTGCCACACTGCCGTGACTAAGCCTTCTGTAACGACCAAAGTAGGTTACGTTTTTATAACATACTTTGGAATGGCTGGAAATGCGCCATAGGTACAATGTCGGTCACGTTTAGAGAGAGTTTGTATTTTTAGGGGACACATACCTGTTAAGTTAGATGACCTAGTTAGGCTGGAATTAAAAGCAAGGCTAACCGTCCTTGTATTTTCGAGAGAAAAATGTTGTGACAAGCTAATTATCTACTGTCTGATTTCTATAGGCCTACATGGAGCCAAACTTCTACATGTGCTTGATTAGTGATACAAAGAGCACTGTTGAGCATTGTATTAGCAAAAATATGGATTAAACATTGTATTTTCAAGAATATGGATCATTGGGTTAGGGATGAGTAAGGGAAGAAAGGAGGAGAACAGAACAGACATGCAGTTTGACAAAAATAAGCAGCACACAGGATAGAGTAGTGATGTTTCGGTGAATATGGATCTTGCAGTGTATAGTTTCATTCTACTTATATTTTGAAATTAAATTTTGCGTAATCGTCAAATAAAGTATATGAATCGGACTTGGCAGTTTATTTAATTTATTTGTGATGTATGTGATTGAGTACACGCTTAGATAAAGTGTCACTCCCTACCAGAGAAGAGAAGACATAGACAGATTGTCACAAGAACTCTCAATTATAACTAATAATACAAGTAGTTATGACACCTACTTTAATGTAAAAGTAGGTATTGAGAAAAAATTTCGTTTCTAATTCAGTTTATTAATTTAATGCAATTTTGTGTGTAAATTTCAAGGCAATTGGTTGGTGAAGAACTTTAGAAGTTATTAGCTAGGCGTGAATCCTATTTACATTTTATCAACATCGATAAAGCCACCGCCATGTAATCTTGTTATGCACGTTGTTATATAAGGCGTCACTCGAAAGGTGCGGGCCGCACCGGGTGACACCAACATAGGGGTGACACCACAATGAACAATTCTAGAGTTCATAGCAGAAAGAACTCGACATAGTCAGTTTTATAATCGATCATAGTCAAAAATATGATCAGTAGCACAGGGTGCCACCATACGAGCAGTAGCACAGGATGCCACCATACGACCAGTAGCACAGGGTGCCATCATGCAGAGCGTCTGGAGCTTAGGTAAATGAGTCTAATTCAAAGCTGCTCGGACCAATCTGGAGTTTTTTACAAACGCGCTAGAAAAAAGGACGGAGGTAGGCACGTGGTTTTATGAAATAGGAGACGTAGTTTATAAACTTAGTTGAATTAAAGTAATATAGGGCCTACATATTTCTGAAATACAGTCAGTAATACTATCGTTTTCATCGCTTAAATATTTTAAAGTAAATTCTCTAAGGCGAAGACCGTATAGAGCAGGAAAATTCGAAATATGTACCATTGTTCATGCTGATAGTCTTGGGGGAGGGGGTGACACCCTGAATTGTCTGTATCGGGTGACACCAACCATAGTGATGCCACTGAGTTAGTGACACTGTTGCATGTATTCCACATAGATTAAGGGTTTCAAATTACGTAAATCATCACGCAAATAAAAACTGGTAAAAAGTTTACTAAAAGTGTGAAAACATGGTTTTGGTTGTTGTAAAACACGTTATCTTGACGGCATTGTATCTTCCATTTTTTGTCCATGCTATAATCCATCTATCCATAGACATAAATAGAAGGGTCATAGTTCGTATACTTATGTCTATTCGTCTGATGAAATCTCACAATCATGGTGGATGAAACAAGTATACATAATTTTTTGTATATTTTTTATTTGTGAAATGTAAAGAGTGTTATTCTTTATAGAGAAACTTCACCCATGCCTAAAGAATGAGTTTACAAAACGGAAAAAGCGTGCTAAAGAAAGACGAGAGGCTGCAAAAATCACGGAAAATTTGAAGGTTTTTTTTTTTTAAGAAGAAACCTGATAATAGCATAGAAAACAAAGGAGACCATGAACATGGCGAAGAAAAGTATCACCATTCAGATAATTCATACAAAGATACAGCAGTGTAGCAGCAACTGTCAAGTACTTAGCAAAAACCAACTCAAGCTCACTTGGCCACAAAGAAGAACTAGATTCTCCAAGTCCTGGGAACTTCCTAAAATCTTTGAAATTTCTTGCAGAATTTGATGAAGTTACGTAACATCACTTGAATAATTCATCATGAGTCCATAAGCTTGATGGGCAATTAAGATAGGGAATCAATTGTTGGGAAAGTCAAGGTAGTTTGTTACTTTTTTCTGATGTTTGATTCCACTCCAGATGTTTCTCACAAAGAGCAAGTATCCCGTAAAGTTCGTAACTTGGATGTCGAGAATTTTGAAATAAAAGAGTCATTCCTCTGTTATTTTGAAATTGTGAAGCCAGATGCACAACATAATGAAGAACGTGTTCTGAAAACTCTTTAAAACATTGAACTAGACTTTAATCTGTGCACAGATCAAACCTATGATAACGCAGCCACAATGAGTGGCCGTCGGTCTGGCCGGCAGAAACGTCTCTTAGACATAAATCCAAACGTAACATTTCTGAACTGTGATAATCACTCTCTCAACTTGGCAGCTCTTCATTCTGCTGAGATAGATCTAGCAATTGTCACCTTTTTTTATGAATTGCTCAACTTTTTTTCCAATTCACCCCAGAGATAGACCAAACTGAAAGAAACTGGAGCCGGAAAACTAAAAAAGGAGAGTAGTAGGCCTACATGGTGGTACACAAGAGAAAAAGCTACGTCGTCACTTTCCTTGCATCTTGACAAAGATGCTGAAGATATTAAGACCCTTTCATGCTTTCTGCAAAATGATGAGAAACAGACGAAACTGATCACCCAATCCATTGAAAGAGCAAAAGAAGGCATTGAATGCTATGGATATCCTGTAGGCTAAACAACCAGAAGAAAGAAAAGACTTGATGGGGAGTTGAGTTCTGATTTAGGACTGTCAATAGAACTGCAATTCAAACGTGTTGCGACAGAAGTGCTGGACAGACTTCATATAGAGATGAAGGACAGATTCCAAAGGTTGCAAAACCATGTGGGCACCTTTGGAGTTCTTCTTAAACAAAGACACCTGTTGAATTCTATGGATGATTACACACTGATGAAAAACTGTTACTTTTTCCTGTTTGTACGGCATCCATGCAAATCACTTTTTCAATGGTGTCATTGATGCACGAGCACTTTCATCAACAAACCAGTACCACAATCACCAACTGACTTATTGAGGAAGCTGGCTTCATATGATAATGATGTTTGCTCAAACCTTGCAACCTCCATCCGAATACTGCTAACTCAGGCCACTTCCATTGCATCATGTGAGAGATTATTCTCAAAACTCTAAGTCAATCAAAAACTATATCAGGACTACAAATGTACAATGACGCAAGAAAGACTTAGCAGCATGGCTTTAATGTAAGTGAAGTCAAAAATACTAGACAACATTGACTTAGATGATGTTATAAATGCCTTTACTGCACAGAAAGCACGACGTGAGGCAAAATGAATTGATATTTCTCACTTGTGCATTATCTCGTCACTAAACAATGGAATTATTCATTAAAAGAGTTTTAATGATTATTTTTTGTTAATTTTATTGATATACTGTACTAATTTGAATTTAGACATATATTTATTAAGTACGTTATCTCATGTCATGATATCGTATGTCAAATCTGCAGTGGCCCCCAAAAGGCCAAGCCCCCCGGGCCCCCCAAACCCCTAGGGACGCCTCTGAATCAGAAATTGCCTCAATAAATTTTTATCATTAAAACTCTTTACTATTTAAATTATTTTTAACAAAACTGCAACATGCCATGCATTATTGAAACGTAGTTAAAAGTATATATTTCTAATTAATAGCTAAACAATCGGTACTAAAATGCACCATTCCAGATATGGAACTGCAAAAAATTTCTTGGGGAGGGGACTGACTGAGGTCCCCTCCCCAAAACCCCTCCTCTCCGTTCGCTAGCTTTCGGCGCTTCGCACCTCCATCTCCGCCCCCCCCCCCGAACATTTCTTCTACCCCACCAGGGGCGGAATTATGGGGAGGGGCCGGGGCCGGGCCCCCCCGGTAATCGCAAATTTAGGTAATACATCATTAAATTATCGAAATATTTTTTGTTCAAAGACCATTTTTCAACAATGAAAACAGTTTCGCCCCCCCCGGGGTCAAAGTTTTGCCCCCCCCCCGGGGTCAAAGTTTTTGCCCTCCCCCCCCCCCGTAAAAGTTGTCTAGATCCGCCCCTGTGCCCCAGGATCATTTCTTCGGCACCCCCCCCCCCCCCCGAAAATAATTTCTTCGTCCCCCCGAAAATTTCTTCATTTCTTCGCCCCCCCCCCCATCCAATAATCCTGGCTACGGGCCTGACACAGTATATGTATTAAAAAATATTTTATTGCAAACTGACTGGTCTATTGAGAGCAAAATAAAACGAAAACTGTTTCAATGCCATAAATTAACAAAAACACTTATTAGTACAATCGTCTGGTGACTGCTCAGTTCTCAGCTCATTCATCAGCTCCATGCATTTGCAATCGCTTTCATCGGGTTTCTTCAGAAACATGTTCTCTGACTAGCTGCGAATGCGATACATCAGCTTTAGACATGATGAATCCACGGGCCATTGCTGACTGTATTCCATTCTCTAGAACTGTGGTTGCTTCTGACAGTGGAATCAATGATTTGAAATTTGGATCAAGCAACTGATGCAGCTTAATGTGATCATTTACAGGAAATCGATGGTCAAGCTGGTTGAGAAATGACAGCTTGATCATTCGTATTTTGTCATCATCAGCATTTGATACAGTGCAGATCTTTCTTATGTGTCTTATCACTAGTGGAATAGTTGATAAGGTTGGCATTGGAAATCTGAAGAGATCAGGTCTTGAAATGGTTTCAGAAAGGTAACGATCATTTGACCTGGCTACGGGCCTGATTCTATGTATACTTTTGCTATATCCTTGCTTTGCTTTCCTATCAATGTTATATAATAAGCATATGCAAGGTACTGAATGGGTTCTGTAAATATAGTCCCTGTTTTCATAGACTTTGTTTTTTCACTTCTTAGGTAATGTGTTATAGTTACTCGCTTATCCAACTGGACGTTTCTTATGACTTTTTCTTGGGTTAAGTTGAATAGTATGCACGAAAGGGAGTCTCCTTGTCTAAGTTCTTGGTTTGCTTTAAATTCTCTCGAGCTTTCCCCTTGTATTTTCACTTTGCTTTTTGAGTTTTTAATGTCATACATACTAGTCTAATGAGCTTGTTGGGGATACACAACTCCTACACTGTTTTGTAAAAATGTGGTCTGTGGTTTTTCTGTTAGCCCTGAAACAACATTGATAGTCACTTAATGCTGTTTCACTGAAATTCCCTATTCTGCAGGCAATAATTTTGGTTAGTATTTTGTAAACGGTGTTGAGAAGTGAAATTCCTCTGTAGTTGTTGCAGTTCAGTTTTGAACCTTTCATGTGGAGTGGAACAATTAAGGCTGTTTCCCATTCTGTTAGCATCTCTTCTTTCCATCCTGTGTATTTCTAGGTGTAATAGTTCGTTTAAAAAGTCTATTTCATCAATATGTAGACAAATATCAACTCGACCAATACGCTTGAGAGTAATTTGAACCTCTCTTTTCAAGTCAAGTATAGACTGAATCATCATCAGTGTTGAATTCCAAAGCATTGGACATGATGCCTTCACTGACTTATGATTGTGTTTATGACTGTCAACGATGGCGTTAGTGCTGCTCTCAGAGGCATCCACTATTGATGCACTGAACTGATCGACTACAAGAAGCAATTCACACACTGGCGACATGCCTTCTTTCAGGGTCTTTATCATTTCTTTATCCTCTGTGAATGCTGCCTCGTCTTCTATGATTGCGGTCTTGTAATGAAGTGCGGTAACGATGTTGCGGCACTTTTGCAGTATCTGCAGAACGTCTTTATTTTTATTGATGCTGTCGGTAGTACGCAGAAGGTGCAATGCGTGTGCTGTACAGTGCTGATAAGAGTCAATATGTGACCCTTGTCACCCATTGATTGCTGATCAGTGAGACACAGTTGACAATAAACTCGATCTTTATCAACATTTCTTCCATCAGCAGAAAACAGGCCACCAAAGTATCTCCAGCATTGTGGTTTAGAATTTCCATGTTGGCTAGGTGGTTTAGGTTTTACTTGCAGATTTTAAATGTACTGCCTCTCTTCCCGGTTTAGATGACATTTGCTGAATTTGAGTTCACTTAAAATCATCAAATTTAATTTTTACATTAGAAATGTTATTTAACATAAAATTCACCAGTTATTGACTAAAACTAGAATCTATTTAGTGTTAGTTGAAACAATTTATTTAGCTTTTTTAGGCTTACCTTTTTAGAAGATTGTTGTTCCATAATTGAGCTATAAATCGTATGTTACGACAAAGGTTAACAAAAACTTTATTTTATTTATTTGTATTTTAATTAGTATTTAATAAATTAAGACTGGAAGATAAAGAAGGATGAAGACAAGAAGACTTATATAGCCGTCGTTATATAAATAAATTTTACTAAGTAGAGCAAAGAAGCATAAGGGGCCAGACAAAACGCAGGAGGGGCCCGGCTACGGGCCTGGTCCTTATTACGACATATTTATGAAGTTGTCATTGATAAAACATAATTAGCAATTAAAAATACGTTTAAATAGGCTACTTTTTGGCATTTTATTCAGTACTTGAAAAAAAAAACATTTTCTAGCATTTTTTCTTCTAAAATCTGGCATTTGAAACCGATTTACATTTGGCAAGACTGCTAGCCACTGCGAAAATAGTAGTTAGGCCTACTAGTTGTTCAATTATGAGAATATTAGATTTATAATATAAAACTTCATGTGCAGGCTAACTACGGTCTTTTACAATGGAAAATGCAATGAAAGTTCATATCTTAAATGATAATACTGATAATCAAAAATAACTAGAGATAAGCACGAAAAATAGACCTAGTAAAGTGTTGTGTAACTGTAACTTACACAAACATCAGAATGTACCGGTAATTACGTAAGCCACCTTGCTTTTGCCTAAGTATCTTAGATTAAAATAATAAATGCCAACGGTAATTGTTTACGACAGTCCGCCCACGAAATAAATGGTTCTTTCTTATCCTAACGCAAAGGTCTTAATGTGAATCTAACGAAATGGGCCGAAATATGTAAACAATTACCAAAATAAATATATATATATATATTATATATATTGACTGTCTAATTTAGTTTTTTTTTTAATGAAACTCAAACTGATTCATTTAATGATTAAATTAATTTAACAGCCTAGGTGACGATCTGAAAAAATTGAGTTGAAGCTTGTTAGTTGTGGCTATTCAAATTAATTTGTCTTAATTCTTCAGCATACATGTAATTTACTAATTATTTAAATTATCTTTAGCCAAATTTGATTGTGATTTCAAGAAATCAATCGAAGTAGCAGCCTATATTTTAGTGATGGGACTATTAGTAGGCTGCTACTTCGATTAATGTTTTGAAATCACAATCAAATTTGGCTAAAGATAATTAGTCAAAAGATTTTAACCTAATTTTCGATTCCTGGCATCATTTCTATTCATGTATAATGACATGTGTTATATTGTTTTCAGCAATGTGCACATGTATGGGAAGTATTTGACAGTTTATAAATAACACCTCACTTTTTGAAGTATATATTTGAAAGTGACTTTTAAACATGGACTCCAAGTCTAATGGCTTTAAAGATGTCATCTCCATCAATGACAGCAAATTAGAAAAAGATGTTAAAAAATCATGCACAGACAGCTTTTTCTGTAAATTAAAGAACCCACATTATAAAAAAAATCTCCTACATTCAATATGGCTTGCTTTGTCTCTTTTTTCATTGGTAAGCTCTTTTATATGTATATATATGTTTATCACTATATAAATTTATTAGTATTTTGATAAATGCAGTCACCAATCATTCCCTAAACTTTGGTTGGAAACTAATTTTATATAATTAGACAAGTTGAAAAATTTCACGTACCAAAGACAACTAAATCTTGTTTGAAGCATAAGGTTTGCTTTTCACTACAAAATTGGTATATGTTTTAGTTGTTGTTTCAAAAATTTACATTGAATTGTATACAGTAACTTCAAGATGACTACTCTACTTCTTTTAATAAATGTATCAAAATGCCGTGTTGGATTTTCAGTCATGGTAGAAGTTAAAAATAATTATCACTAAAAAGTACTACATTTGGCAAACTTTTTCTTAAAAAAATATAAAAATGGAAAGAAAAAAAACGAACATCAAAGCTGTTAAAAAAAATCCTTCACATTCAATTACTATCGATAAAAACAAAACTTAAATTATAATTTTTGTTAAAAATAAATACACACTATTAGTTTTATCTTTTTTTTTTAGTTCTGTAAATATTTTCTTCTTCAACAGTAGCAAAAACTCAGCAATTCAATAGCAGGGTGCCGATAACAATATTTTTCAAACTTATGCATGAGACTTTTAATTGTATGGCACATAGCAATTCATAAGGGCCAATGTTTATTAAATACTTGATGCATCACTTATACTATAAAAGCTTTTCTTTCTACCAAATTCTGTAATTAATATATTTCATAACTTCTTAGTACAAGCCAATACTATGTTATTGTTTCTTATTAACTGTACTGAATATTTAGAAAATGTAATACAGAAACAGATGTCAAAAAAGAAAATATTACACTCATTTGAAGATATATTTTCAATTGCAGAAAACCTAAAATCATATGCAATGATCCCTACAAACACACTCACTTTTAAAACAGCAAAACATTGTTAAAAATCTTACAAAGCCTGTTATACTTATTTTACTTTTCATTGATAATTGATTACCCAAAAATTAGGCTCAATATAAATCTTCTAAGCCCTTTTTTTTGAGATATGGAAGACATTTATTCACTTGTAACACCTTGATAAGGTATATTAAATTTCCTTTATTTCATTAACTAGGCAAGTGGATTGTCAAGCATCTACTGTATATCAAAATGCAATTTTCTCATTACACAGATATTATATAACTTGGTCTAATATTTCAGGGAATTACTGTTGGACAAATAGGACCCAGTTTTTTGGACCTACAAATAATAACAAACACAAATTTAGAACAAGCATCAGCATTTTTTACTGGTAGTTCAATAGGCTATTTGACAGGGTCTGTCATTAGCGGAGCTGTTTACACCAAGGTAATTTTCTTTTCTTTTTTTTTTAAACAGAATTTATGCAGTGCTTAGTTAACTAACTTCATCACTGGATAAAAAATATATCCTATAAAATATATGCAACTCGGCCAAGGACGGTCCCAAGTCCGGCTGAAAAAGGAGGAGGGTTGGGCGTGTGGCCAGCAACCCCACCCTGTTAAAAAACCCATTGCTACAAATAAAAAGAAAACAGATATTTCAGTCCTGGGAAAAGAAAATTCTTCACATCACCAGGATGGGGTTGAGCTGGAAGAAACTGGAGATAATGGCTCTGGATAGAACTCGCTGGAGATCTTTATTTGGTGGCCCATACTCCGATAGGAGTGACGGGCAATCATGATGATTATAAAATATATGTCAGCCTTTTTATTCTTATAAAATTTAAATATAATTTCCTTTAGCTTTTTTTTTTCCTTACATACCATCTCTTTTTAAAATGCATGACCACTTGTTTTCTCAAATTTATAAACTTTTCTTTTTATTGCATTAATATAAAATTAATAGTGAAATATTTTTAAAAAAAAGACTGATTGGGAATAATTTTCAGATTTCAATGTTATTAAACATTAATCACATTTAAAAAAAAAAAGAGCTTTTAAGGAAAAGAAACAGGAATTAAAAAAATTTCTTGTTGCAGTCTAAAGAATACCAGCAATCAATATATAATGTCGGTCGTTTTTAGAGTGTATAAAATTTAAATTCTTTTAGCCTGCCTTCCTTGCATTAGGAATTGATAACATTTGTACTCAAAATGATCAATTGTTTTCTCAAATTTAGTAAAATTCTTTTTCAGATTTTGATGCTTTTGAATATTACACTGGTCAGCATTTGAAAATTTTTTTTATGAGTTCTGACTTTTTAAAAATGTCACAGATCAATTTTTTTTTAACTCATTTCAAATATGTAAATTGATTTTTCAATCAGGTCAAGTTTTTACTCTATATCAAATTAAAAATTACTATTGTTATGTAAATTGAAGGATACATGTAGAAAAAAAATTAAAGTTATTGTGGAAGAAATGGCTTTTTCAAAGATTTTCGTCTGTGATCTGCATCTGGATCATCTCTTTTGAGGCACCAGCAGTAGTCCACAAGCATGTTTACATCCCAGCATCCCTGGTATTGCTTTACCATCACACGAATATCTTGATGGAAATGCTCCCCCTGTTCTTCATTCACCTTGTAGACCCAGCAATAATGCTATAACTTTAAGATTCCCCACATACTATCCAATTGTGATGTTTATATTTTAAATTATTCAATAAAATTTCCATGTTACTATAGTTTTCTGACATCTGCACTGAGTGACCCACTAGAACAGAAGCAACCTTATTGCCATTGTGCAGAAGCACCGCTTTCCAGTTTCTGCAGGAAGAATCGATAAACAACCTAAATTGTGCAGGGTCATATGATAAACGTTGCTTCAGTTGTTTAATGTCATACATGCTAGTCTAATGTGCTTGTTGGGGATACAAAAATGTGGTCCGTGGTTTCTCCATTAGGCCTGAAACAAAATTAATAGTCACCTAATGCTGTTTCACTGAAATTCCCTATTCTGCAGGCAATAATTTTTGTTAGTATTTTGTAAACGGTGTTGAGAAGTGAGATTCCTCTGTGGTTGTTGCAGTTCAGTTTCGAACCTTTCTTGTGGAGTGGAACAATTAAGGCTTTTTCCCATTCTCTTGGCATTATCTCTTCTTTCCATCCTGTGGATTTCTAGGGGTAGTGTGCGTCCTTCATATTTGAGTAACTCAGCATTTATGTTATCTTTTTCTGGTACTTTATTGTTTTTGGTCTTTTTAAAAATATTGTTTATTTCTTCTATGGTTGGTTCTTCTATTTCTGCACCATCGTCTTCTGCTATGTTTGGTACCTCTCTTTGGCTGTCAGTATTAAGGTTCATCATTTCTTCGAAATATTCGCCCACCTTTCTAGAACCATTTCATTTTCTATAAGGAGGTTGCCTGATTTGCTAAGACACATGTGAGATCTTGCTTGAAAGCTGTTGCTTTCCTCTATGGTGGCCATGTACATTTTTCTTTTGAGAATTTCTTTAGTTTTTCTAGTTTTCCTTTTTCCCATTCACGTTTTTCTTTCTGCATATTTCAGTAGCGTTCCTTCTAGCCTCAGTGTGTGCATGAGTTGACTTTCTGGTTGCTTTTTGTAGCATTATCATCCTCAATTTGTTTCGTTCTTCCACTTCTTTTTTGCATTCATCGTCATACCATTCAGCTCTTTTCTTCTTTTGCTTGTATCCTATGACACTTTCCGCTGTGTTTTTTTTTGGCAAAAGGATGAGACGGTTGGTTCCTCTTGCTCCAACATCGTGGACCCTCAACACGTTTTACAGCATCTGTGGGGTGCAAAGAGTTTGTCCTGATTGCTAAGTTTCACACCAAAATAAGCATGATAGCTTTTCTTATCAAAATTTGTGATCGGTGACTGCCTGTATGGCAAAGTGACTGAATCATATATGTAGCAAAATCTGTTTGGATCGTTTTTACACTTTCTTATCATCATTATGATCACCCTAACTTTTGGAGCAAACAGTTTTTATGAATCACTTGTTGTTTTCCTTGCTTGTAAATAAAATTTACAAGATGCTTCAAAAAAAAAAAAGTAGACAGCAAAATATTACATTCAAATTAATATAAATTAGCAACAAACAAGATTAAAAACATATTTTTATATTAGTTTATAACCTGAAGCTTCACATTCAATGAATATGAAGTAAACTTCTCGCTATCTCTTAGGAAAACAAATAAGACCAAGATAAACTAAAGTATTTATTGTTATCTGTTTTATAAATTGCTAAAATTATAAAAATGGGAATTCTATTGGTTGTTTCCTCACATATTAGAAAAAATAATAGGTGAACATTGACTGATTACATTTACAGTTTAATTTTTTCTTTATTTCTTTAGGTCAACAAACCTTTACTTCAGTTTTTTGCTCTTATTATTCTTGGAATAAGCTCAACTGTAACTCCATACTGTAGTGAATATCCTCTGATGATTTTTATTCGCACACTTGTTGGTATCTGTTGTGGATGTATTGACACAAGTAAGAGATTTTTTTTTTTAATTTTATTAAGCAGTATTGTTAGATTTTTTTATGAGACTTTTTGGTGAATAAAAAATGTTTAGACTTTTTATTGGAATAAAATTTAAATTAAAGTGAAATGTAAACGCTGTACTGAATAACATTAATTAAAATTCAAAAAGTAAATTTATTAATGTTCTGTATAAAAGGACATTGCTCAATAATAATGCATTAGGTGGTCTTTTTTTTTTCAAACCTGGTGGAAAATTTTTAGTTCTTGAAAGTTCTTTGTCCAGTGACTCTCAATATGACTTTTTTCCTTTTGTAAACAAGTTACATCCCCACACTAGAAATCTATTTCCAAAGATTTCCATGTTTTCTAGAGAACTAAATAATATCTTTTAAGTTTCCAGTCTCTTGTTATGTCTGTTGATTTAAAGTCATTCAAGGATTATATAATATCCCACTGGGTCTTATTTTTCTATGTTTAAATAATTATTGTTTGAAGATTAAAAAATAATGTATATTTTAACTTGGCTTTAGTTGTTTTTAGAGCATTTTCGAAAAAAAAATGCTCTATTGTCCCCGTTTAGTCTGTCTGTCTGTCTGTCCGTCATCTCCCTAGATCTCAACAACCATAAGTCCTAGACCCATGATGTATTTATCATTTTGTAGGTCTTGGCCTGCCATGTGTGCAGCAAAAGTTCATTTCGCGATCTGACCTCTGAGGGCCGTAAAAGGGGGCTTATAAAATACCGTTTTTTACTATATAAGCTATATTAACAATGGAGCACCCTATATCTCAGCAACCATAAGTCCTAGACCCATGATGTATATATCATTTTGTAGGTCTTGGCCTGCTAAGTGTACATCAAAAGTCCATTTCACAATCTGACCTCTCAGAGCCAAAATATGAGTTTCTTATACATCGTTATACATCTTATAAATCATTATTTATTTTTGTAATAGTTATTCAACATGATTACTTCCCTCTCTAAATTTATCTAAATTCATGCGCGTGGAGCAATATTTATGACTGTAACCCGGAAAAAAAAAATACGGATTTCGTCCGGCGAAAATGCTCTAAAATGTCCTTTGTCCGAAACGGAAAAGACTTAAATTGCTTGTTTAAACTCATATTCAATAGTTATAAATTGAAATTTACTATGTCTCACTATTTCAAACTTCAGTAACTCAGCTAATTTAATATTTCAATATTTTTTATAGCTGGAAATGCTGAGCACATGCGGATCTGGGGAAATGACGGTCAAGTATTAATGCAGCTCTTACATTTTACCTTTGCTTTTGGGGGAGTGATTTCACCCCTGTACTCTGAACCATTTCTTGCTGAGAAAAATTATGAAAACAACATGATGACGAATTTCACAGATAAAAAAGATTCATCAGTAAATACAAGTCTGACTGATATAACTGATATTACCTCAGCAAACGCAACAAGCAGTGTAGATTTTAAATTGGCAACAAATGTATACTGGGCATTTTTAATAACAGGAATTTTAACATTTCTATCCTCTATTCCATTCCTAGTACTTTTCTTTCAAGATATAAAAGAAAAGAAAAAAGAAGTTGGCGAGAAAGCGGAAAAAGTCACACAGAGAAAACTACCCAAAATATTTTTGTTTATGACACTGGTTATTTTGTGCTCCTTTTATATGTTATATTGTTGTGTTGAAGATACATTTGCATCTTTCCTCATGACATTTTTAGTTAAAGAATATGATTATGTTAGCAAATCTAAAGGTGCTCACATAACAGCTGTATATTGGGCCTCATTTGCAGCAGCAAGATTCTCAATGATTCTCATATCAAAATTTTTAAAATCTTTTCATCTATTATGTTTATGTTGTTTATTTATGCTTATTGCATATTCTAGTTTTTTTGTAAGTGCCACTTTTGCTGTTGAGCATCCATCTGCTTTGTATGCGCTAATATTTTTTGCAGCATTGGCAGGCATTAGCATGTCAGCAGTATTTCCTGCCGGTTTTTCCTGGACAGAAGCAGAACTGCTGAGAGTTACTGGACCTGTTTCCTCTTGTATTCTTGTATCTGCATCTTTGGGTACAATGATAAACCCCCTTTTGTTAGGCTTTCTAATGGAAGAACTCAGTAATATGTGGTTTTGTTATCTGCTTCTAAGTGAAACAATTTTACTATGTTGTGTGTTTATTTTTTTGTGGTGTTTCAATAGATTTTTCTTAAATAGACATTATGGTCCTCTTTTGAATAAAAGAGCTGTTACATTGTCTTTGGAAGTTTCAGAACAAAATCAGCCATTGAATACTGTAGATACCATTGAGGAAAATTCAGGGGTCTGACAATACTGATAGCAACCATTTCAATCATATTGTCTTTTTTTTTAGAAACTGTTTTTGTTGTATTAGAGAACACAGTTACCAGGAATTCAGTAAATATACAAAATAATGTTATTTGAGCTTAAATGACAGTTTCATTTATTTTTTTAGAAACTTTTTAAATTACTGAGGTTTTTTTTTTATTCATTTATCCATTTATCACTTGCTTTTAAAAATTAGTATTATAAAAACCATGATGTGCATGGTTCTATACCAAGAAATTTTTCATTAAGTCTGCTCAGTAAAGAAATAAGTTGTTTACACATGTAAGATTTTTTTTCCAAAGTTGGCTGTTATATATAAATATTAGAAATATTTACATGCATACATTTTATTTTTATGGTCTCTTTGGCCAGTGTATGTTATTGTTGTTTACATATGTGTAATTTTTTTTAAGATGACTTACATACACAAATTAGTAACATTTCCATTCATACTACATGTATTTATATTTATGATCTTTTTGGCCAGTGTATGTTATTATTGTTTACATTGGTAAATAATGTAATACCTTTCACTTATTTCAATGCCCTTCAAAAAAAATTATGTATTTTGCTTAAATTTATAACTTTTTTTTTTGTAGCTAACCATGATTTTAATTGGGTATGGATGGTCAAGCAATTTAGAGTGCTTGACTGTTGACGTGAGAGTCCCGGGTTTAATTCTTTGAGAGAACTGACATTTTTTAGGTCTTGGTTAAAGTTGAAATGGACACTTGACTTCAATTCTGGAAGTAAAGTCAGTGAGTGTTGTACTAGCCACATAATCCTTTAATATGCAGTGGCAACAGAAACATGAATTCTTCAATTGAAGGGCTAAGAAAACTTATAATTGACAACAAATAAATGAGAATCGAATAGGTTTACTATAAAAAAATATCAGTAAAAATGTTACATGGTTTAATAGCTAATGCCAAGCAAATAGTCTCCAAAAATATTTATTTCTGGTGTAGATTCTTTACATTAAGAATTTTAAAAAATATACTGATGTTATATCCATACAATTGAAAAATATTCTAACAAATAAATTGTGAAGATGTTTTTTAACCATATGTCCCTTATTGTTGCAGAACACCTAAAAAATTATAATGTTTTCTTTTCATTCTTCATATTTAAAGATTATGCTTAAATATCCTTGAAACATAAGTAAAAGCATCAACTACTTATATTTAACTTGCAAAAGGGCCCCCCCTGTCCCCCCCCCCCCCCGCACGCTACGGGCCTGGTTGTATTCCTTACAGGAGGACGGTATTCCTTATGGAGGACTGTATTCCTTACTGTATTTTCAGTGCATTTTTCTCAATACTTATTAATGCTTTGTTTTAATTTTAACATTGATAGAATTAAGGGCAAAACGTAACTGGTGAGATAAATTAGCACCCCTAATGGTGTTTAGTTTGGTTTGGTTCAGGCCCGTAGCCAGGAATATTGGATTGGGGGGGGGCGAAGAAATAATCGGGGTGGATCTAGACAACTTTGACGGGGGGGGGGGCCAAAACTGTTTTCATTGTTGAAAATTGGTCTTAGAACAAAAAATATTTCGATAATTTAATGATGTATTACCTAAACTTGCGATAATGGGGGGGGGGGGGGCAAAAATGGAGGCGCGAAGCGCCGAAAGCTTGCGAACGGAGAGGAGTCCCCTCCCCAAGAAATTTTTTGCAGTTTCATATCTGGAATGGTGCATTTTAGTACCGATTGTTTAGCTATAAATTAGAAATATATAATTTTAACTACGTTTCAATAATGCATGGCATGTTGCAGTTTTGTTAAAAATAATTTAAATAGTAAAGAGTTTTAATGATAAAAATTTACTGAGGATGAGCAATTTCTGATTCCTTTATAAATATATTTACCAATAGTTCTGCTACACAATTGTTACATAATAGATACCTGATTTATATTATTATACTGTTTGTTTAACGTAAAACCCGGGAAGAACGACAAAGATGCACGAATATGGCTTAGCTATTTGTGTGATATTTCTTATAAAATATTGAAAACAAAGAACAGATCTATCAACAACAACAGTCGCAATTATTCAATTCAAAATAAAATTAATTCTGCTAAAAAGTAAATTTGCAATTAAATGACATCACTCAGAAATCACGGAGTTTGTACTTTATTATTTTATTATACATATGTATAAAAATGAAGTCAGAAGCCAATGTTACTTTATTAACGTATTTACGTTGCTAGTTGTCCTCAGAAGATATCAATATATAAAACTATTACAAGGTTGCGAACAGGCTCATCGACAGAAATTTCTGGCCCCTGGGCTGATAGTAATATTTTAAAAAGTTGATTGGCCAGCTCAGTCCGGGTCCCTAAAACTCGCCGGGCCCCTGGGCATTGCCCCCCCCCACTCGTCGGCACTGGTTTCGAACTTATATTATTATACGTTTCAAATTTGCAAACTTCGTGGTTTAACCAGCCCCGTAGCCAAGGGTGCCCCCCCCCCACTTAAAAAAGAAGAAAAAGAGGAAAAAATAAAGAAAAAGTAAAAGGTGCCCACTTGCTGGGTATTGGTGCCTCCCTGCTTACTTTGACCTGGCTACGGGCCTGGGTTTAGCACTGAATTTACCTAAAAATGCTTCAGCATTCAGATTGTCTGTTAATCTTTTTCAAATGCAAGCAGGAAAAGATTGCTTATACGCTTTTGTAAC
Organism: Bulinus truncatus; assembly: GCA_021962125.1. NCBI lineage: Eukaryota > Metazoa > Mollusca > Gastropoda > Planorbidae > Bulinus > Bulinus truncatus. The sequence continues at coordinate 158,447 of JAGDYQ010000321.1, forward strand.
ATTGATCTGCGATATGGGGTGAGCATTCATGTGAGGGTTGAGAAACTGCTCTCACACACGGCTGTTAAAGCACCAAATGCCAATGCTGCCCAAAATACCCAGAATTGAACTTCAGTAAGATTCAATCTTTTATGCCCAAAAATTAGATAAGCTATATATGTAAGTATTTATAAATAGCCTGAATGATTGCCAAATTATAAACTTTTAAGTTTTTATTATTATTGATTTATTAAACAAAATGTTTGATGTTTTATAGCCGTTATTATTAAAATTTTGTAAAAAAAAACTCAAATCATGCACGGGGGGGGGGGGGGGGGGGTCAGCCCCCCACTGGCGACGGGCCTGGTTTGGTTGGGTTAGTTGGTTTGCTTTGGTGGGTTTGGTTTGTTTGTTTGGTTGGTTATTTGGTTTGGTTTGGTTGGTTAGCGTTAACGAGTAAAACGTAATTTGTGACGTATAAAATGTAGGTAATTTCTGCACATTAATTAAGAAGGTGGCATACATCAGCACCTAATTAACCTAATCAATCGTAGTTAAATTGATTTCCAGATGGTACAATTTATCTATAAATAAAAAAATAATACAAAACATTTGCAGCGGAAATGTTTTTGCTGGATGAGTGCACGATGGCATCGAGCCATGCTTTAGATGCAATTACATGTAGTAGACCACTAAAACATCGTGCTCAAACCGGCTATTTACTATGTTTTTTTTTTTTTGCTATGCACTTGGAATTCCGTGTTAATAGTTCCTATTAATTCTCAGATTAAACATTTTATTGAGATAAAACCTTTAGTTGCGAATGCAACGGGCAACTACTAGTTAATAATAAAAAGTAATAACATGAAAATAACAAAAGTTAACAAAATAAAATTAAAAAATGTGCACTAAATCAGTATTTATACCCCCTGAAACACTTAAAAATTAACGGAACGCGTATATTTCAAGATATGTCTAAGACTAAGAGTAAAGATATGCGCATGCCAGACATGCTCTTAGCGGACCTTTACTGTCACACTGAGAGCATAAGCGGGTGCGTTTTCCCTTACAACGTGAAAACTGTACTTCGGTCGATGGGATCTAAATTCTCAAAGCTACTCAGCACCCTGCAAAATTTCACATCCGTGAATTATCTGTTCGGGACGAACAGACTTAAGAGGGGGGCAGTGTTTTAACTCTGCTTCACCCCACCCCCCCCCCTTTCTTGTTTGCAACACTGCCCATAGATGAATGATGCAATCACTTTTGTACGCCTATACAAGTACACATTGTTAATTCGGTCGTTCACCCCCCCCCCCGCCTTAGTACAGGTGATGCAATAGTGTTATTTGCCACCTGCACGCCCACGCAATGACCTTCACCCAGCGGCGTAGCGTGGGTATCGGCCGCCCCGGGCGGAAGACGATTTTGCCGCCCTCTCATTTAGGTATTTCAATTTAATCTATACATTTTTGCCGCCCCTTCCCCTAAAAAGTAATAAAAAGTGCCGCCCGGTGCGGACCGCACCCAGCGCCCCCCCCCCTAGGTACGCCACTGCCTTCACCCTCCATTTTGGCGGGAAAACGATGGACTTAGCGTGGCTGAGACTGCCTATAAAAGGAACTGTGATTTGAGGAGAAGGGGGGGGGGGTCGAACGTTCGAGAGGAGAGCGACGATCAAGGAAGAAGGGACAACGAGAGACCAGGTCTGTTGATGCCGCGAGTTCGTTATCAGCACATCGCCAGCTATAACACGTAGACTCTGGATAAGTTATACGCACAATGAACTTTGTTGTTTTGTTTTGGCCTGGACTATTATAACCTGTACATTGTAGACTGTGAATAAATCTTATTATTCAACTAACGAACCTACGTGTCCTTTAGTGCCTACTTAGAGAGTTTTGCAAGTTCGTAACAATATATTACATTTTTTAATAAAAATGAGGGCCTAATAATAGATTTTATAATAAAAATAGGCGAGAGGTCCAGTGGGGGTTTTGTCCACTGAGGGTTTTGTTCGCTGGGGGTTTTGTCCGGATACCGTCGTATGGCGTATGGTGGATGGCGTAACTGGGGGAGAGGGGGTGTAGGGGGGGGGGTCAGACAACCCAGAGCAGCTCCTGCTGTATGTTATGGACCATAATACACACCCTGTTGAGTGTTATAGTCAGAAACTACAATATTTTTCTGACATTAAGGGGGGGCAGTATTTTACCATATATTACCTTTTATCACTTGAGTGGATGACATTTTTTTTAGATTCCACCCCACGATCCACTTACACCAATTTCACAATCGGCGGGTGGGGGTGAGTGTCTTAGTTGTAAAACAAGAGGGAGATCCTGATTTTTGTAAAGTATAATGTTTATAATAAATTTGATATTATTGGTGTTGCGTGCTGGGTTTACTTTTGGCTTGTTTGGTTACAGTGACGAGGTACAAACACCAAATAACAGAAGAGTCGAATGCAGGCTTTGTATTTTCCTTCTTTAATTTTAATGTTTATTTTACAACATCAAATCTTTACATCAAAAGTTCATAGTCTCCAACGCCTTCTATATATATTTCTACTGCTGTCTTTTCTACTCAAATTATGCTCTGACTAACTGCTAGAATAATAGTAGACTATAGTGGACTTCGTTATATCTCACGTCCACTCTCTACGCTTGCCTCAGCCCAATTAAATTGCCTACTCCATCTCCAAATCTACTGTCCCCAATCTCACGCTCTCCCACGCCCCGTTTCTTGAAACTTTTTTCATCAGGCTTAGTGCACCACCCACTGGTTGGATTGACTAAAAACCCATTAAAAGGTTAGCACCCTTTGCCACCTTCGGTTGTGTTCGGTGATTTATCTGTTTGACAAGAATGTCAGTTGACTCTCTCCCCACTATGGGAACAAAGGCTAAGCAGTGGCGTCGCTATAAGGGCTGGTGTCACCCGGTGCGATAACTCAGGGTGTCACCCCTCTCATGACACCCCATAGACATACAGCATTCTTAGCAAAATTTAGAAATAAATTTACAACGACAATAGAAGAATAAATAATTGATATCTATAGGTCAGTGCAAGTATACCAATAATTTCATTAAAATAATTAAAAATAAAAAGTACGCAGTGTCTGTTAATAATCGGAGATATTTTTATATTTGGCATTAATTTTTTTCGAAGCCTTATAAAGTCATTTGCTGTTGATAATCGGGGATATTTTTATTTATTTTAAAAAATTAAATACGGCTTTGAATTATTTTAAATTACAAATTAAGAATATAGGCCTAAAACTAGATATTTTGCATTTTGGTGTCACCCCTTGTGAGGGTGTCACCCGGTGCGGTCCGCACCTCCCGCACCCCCTATGTGACGCCACTGAGGCTAAGGTATCATATGTCAAGTCACTAACCCGGGTCGCTAGAAAATGTAAAGACTCTATCCCCAAAGATTTAACCCTGAACTCTTGATTTAACCTCTCAAAGATTTACTTTATATATTATCCTATCTTCCGGACCTATATTCTAACCAATGTGTGAGAACCCTGTTCTCCACAATTAGATTACTGATGATGGAATGTGAGATAAACAAATAGAAGATGTAAGGTATAGCCTACTAATTAGGACATATGAGCAGGGCCCAGAGGGAAGGAGGTGTAGCCCAAACTCATGTTAGGGGCCTATATCCTTAGGTTTAGCCAAAACCTTAGGGGCTCGTTGAGTACAGTAATCTGAGTAAGCTACTGGTGATTAGATGGAACTCTGTTGGTGGAGATCATCTAGGGCCCAAGATTAGTTGATGGCATACCTAATATGAGATTTACCATTTTGGAGTTTTATGGCCTTCTATTTAGAAATATTAGAAAATAATAAGATATTGAATCTTCAAATTAGGAGCTTACTTTTTTTTTTTGAGGTTTGTCTTCTATGCAAAAGGTATATTTCAAGGTCCTAGGCAATGGTATAGTTGGAAAATGTGGTAAAGGCTATAATTTGAGATTCTACGCAAAGGTACATTTGGGGGGGGGGGGGTCCCCTTGGCAAAAACAATGTTTAGGCAGCCACCTGCAAATATTTTGCCCCATTTTAAGATAGCTGGGGTCCCCAACTCTTAAATAATTTTATCTGATGCCCCTGACTAGTGCTCAGATCGCCTTTAACTGTGGCTGGAAAAAAAATAAAGTTATGAAAGGGGGCCTTAAGCATCCACATAGTTTACCTATTTGAGGCTTCTATTTTAAAAAAAAAGTCTATTTTCTACTTAACTACGTTCTTAAAAAAGTTAAATTGAGAGACTTATTATTTTTACAGCATAAGAAGCTCAACACATATAAGCACCCCTGTATATAGTGAGTGTATGACAAAACCCCCAGCGGACAAAACCCCCAAAATATTAAGATTGAATATAAGTCAATATTATTAATACTTCTATATATACGAAGTTGACCTTGGGCTAAGGGAAATGTTTTTCGATATAATAGATATCATGTCTGTCAACACAGTCTATCATTAGGCATGTTTCTATGCTGTTTTACCTAAATAAAGGATTGGCTTTCGACCACTGTGGTTCTTATGCTGTTTGTTTTACCGTCTGCTATACAATGTGTGTCTGACTCGAGAATTAAAAGGTAGAATTAAGACACGGTCACTATTGGCCTTGGGCTAAAACCTTTAATTTTATTTTTTTTATCTTGTAAGAGAAGCTGTCTGTTGATGTAAAGTTAACAAGAGAATGACTTAGGACCACTATGGCTCGACGGGTTAATGTAGTTAATTGGGGTACTTTGAAAAAAAATTCCCTTAAAAATACGTATTTTTATATGTATTTTCATCCAGGTATTATATATTACATTTTAAAATAAAAATGAGGGCCAACTATTAGATTTTAAAACAAAAATAGGGGAGAGGTACAGTGGGGGTTTTGTCCGCTGGGGGTTATGTCCGCTGGGGGTTTTGTCCGATGGGGGTTTTGTCCGTGGGGGTTTTGTCCGCTGGGGGTTTTGTCCGGATACCGTATATAGTATGTTGAGTCCTCCATCTTACATTAAATTGTACAAAGTAAGAAGCGGGCCCAACTTATGAGAGTTCCTACTCGGCCCCAGCTATATACACTTTGATGTATTTTTAGGGGTCCACTATTTTCTTTTGCACCCAAGGCCTCAACTAACCTTAGTCTGCCTCTGTTCAAATGTGATAACATTTTTTTTCTCCATACAAATTTGGTGGAGATTGTCAGGCTCTTAAGATAAGCTGGCAGCAGCCCTTAAGTCGGAATCTTTGTTATATACTGGGGTGTCCTGTATTTTGTAATATATTAGGGCCACGTTGGATCTGACTTAGCTGTTGTGTCTCAGCCTTTTATCTAGCTATTGAAAACATACATCCAGAGCAGAGATGAGCGGACAGCGGACGCGTCCGCTTGCGGACGCAGATCCGCGGACTTTTCCGAATCCGCGGACTGACAGCGGACGCATTGTATGGTTAAGTTGCGGACTCGCGGACTGACGCGGATCTTCTTTAGCGTTACCATAAAAAAAATTTCAAGTCATTTAAACAGCTAAATTTCAGCTATGCGGACGCGCGGACTGGTCCGCAGACCAATGTTGTAAGATTCTTCGGACGCGGACGCGGATCATTGATAGAAATCCGCGGACGGACGCGGACGCTAAATTTCAAGATCCGCACACCTCTGATCCAGAGCTGTTCTTAGGTGGCGCGGAGGGGAGGGGGAGGCTAGGCCGCTAGGCAAAAAAAAACCCCTAATTTTCTGAATTTTCATAAGAACATTAATTGAAAACATAGATCATTTACTGTACTGTATTAGATAATGCAAACAGGCGCATAAACATTTCATAGTTGTATAAAAGTGCGTGGATGAATTACAAACAACGCCCCAGACTTTATGAAGTAAATCATAGATATATAGACTAAATAGCTTATGCCAAAGATCGCTTACGGGCTGTCGGTGCTCAGTACAAAAGTATAAGTAGTATATATTTTTACAAATTCTTTGCAAATATGATGACGTAGTACGTTGCCTTGAAAAATTGTCAAAAATTTTTTTTTTCAATTAACATTGATTAAAATGCCCTCTACACATCAGTAGATTTTAAAAGCGCCAACCTCTAGCATGTTCTAGCATGAATGTGGATTTTTTTAATTAAAAGGAAGGATATATTTTTCGGTAAAAAAAAAAAGAACTGTACAGAATTGTACTCTTCTCTTTTTAAAGTTAGGGTCCGCAAATATATAACTTTTTCGGTCTCTATTAAATAAGCATAAGCGATCTATGAAATAAACTACAAATAACCAATGCCTCCTACAGTACATATATCAGCAGGCACAGAAATAACCCACCGGACTATTTGTAGCAGACTACAAATCAAACGCCTTTTTTTCTTGGAATTGTTCACAACTATAAAACTATTCACCACAATAAAACTATTCACTGGATAAGATTGGAGCATCTGAACATAAAAAAAGAGTATAAAATGTATCTGTTGGATAAATACCGTTAGTCTTATTAATGTTAGTATTATTTATTTTTATGTAAATAATTACATGGATATTTATAATACTGTTCTATGTAAAACTGTTAGCACCAAAGAATTTTACCACCATAGATTTTACCACCATAGTCTGTAGATATCTCTATTAGGTAATATAGTAATTTAAAAACAGAAATTATTTTGATGAAATTATTGATACTTTACCTCTATAAATGATTTGGAACCGTATTAATATATAAAATAATTTCTATTTCTAAAATAAGATTTTATGGGGGCACATAATTCAAAAAGTTTGCCCATCCCTGATATAGCCTCATACTTTATAGGCACTAACGTAACTTACATAAGACAAGTACTGGTACATTCTCGTGCTTTTTTTATAAGTTACAGGTATTAACCTCTTTACTAAGTCTTTGGTCTAGTTTTTGTGCTTATCTATTGTCACTTATGATGATTAGTATTGTCAGTCAACTTGTTTCAAGCATTGAACTTTTATTGCATGTTTTGTTGTTTAAGCCCTGTCCATGATTTTTTTATTATACACATTATTCTCAAACATATTATTTATTATTATTTTTAGCAAAATTAAAAAAAAATAATACTATGCAATATATTATTTATTACAATATACTTTTTTTTTCAGTGAAGCTTGTTAGTAGTGACCATAGAGAGACAGAAAAAAATTTCAAGCTTGGGTATGTTTAAAATGCTAAGCTGTTAATTTATCTCAAATCTTCAGCATACATGTAATTTACTTATTATTTTAGCCAAGTTTCGTTGTTATTTCAATAAATAAATCAAGTAGTAATGACATTTGTTTTTATATTTTCGTCAGCCTATTGCACATCTCCTGAAATTATTTGAAGGTTTATAATCAAACTTCACATTTTGAAATCAACTTTTAAACTTTAAACATGGACTCCGTGTCTAATGGCTTTAAAGATGTCACCTCCAATAATGGCATCAAATCAGAAAAAGAAGTTAAACCAAGCACAGACGGCTTTTTCATTACATTAAAGAACCATCAATATATAAAAAAACTCCTACATTCAATATGGCTAGCTTTAGCGCTTTTTTCAGTGGTAAGCTCTTTATATATTTTATAACTATACATGTATTACTACTTTGATAACTGCAGTCACCATCATTCCCAAATTGTGTATTAGGGACTAGTTCTATGTTTTTAGACGAAAGTCAAATGATTTTCTGTACCAAAGAACTCCAAAGCTAGTTTGAATCATAAGGATTGCTTTTCGCTATTATAAATTGGTACATGTTTTAGTTGTTGGTTCAAAAATTTAAATCCAAATGTATACAGCAACTTTAAGATTACTTCTGTACTTTATAAAATAAATTATCTAAATGCAATTTTGGATTTTCTGTCTTGGTAGAAGTTAAAAATAAATACCACAATAAACTACATTTGACACTCTTTTTGCTTAAAATCTGTTAATATTAAAAAAAAAATCCATAACAAAATTTTCTATTAATTTAATTTTTTTTTTTTTTAAGTTCTTTAAATATTTTCTTCTTTCACAGTAACAAAAACTCAGCAGTTCAATAGTAGGGTGACGATAATAATATTTTGTAAACTCATGCATAAGACTTTTACCTGCCTAGCATGAAGCATGCATTATACATAACAACCTGTATAGGCCAGATTTGAGTTAATACTTACTTAATGCCTCACTTGTACTATTACATAAGTCAGCTCCGAATATAGAATATATTTTCCAACTTCTTGGTACAAGCCAATACTTTGTCATTGCTTCTTATTAACGGTACTGAATATTTAGAAAATGTAATACAGCAACAGGTGTCTAGAATAAATATTATACTCATTAGAAGATAAATTTTATAGTTATACTTAATTGCACTGTACTCTATTAACACATTCACATTTAAAAAGAGCAAAAAAATTACCTTAAAAATTGACCTATTATACTCATTTTACTGTTCATTGATAAATGATTACCTAAAAGGTGGCCCAATATAAACTGTTGAAGCAGACTTTTATTTTATTTTTTTTTTGTTTTTTTTTTTTAGATTTAGTAAATTAAAGTTCATGTTATTGCTGGGCGGATACAAGTATCTAGAGTATATCAAAATGCAATTTTCTCATATTAAGGAGATGAAATAACTAATATTTCAGGGAATAACTGTTGGACAAATAGGACCAAGTTTTTTGGACCTACAGATTATAACAAACACAAATTTAGAACAAGCATCAGCATTTTTTACTGGAATTTCCTTAGGCTATTTGACAGGGTCTGTCATTAGTGGAGCTGTTTACAGCAAGGTAATTTTCTTTTCTTTTTTTTTTAAAGAATTGATGCGGTGATAATGGAAGTAACAGCTTAGAAACCACATTTTTTCACTGTATAAGAAATATATCCTATAAAAAAAGAATCCCAGGTTAGTTTCAATCCAATCTGTAACTTTCATTAAAAAAAACAATAGATGCACATACTTATTATCACATATTTATAATCATCTTTCATTCTTTATTTATATTTAAGCATATTTTTACTTTAACAGAATTAAAGGAAAAATTAGAACATTTTTTTTGTTGCAAGCTACAGGATACCAGGTATCAAAATATATAATATCGGTTGTTTTAGTACTATTTAAAATTTGAATATAAACTCCTTTAGCCTTTCTTGCATCTGGGATTAATACCATTTCTATTCAGAATTTCTGATTTTGATGCTATTAAACATTATCCGCATTGTAAAAAAATAAATCTTTACAATGAAAAGAAAGAAGAAACATTATTCTTTCATTAATCCTCACAAATTTTCTTATCTGCATAACCTATTAGAAAAAATTATAGGTGAACATTGACTGCTTACATTTACAATTTAATTTTTCTTTTTTTCTATAGGTCAACAAACCTTTACTACAGTTTTTTGCTCTCATTATTCTTGGAATAAGCTCTACTGTAACTCCATACTGCACTGAATATCCTCTGATGATTTTTATTCGTACTCTTGCTGGTATATGTTGTGGATGCCTTGAGACAAGTAAGAGTTTTTAACCTTATTGGAATAAAATCTAAATTGAAATGAAATATAAACGCTGTACTGAATAAAATTAATCAAAATTAAAAGTTCTGTGTAATAGGACTAAGTGTATTAGGTGATGTTTTTTTTTAAACCTGATGAAAAATTGTAATTTTTTTTTAAAGTCTCATTAGTCTCACTGTGACTCTTTCATTTTTTAAACAAGTTACATCCTTACGCTAGAAAAATGTTTCCCATTTACTAGTGAATAATCCTAAATATTTTCTATTATTTGTCTGTTGATTTCAAGTCATTCAAAGATTATACATGTGTAATATCCCATTGGGACTTATTTTAAAGATATGAATAAAATAATTATTGTTGGAGATGAAAAAATAATGTATATTTTAAGTTGGCTTTAGTTGTTTTTTTAACTCATATTCAATAGTTATAAATTGAAATTTAATATGCTAATTTATTATTTCAATATTTCTTTATAGTTGGAAATGCTGAGCACATGCGGATCTGGGGGAATGACGGTCAAGTATTAATGCAGCTCTTACATTTTACCTTTGCTTTTGGGGGAGTGATTTCACCCCTGTACTCTGAGCCTTTCCTTGCTGAGAAAAATGATGAAAACAACATTGTGATGAATTTTACAAATCTAAAAAAGACACTTCACATAATACAAGTCTGGCTGATATAACTGATATTATTGACACAAACGCAACAAGCAATGTAGGTTTTAAATTGGCAACAAATGTGCACTGGGCATTTTTAATAACAGGAATTTTAACATTTCTATCCTCAATTCCATTCCTAGTACTGTTCTTGCAAGACATTAAAGAGACGAAAAAAAAAGTTGGCGAGAAAGCGGAAAAAGTCACACAGAGAAAACTGCCCAAAATATTTTTGTTTATGACACTGGTTATTTTGTGCTCCTTTTATATGTTATATTGTTGTGTTGAAGATTCATTTGCATCTTTCCTCATGACATTTTTAGTTAAAGAATATGATTATGTTAGCAAATCTAAAGGTGCTCACATAACAGCTGTATATTGGGCCTCATTTGCAGCTGGAAGATTCTCAATGATTTTCATATCAAAATTTTTAAAATCTTTTCATCTATTATGTTTATGTTGTTTATTTATGCTTATTGCATATTCTAGTTTTTTTGTAAGTGCCACTTTTGCTGTTGAGCATCAATCTGCTTTGTATGCTGTAATATTTTTTGCGACATTGGCAGGCATTAGCATGTCAGCAGTATTTCCTGCTGGTTTTTCCTGGACAGAAGCAGAACTGCTGAGAGTTACTGGACCTGTTTCCTCTTGTATTCTAGTATCTGCATCTTTGGGTACAATGATAAACCCCCTTTTGTTAGGCTATCTAATGGAAGAGCTCAGTAATATGTGGTTTTGTTATCTGCTTCTGAGTGAAACAATTTTACTATGTTGTGTGTTTATTTTTTTGTGGTGTTTCAATAGAATTTTCTTAAATAGACATTATGGTCCACTTTCGAATCAAAGAGCTGTCACTGTTACATTGTCTTCGGAAGTTTCAGAACAAAATCAGCCATTGTATACTGTAGATACCATTGAGGAAAATTTGGGAGTCTGACAATACTGACAACCATTTCTATCATATTTTTGTTTTTGTAAACTATTTTTGTTGCATTAAAGAACAGAGCTACCAGGATTTCATGTACAAAGTAATGTCATTTGAGCGTAAATTTGTATTATGTTAGATAAACTGTTTTATTATTTTTTTTTAATAAACTTTTTAAATTACAGAGGCTTTTTATATTCTATTAAACAAAAATTTATCACTTGCTTTTAAAAATAAGTATTATAAAAACCGTGATGTGCATGGTTCTATGCCAAAAGGAATAGTTGTTTACTCGTGAATTTTTTTTAAAGATGGCCATTATTATATACATATTTGAAATATTTACATTCATACATTTTATTTGTATGGTCTCTTTGGCCAGTGTGTGTTATTATTGTTTACAATGGTAAATATTGTAATTTTGTATTCAATGCCCCTAAAAAATTATGTTTTTTTACTTTATTTATAGATTACCTAAATAATTTGAAATGGGGATCGATGGTTAAGCAATTTAGAGTGCTCGACTGTTCCCAGGCTCAATCCTCAATGAGAACCAATAGACATTTACACGTCCTGGTGAAAGTTGATTGATAGTCCCCCCAAACTTTAAATGGGCATTTGACTTAAGTTTAGGTAGTAAAGGCCAGTGGGTATTGTACTAGCAACACAATAATTTAATATGCAGTCGCTCAGAAACATGAATTCTTCACTACATTTGATGGTTCTTAAGAGTAAGGGAACTTTAAATTTAAATTAGAAATTCAAAATAAAATCCAACACAATATTGTCCAAAAAATATTTTAGGCTTTTTTTGGGTTCAAAAATTATTGTATATTTTTGGTTAAAATTTTTTTCATTATGCATTTTCAAAATGTCATTGAAAAGAAAGATAATTGGCACATTTTAAACAAAATTCATAAGTATGAAAATTAATTATCAAATTGAATTGACCAAACAATTTCTGAAATAGGTTTTGGTTTTAGATGTGGTCAAATTTATCTCTTAAACACTACATATTGCTAGCATTTAGAATTTGTTTTTCACAGTAATAATAACTGAAACATCTGCTTCTATAAGTATTGGTTTAATTATTAGATTTTACCACTATAACTCACAGGGTATCTGCAAATAATTGTCAACTTTATAGAACCTATGAAGGAAATTATCAGTAATATTTTTTTGCATATTATTGTTTATAATGTCAGGATTTTTTTAAACTATTAAATAAAAGGAGCTTTATTTACACACTGCACCAATTTCTATAAGTATAATCAGTACTGTTATTTTCATTATGTACACTGTTACCCTGCAAGGGTTTCGTAGTGTGAATTCTTTACTTTGACAATTTATAAAAAAAATATACTGATGTAATTTACACACAATTGAAAATTAATCAAACCAATTAACTGTGAAGATGTTTTTTAACCATAAGCCCCTTGATGTTGCAGAACTGTCTATTTTGTATGCATTGTGAGTTTTAAACCGGTCAGATCTTAAAATTATGAATATTTTGTATTGGTTATAAACATTAAATATGATAACATTTTTTAACGATTGAAAGAATAAAGCAAAAATTATTACTATTGTCAACTTTTATTTTGGGCAGTTTGCATGTTAAGTTTTGTAGTTGTTCTATATACATGTACCAGGAAGGAAACAAAAATATGGCTTTTTTCTCTAGTTTCTTTATTACTGTGAAATAATTTTTTCATAGAAATAATCAAACTTTCTGGTAAATACAGAAATCACTTACAAAATTATAGTTTTCTTTCCATTCTTCATATAAAAAAATCTGAACGTTCTTGAAACCTAATTAGAAGCATTAACTATTTTTTTTGAAACTGCCTTGGTCGTTGGTTAATCTCTTATTAAAAACAATGGTCCTATTATGACTTACGTATAGATGAAAAAAACTAGACAAAAAATTATTGCCAAAAGAATATAAATGGTAGTAACTAGTAAGACAGTAGCATAGGAATACAGAGGTCTACCATATTATATAGGTTACTCTATAGTCAATGAACACCCTTAGTAATTATGCCACCTGTAAGAGATTTATTTTAGTGAAGTGCCAAGCATTACACACACATTTTTTCAGTGCTTAATTTTCCTTTTTCTTCCGGCATGGAAAAATTTAATTCATTATGCACCTATTTTATGTTTAACAGAAAAAACTTTTCTAATCTTAAAGTAAAAAATATTGTTTTTGTTTACTTTTTGAAACACCTTCTCATGTTTTCAGATGACACCCATGATTTAAACTTGATTTTTCATAGCGATAACTAAATTAATTGTTAAATATTCTTATCATTCAAGACAGTCCAAAAATGTATCACATTTACAGGTATGTTATTTTAAAGAACATCTAATGCTTATCATTATGGTGACCCCTTACACTTAAAATTCCTGAATAGATTTATCTTAACAAGAAGGGTGTTATTATTATAGACTTGTAACAAAACCAGTGTGACATTAATGATATGATAAAACTTCCTGTAGACAATTCTTTCAACCTTAGAGAAAATTGGACAATTAAATCTAATATGACATCTTGATTCAGAAATTTAATCGAAAACCATATTTTTATTTACTCTTGCCATGTTATAACAGAATGTTAGCATTAAATTATTGATTGCATATTGTGATACTGAATCTAACATTTTTTGCAATAAGTCATTTTTACATAATTGGATTAATAATACTTAATAGTGAGCTGATTTAACTGATTTCCCAAAATGGATTCCGTTATTTCTAATTTATAGGATTTTTAAATTGCTAAAATAGTATTTTTCAATAAAGGGATATTCAAAATTCATACTAAGTTTAAAATGGTGTCAGCAATGAATTCCAACAGACAGACCAAGTGATCAAAACCTTTTACACAAAAATGAGCTTTGGAACCTGTGAGCACTTTTTAAATATCAGCTTAGATCACCTTACTGTAAAAGCGAATTTGTGGTGAGAGATTCTGAAAGTTGTATCTGAATATTACCTGCAATCCAGGTAAACAAGGAAATATTTCAATCCCAATCCCAACTACTTATGGGAGGTTGTACTGCAATCATGTTCAAATGGTAGCAATAATGGGATATGTGAAGAGTGAAATACAGATGCATGTATTTATATATTTAGGAACACTCTGGTAACTGGACAAATAGGTCACGTTTAACTCAAAAGCCCTTAATTTTTATTAAGGATAGCAAATATTTCTAGGGTTAAAAAAATATACAATTATATTTTTGATTCAGCTTTGCTTTCTCATTTTAAACAAAGAAGCCTGACACACATATGGCTACCACATATAATAAAAACAATAAAAAAACATTTAATTTGGAAGTTATTTTATTTCAAATACTAGCTTTTGGTAATGTAAACACTTTTACCATTGAAACTTTTAAGTCTAATACTGGGGGAGGAAAAAAAAAGTAAAAATTTCTAAACTGTAGGTAGTTATGATATAAGCTATTTGAGATGTCAGAAAGATAAATTAGGAAATTTAACATAATGTAATTTTATTAAATACAAGAATTAAAATGTAAATAAATTACTGTCAACAATATGGTCAAAAAAGACGACCCCAGCTAATCAAACAAACACTCTTCAGTCACAAAATATACATATAAAAGTTGCTCTGTCCATTATATAGTTTGTGGCAAATATGGCTAAGTATGACATCTAAATTGTAATTATTTGGTAGCTTCTTCTAAATATGCTATAAGATCAAGACGTTCTTCTTTCTTTTTCAAGCCTGCAAAAACCATCTTGGTTCCTGGAATATATTTCTTGGGATTTTCTAGGTATTCAAAGAGAGTGTCTTTCTCCCATGTTATGCCTGCAAAGCAAAAATGAAAAAAGGACATGAATTAACAAAATTATAATACAATTATCATATAGTTTCTTAAGAACACAAGCATGAGTGCCATATTCTGTTAAGAGTTATCTCCACCAAAAAACTGCTTAACACAAAAGTCTGCCAAATTTCACCTAAAATTTCAGTTCCTGTCTACCAACTCTATTTAGGGGGCCCCATCTGCTTTTAAGGGTGTCATATTTAAAAAATTCATCAAAAAAAAAAAGTAAATGATTAACTTAAAATTTTCAACACAGAGACAAAATTGACAGTAGATTTAAAGGAAAAAAAAAATTAATATGAATAAGATAAGTTGAATTCTAAAAGGAAAAATAGAGGAATGAAAAATTGTGTCAAAATTCTTCAAGTCTGTATCTTAAGTCTTTGCGATATCCTGACAATCATTTCTGTACTCCGTTCTTAATCTGTATACTGTATTATTCAAGATCATCAAATAAATAGTAAAATTTGTAAAAAATAATTTCCGATCATTTTTGCTAACTTTTCAAGTTGCTAAGATAAACATTTAAATGTTCGTAAACAACTATCACAAAATCAAATTGGACGAAACACTCTGCTAATATTAGTAAAAAAAAAAAAGCCTCTGCGCTTCCGGAAATTATTAAATTCAGACACAGCATAGTAATCCACAGTAAAGCTATGATGTAAACAAGCAGTAGATCAGCAATATGGGAAAAATCGTAACAAGCGGGTGATCATGGTAGATTAAATGTTAAGCACGCCAAAAATAACTTTATGTAGATAGAAAAAGATTAATGGTATAAATAAAATTTTTACAAGCATAATAGAAAATATAATACAAAAATGAAAATAACATTTTAAATCTTAAATTAATTTCTGTGCATTTAACAACACAGAAGTATAATTGCTTTTATATAACAATTTAAAAGGTTTATCATTAATACCTTTGTTCTTATTTGCTGTTGTATAGGAAAATCCTGGTGCTTGACCAGTCTTTCTACCAATAAGTCCATGAAGGTTTGGTCCTGTTTTGTGTTTACCACCGGCTTCAACTGTATGACACTGTGAGCATTTCTGTACAAAAATTTTCTTTCCCTTTTCCACATCCCCCATTGTAAATTTCTGTTGATACATAAAAACAAATTAATGTAATGAGTTATAAATAAAAACAGTAATAAAAACAGTAGTAATATGAAAACAAGTACATTTATTCCAAAGTTACACGTGAGGAGTACCCGTGGACATAATTTTGAACCCTTTGACTTTGGTGTGCAGTCACGAAAAAGGTTGAGAACTGTAGGTTAAAACCACCCCAACCAAGGTCATTAATTTTATTCAAAGAAATTTAGAAACATTTGTCTATCATAAAGTGCTCAAGATATGATAATGTACTTCTGTGAAGCAACCATAAAAACAATCTTGCCTCACCTAAATTATATTGGTATAATCAGAATGTACAAACTCAAAATTTTTTACTAATTGCTAATTTTAAAAAGTTACATCATTCTTAATATTTAGAACCCAGATTGAGAGTTATGGAGAAAAAAAAATATGGCCCTTGGGGATCCTGATGCACAAGTCTGTAAATGGTCAATATTTTGCTACATATTCAGACATCAGTTAATTAAATGATGACATTTTAAATTAAACTGTCATTTGAAGTTCAGGCAACATATCCTGTAAGTTAGTGTGTAGTGTAAGTATGACCTCCAGAATTAAAAATTTGTTAACAAAGTTTCAATATGTAGTAATTTAAAAATTATTGCCATGTATGTTTTCTGTGAATATTCTGGCTATCAATCTATATTTACTTAAGTTTGAGATAACACCATGATTATAACAACACAACTTTGACAAAACACTAGGCCTAGAGAATCAGTGAATTCCGAGTACACTTTTTAAAAAGTCAATATTACGGTAGTGTAGTCAATTAACAGACATGATTCTTGTTACATCATAGGAGTTTAACACATTCTAAAATTGTAATTTATTCAATTAATCTAAGACTAAACCGACTGATACAATAAAATAAATGAATACTGACATTACATAAAGATATTACAGATATTAAATGCGCCATAAATTTAGAAAATTTTCTTACTACCCATTGGCACTTTTCTCTACAAATTGTGTTTCGGACAATCAATTATAAATTAAATATTAATTAATAATCAGCACCACATATTTATTTTACCAATCGGCCATTAGTGTGCTAAATATATATTATACAACAAGAACTTACTTTATAGTTTTTTTTTTGTTTGAGGAGGTTGGATCACTGCAACGTGATGACTGTCGGAGGTCACCCCTTTTTGCCAAAATGGTTGACTGATTTGACCTTCTGTGTCAAATTTGCCAGGTACTCTAACACTAGTAAACGTAATGCAAGCCAAAATGTATATGTGACCACGATATGAGAAAGACTGAATACAAAAAAACTACAGGCAAAATTTAAACAAATACATTTGTAACGATAAAAATAAAGGATTAAAAAAAAATCTATTAGAAAAACAAATGTCTTTTATAGAACATCAAGGTTTAAACCGAATATAGAAAGTTTGATGGACTTGTCTTCATGATGTAAATGTGTAGTATGAAAGTGCTTTGAAAAAAGTGTGATATGCATCATATAGACACAGGGCACATTTATTTACTTCAACTAAATCGAGAGAGGGTTTGCTTAAAGGTTTGACAAGGGGAAGGAAAAGCAACATTCCAGAATATTAATTTGTTCGTGAGCTGAAATTTTAATGCAAAATTAATTTATGATGAGTTTAAAAAAATAAATCTGTTTTAAAGTTTTCTTGTCTTAATATTAATTCTTTTTAGCATTAAAAATTAGCTGCACACAATGTGGTTTAAATGGCCATTCAGAAATCATATAAAAACCGTTATATATGGAGAGGTTCCTTGACTCTTTTATATAGGCTAATGCACATTTATTATTTCATATTTTTGTGATGATAAAAAAACAATATTACATGATTCCGATACTTACTTCATTAACAAATTGGGGAATCTTCTGCAAGGTTTGAGGAGGGGGGGGGGCTTATAAAGGCAAAGCAATAATTCCGTGTTTGGGGCCCCAATCAAGACACAATTGCATAAGACACAGATGCTACAAATATGTAAATTTTTATTCATCATATTACAGTGTATTCTGTATTATTGTTGTTTGTTAATGATTTTCCATGTTACCTCTTAGAGGCATCCAAAATTGTTTAGGTGTCTGGGTTAGTTTAAGTCTGTTATATAATTAAAAGGAGTGGGTCCTGTAGTTATTGAGTAAATTTATATTTGCTTTGGGTGGAGTAAAAGTTTTTTTTAATTTTAAGGGGTGGGGTGTGGATGCTAAAAGATGTTAAAGTAATAAATGGATTTTTATATATATCTTTATAAGAGTATTTCCAGACATCTTTTATGAAAATTGGATAATTTTACTTAAGATAATAAAAAACTGAGCTGATTAATAATTAATTTTTATTTCATTAAGATATAATTTTACTATTTTAACTATCTTACAACTATAATTTTTTTTATACTAAACTGACTTTATTTGTGAAACCATCTCATTACAAACATAATTTCAATTATTTTTCAGCTTTTTGTATCTATGATCATATTATTAGCCAAATTTCTTAGTTCTGGTAGCAGGCCGAAAAAAAGTTTTCGTCATATATTCACAAAATTCATGTTCTTTTTAGATTACAATTGTTCAATAATTTTGCAACAAGAAAATACATTACATTTTCATATTTATCTTATTGAATGCTACCATTTTGTATTAGTCCATTTTATTTTTTCTCTCTCACTCAATCTTGTTTAATTGTCTATGGCAGGAGTGGGAAAAACTTTCTCTACGGAGGGCTACATTGAAAACTTGATTGTTATAGATGGGCCGCATATATATATATATACACACACAATTTACAGCATATTAAAATATGTATTAATGATAATAACCATGTATTTGTCATTTATTTCGCATTCACACTTACAATATGAACATGCATGCGGCCCGCAGTTTGCCCACCCCTGGTCTATGGTGTGGCTCTTTATGCTACATGAAAAAATCAGAATGATGATCTCACTGACCTCATTGATACCCTGACATAGGCATGCCACAAAAACAAAGATTTTATTATATATACAGTATATATAAGTAATGTTAAGAAAATAATATTTTATACACTATCATTTATTATTTCTTCTTTTTGATAGGACCAGCTCTATTTATTTCATTCCTTTTTTAAATTTTGAAAACCAGGGTTTAATTGACTACAGTGCAGTTTTTAAGTAAATAGAAAAACCATAATGAGGCTTTCATTGCTTAGTGTGATGAAATAGATAAATACACATATAAAGAGAAAGATGTAAGAAAATCAGATGAAACGCTTGGCGAAAATTAAAATTCTGTCCATAAGATAACTGATGGCAAATGTCTTGTTTTTAGATCAAACATTCAAACTCAGATCACGAGAAAATATTATTTTTTTCATTGTTTTTACTATTAAACAATGATGAATGACTTACTCTTATGGTGTTCAGTCTAGTCACCATATTGATATTTAGTTAAATTCTTTTTTCTTCTCCTTCAGTAAATGTTTGAAATAAGTTTAAATACTGTAAGCTAATTTTATTTGTTGTTAAAGGAAAAAAAAAAGTTAAGCTGAGTGCTTTACACCATTGCCATCACCTCCATTGTTAAAGTAATTACTTATATAACCCCTTTTTATGTATTAAATAATGTTATTTCTTATATTAAGCATTAGCTCTTCTTTTGTACATGATTAGGTATAGAACCTTTTGATAATATAACAAAAGTAGCTATACTCTGCAAACCCTTTGCACATAGTTATATTCTCTTAGGTTTGACCAGTAGGCTAGGTTATTTTTGGTTTTGGACAGATCCGATTTTTTAATGATTTTATTACAATTTAGAGATGCAATATGGTAAAGAAATACAGTTGAAACTATTCAAAATTGTAGATTTTTAAAATTTATAATTTGACTTAAGTTAATAATGATTTTGTATGTAATTACAGGTCTGGAGTTAATTTTAACTTATATAAAATAATTTTTTTTATGTTATATCAACCCAGGAAAGTCAGCATTAATTTAAAGGTAAAATGTTAAGTGAGTGAATAAAACAAATATGTAGGTGATAACAACTGGTGATTGTACAAGACAGTTGTAAACAGTTCATTGTGATGCACCATAAATACATCCCTAAATATGAGAAATAAAGTTTGAATAACATAATCCTAAGAAAAAAGTGTCCACTCTTTGCCACTATTCTTTCAGCAAACCTGCTATCAACTCTTTTTCAAATACATGTACTATAAAATATGACAAACATTTTATATCAAATATGAAAACTGTAGAACAATGCTACAAAAAAAAAAAGTAATTAAAAAGAATACATTAAAAAATGACAAATCAAGCCAAAAAAAATTAATTTATTCACTGTGTATTGATTTATTCACTTTAACTTCAAAACTTTAACTTCTTGAGTTTTATACATAACAATTCACACAATGAAATTTGAGGTTTAATTGAATTATATGCTAAATTTATTCTACTGTGTAATAAATTAAGTAAAAGTTTGATTCAAAGTGGGTTAGGATTTCTGAAGCGGTGGCGTAAATTGTTAGCTTTGCAACCCAACTGCATATGGTACTGAGAACGAAGTCTTTGCATATACCGCAAATCCTTAGCTCTCTGCTCAATTTGTAAACCTAAAATAAAAGTTGAAAACAAATAAATATAAATTACGCATTTTTTAATCAATTGTACAAATGAAAACAATTTTTTACTGTTAATTAAAAGATAACTAAGGTTCATCAAGGAAGAAAGCATAATTCATCTATTGCTAGTAGTCATGACTTATCAGACAAAGTAGGTTTACATAATGGCAGATTGCTTTTATATTCTATAGTGAGCTTCAACCAGACCAAAAAAAAAAAAGTTCCTCACTAAGGCAGACCCAGTTGATAAAGATATATTAATAGCTTTAAAAACTAAAAATTACAAATAGTTCATTGACTTTGTTAATACAGTGAAATGTCGCTATAACGAAATTGACCGGGATTCGAAATTAGTTCGTAATACTGAAAATTTGTTACACTGAAATCGGGGGGGGGGGGGGGGGGGGGGGGCGTCGACGACATTTTCTGTTCCTTACTATGTGGATATAGTTCGTTTGGATATCAATGCAAATATATTATGTCATTTTACTACTTTTTTCCAAAGATATTTAGCTAAAAATATGTTAAATATTCTCTCTCCGTTTATTTCTCATTAGTTAAGCTAGTAATTTAGGTTTCAGCTTTCCGTTACTGCTAACGAGTCACTTTCTGAACTAAGGGACGTAATTCATTTATTTTTATAACAGTTATTCAACATGGCTCACTTCACTTAATTTATAGGAAACCCCACTACGGCTATATTACTCATATTGTCTGATTTATTAAACGAAATAATTTTAAAAATATATTTATATATTTATTTACTTTTGTAACTGGATTAAATTTTATTATAATTAGAAAAAAAAGTATAGTTCAATGTCACAAAAAGGTCATATAAATAACTCATTTATTCTTCCATTCCTGTATTATTAATTAAATACAGGTACCGGTAGTTTATTAACATCTTGGCAAAATGCAGTCTTCTGTCCATTAAGTCCCTATCACAAACTATAAGATCGTCATTTTCTAAAAAAAAAATTTCGACCCTCTATCAAGCCCATACCGAAAACAATAAGATTGTTTTTTTTACTAAAACTATCAAGTTACTTTCTACACATACCAAAACCATTATGTCTTTCTCATACCTCCCAATAAGCTATACTTTTAAGTGTATGGCTTCTTTCTCATTAGCGCATTTCCCCAACACAAACGTAACACTGGTTTATTGATTTTTTTTAAGCCCGCGAATGTGTAACGTTCCCTACATTCATGTGTTTGTCCCATGACGTTTTAGGCTCTCTTCTCCTCCCCTTCCCGACCTTGCTAAAACTCTCATCCTTCCCCCCCCCTCCCCGTTCGTTGTTACGTAATTGTGCCCGCCGCTTGGCTGTCTCGTGACGTCTTAACTCTCTTTCTCCTCCCCTTCCCGACCTTGCTAAAACTCTCATCCTCTCATCACCCCCCCGTTTGTTGTTACGTAATTGTGACACCGCTACTAACTAACCCCCCCCCCCCCCATCGCTGTCCCAAGACGATACTTGTCTCAGTACTGCACATGGTGGAATTTATGTTTACTACCCTCATCAGTAGAGGTTAAAGGTTACCATAGCATCTTACTACTCTCACACTCCCCCCTCTCATTATTTAGTAAATGTGAATGTCGTTTGAGTTCAAGTTGACTTGAGTTTTAGAAATTTGCCGAATTAAATTTTTTTGGTAAGGGGATAAAATTAAATATCTGCAAAGCGGCTATTTTTTCGCAATACTGAAAACACGAAATTCACGACACTTTTTAACAGATGTTATATAAGCGAAGGGGAAGAGGCAAAAAAAAATTCGCTGTACTGAATAATTCATTACACTGAAGTTCTACGACATTACACTGTATTTATTGTAAGAAATAAATGCTACTCATTCAAAATCTTTAAAAAGTATATTCTAATAAGATATGTAAAGAAATACATGTATTGATCCTAGACTTAATAAGCATATTGACATGGTATACAAAAATTTCATTGTTCTCACCAGTAGATCCAGTCCACCCAAGAGCTTTGTAATATGCCAGCATTTTCGGAAGAATTTTCTTTGTGGGGTCATGTATGTGAGGTACTAAGTTTTGCTTGTAGTATCTTACCAAAGATCTGTGTCCTATTGTAGCACCTAATAAAATATTTGAAAACAATGGTAGTAACATATTTGTGTGCTATGAAATATATGTGATAAATATGATATTTTTCTATTAACCATTCAGAAGCTTTGTCAGAAAAACAAAAAAAAAAAAAACAACTTTCATAACTTTCCAGACTAAGTCAGATGATCTAATTAACTAATTTGTAAAAAATGTAAGAACTGCTAGCAATATTCATCACTTTAAATGAAATTATCAACTAGTTAAATAGGGGACGGATGGTCATGTATTAAAGCACTCGATTGTCGACCTGATGGTCCCTGGTTCGATCTCTGGTGAGGATCAATGGATAATGCAGATCATGGCTTAAGTCCCCCACTATTATCTCCCATGGTGCTTCCATGTCCACTGCACTATCAGCTATGGTGGGGCTGAAAGAAGGGCATCTTGAAAACCACTCCATTGGTGGTTCATAGGATCTCATAGGATCATAGATTTTATCTCCTCCTTACAGGGACTTCACACACTAGATAAATAAGACGGGGGGAGTTGTACAGTTGAACAGTGTATATCACTTGACTTGATCTGTTTCCTCTATGTCTCCTCTGGTGCCTCTTTGAGCATTTTACTCTTCTAAGGTGTGGATGAAAGAAGGGTACTACAAAAACCAAATCATTAGTGGTTTATATAGGATCTAAGTGATAAACATTGGTTTATGTTTATTCAAAATTCAAATTCTTTTTTTGCGTTAGTAATAATAAGGGTTGTGGTCTGGTGATAGTTGAGAATTAGATGTTTTTGTCATATCATGAAACAGCAGATTCGAGCATCCTTTGATCCACACTGTTTATTAAAAGTGCTATAGTTGGCAAAATGATGCTTAAAATAGTGTCAAAGGAGCAAATTAATTTCCTTTCAGCTCTGTATCCAGAGATGGGACAATAATGTTATTTGTGGGCTGGGGTTCGAATTTCCCAGATATAACTAGGCAGGATTTGGTCACAATATACAGGTGTCTAATTGGACTGAGGAAAGGAACCTCACTGACTGCATTAAGTTCATGTGTTTTGATTCTACAGCCAGAAACCAGGAACACCTTCAGACATAGATAATTTGGTCACTGAAGCTATCCACCAGGCATGTTTATACGCAAAAATGATTAAGTTTGATAAACGAACCAAATTTGCTTATTATTTTGACAGCAATGGTTGCAGAAAATGTTAAGTGCTAAATCACCTATCAAATACCTACTAAGAAGATGTGCCTGTCAACAGACAGATTTTCAACGCTTTGGATACAACTTAATATTTTCTGACCATAAGCCCTGATATGTTGGATAATGAAAATAATAGCTAATTTGACAATCGCCAAATTTGGTTAATAGAAACTGAGAAATTTGAAAGTCGAGAATCAGCCATAATTCAAGAGGAACAGAAGCATTTGTATGTGTAATTTCAATCATTTATACATTAATTTTCTATGATCCACATCAACACGTATTTACAATGTCCATAAAAATGATTTCTGTCCAATTTGACCAGTGAAGTTAATTAAAAAAAAGTATTATTTCAGAACCAACCTGATGGCAAGGTTAAAGAAAACCCATCATTTTCTAGTTCCATAACATCTACTGTTTCTTCTGGATCAACTTTTGAATTGTCTGCATCTGGATAACTAGATCTATGTTTTCAAAAAAAAAAAAAAGTACATGTATAACTGAAAAATAAGATTTTAACCCTTTAGATGTTGAACCCTGCAACTAAAATCACAAAATCACTTTCCCAATAATGAGTTATTTACCTTAAAATCATCAACTGCCTAACTATTTTCCATAAAAACGCAAATTAAAATGCACTGAAAGCTATATCAAAATCAATGATGTTTATTTAAACCTGTATCTTCAAGTTATTTGTCAAAATATACATGAAATTTTATCCATATTATCTAACACATGTGACAAAATCCACTAACTTCAAAAATTAGCAGAAAAATTAATTTCTGACCTATTTTTAAACTGTGAACGTAGACCATTTTTCACAGGTAAATATAGTTTATAGAAAATATGGAATCATAATTAGCAGAAGAATTAAAATATCAATCAACAGTGCCAACAAGACAATCTTGGTAGAAACGGCAATTTGTTACTGTAAGATGACGTGAAGGGTTAAACAAATTGCTTTTATATTTAACTAGCTAAATTCATTTTATTACTAAAAGCATACAATAACTTTAAGTAATGATTGAAAAATACAAAATAAAATGGTGAATTTTTGCAAAAAGGTTTTAAGGGATGAGCACCAGAACTATATAAATGACATACGTATAGTCATAAAAGTCTGCATATTCATAGATCACATCGCCATCATGTAGCATTTTACAATGGCCTTTGTCAATCATGTGCCTCTGAACATCTTTGGTTGAGTGGAATCTTCTTCCTTTTTCATTACACCACAAACACAAATGACCTTCACCAACTTTTTCGCCTGTACAAAAATAAAAAAAATCTTTTAACTTTATACATTCTTTCAAAAGATTTTTTGAGAAAATTTCTTCACCACAAACTAAATCTGAAAAAAAAAAGTAAAGTTTCTTTAGCCCTTAAAGGTCATCTGGGAAGATAAACTGGAGAATTCATGTTTTTGCAAACTATGCATATAAAAGGATTTTATAGTAAGCACAACGCCCAGCAGCCTTTATTTTTCCCAACATAAAGCTGGGTGGAATTGACGGATTTGAACCAACTTCCACCAGCCATGGCCTTGGAAAATTCCGTTAGTTTCTCACAGAGAATCGAATCTGTTAATCACAGGTCTGCAAATGAGCACTTTATACTGTTATCCCACCTGTCCCTCTAATTTTATTAAGCATTAATTATAATCTAATTATAAGATATTTCAATCAAATGAAATATAATGCTATCAGATTTAGAGCATTAATAAATCTAGTAAGGTATGAATGTTAGTCAAAATGTTAAAGGAAAAATTTTCTTTTGTATACGAGAATTTCTAAAATCTAAAAAAAAAAATTACCCAAGTAAGATATTAATCCTTCCAAATCACTAATGAAATTAGCATCAGGGATAAAAAAGCCATGACTGCTAGTCATATGTTTCACATTTTCCTCTAATGACGGACTGATCAGTGAACAGAATAAGCATTGCTCAAGTCCAAAAGCATCGTCAGAGCTATTCCAGGATTCTGCATCTGAATCATCTATTGGTGAGAAAAAATATATACTACATAAAGTTTAATAAAATAGATATTTATTAAAGTATACCTGAATCACTTGCCTTTTAATGGTTGTTACATTCAAGCAAGTGTAAACAACCTTACTGACATTAAAGTTATTCTAAAATTATCTAAAAGTTATAAAAATAAAGTAAACCATCATCATCCTGAATCGAAGTATCAATGACATCTGCTGAGACAGGAACTGAATCTTCAGCAGTTGTTTGTGGGTTGTTATAGATTTTAGGCTTTTTATTTCCTTTTTTCTGTTTTGGTGTTCCAGATAAATTCTCTTTATGTTTCTTTGACTGGATGTGATTCTCCAAAGCCTTAGGAGTACTGAATGATTTGTTGCAAGGTTTGCAAAAACATGTCTCATGCACTGTTGAATCGACTTGCTCCTGGATAAATAAAAATAAACAATGTGTCTCCATAGTAACAAAGGCTGACAAGCATATTCAAAAGGAGATTATTAAAAGTATTAGGGATGTCTCAAATTGAACCATTACTATAAAAATGATTAAGATACAATATTTTATGAGGTGATGAGAAATGCTTTACAAGAAAAAAGTCCAAATAAACTTCTAAATCACAATGTAAGTGTAGTTAAAACTGTAATACAATGCTGTGATGTTATGAAAGTTGAGTTGCAGTGTTGCATAACATGACATTGATAGTCATCATCAACTTATCAAACACAATAAACAAAAAAAAAAGCCTAAGCTAAATTTTTTCTACACTTATTTAATTCAACCTCATTTTACTAGACTTATTCCTCTACACCGCTCTTTACAATGAGGAAAGAGCATTTTTATTTTGAGTCAAACAATTTATTCCCTTTTTATTCTCAAGAGTTATCTCTTAACTACAAGATCTATTTTAAGCATTAGTTAAATTTTGCAGTTCCTTTTTAATTTTGGCCTCTTTTCTCAATATTAATCATTCAATGCAACTGATGAACTAACATTTAGACTTTAATTTCGGCCAAGTCGCCTAAGTGAGTGGACTGGCAGGGCCTTAGAATGTTGTGTAAGCAATGAGGATTAATTAAAACCGTTAACACATCACATGATGTTAAGATATGAGAAACCATGTTTCTCTAGTAGTTTCTAATCATAAATCCGTCAATGCTTTGAGATTTAGGCATTCATGTAACTTTTTAAAACATTGTTATTTGGTTAACTAAAATTAAAATAATGTTATAGTAAAAACCTCTTATTGTGGTACTATGATCATTAGGGTGACAAAAAAAAATTGGACTCTCAACCCGTTATTGAGTTCCTTATAAATGAAAAATAAACTCTGCAAAATATTATTAAGATATTTTTATATTTAGAGGTTGCTCAATAAACTTGAAATTTTCAGATTTAAGGGTCAACAAAAAATAAAAAGAACGTGTTTAAATTTTTTCTAATACAAAGTTTTAATTATGTTATTCAAATTAAGTGTTATTTATATGATTTTATTCAATGCTTGATTTCAGAATATTTACTTGTTGATTGTTCGTTTGTTTTCATTAATGCCTTCACAATTGTAGACTTCCGCATATCTGGAATATGATGTCGATGTTCTTCCACGGTTTGCAAAATATATTTGCAATTGAGTTTCATCTTTCATTAAATCTTTTGCATAATCTGAAATGAGTATCACCCCCTCCCTTTCAGCTGTATCATTTACAACTTTCATAGAATTAACAATTATATATGCTTCCTGGTATTCAGTTACTGTACTCTACGTGTCTGGGTGATTTTCTTTCATGAATGTCCAATTTATTCCAAGCACTTCAAAAAAACATTTTGAGCTTTCTGTTACCAAGTCATCTAAGTTAATGCTTACAATTTTATCCATTAATTCTTTACCTTCAAGCCTGTTTACCTGTTTTTTTTTTTGCCTTGCTTTTCAAGTGCAATCAACATTTTTTCTTTAGATTGGTTATCAACATTGTTGCTGAAAAAAGAGAGACTCACCAGGTCTTCAGTTAAATACCATAAATGTTCTGCAATGTCTTTAAAGGCAGATTCAGTGACTTCTTTGTCAAATATTTTGAAATTATTCAATTTCTTAATCAAAGTCAGGCCAATGTGTCTCCATTGTGAGGAGCAGATGAAGAGATGGGAGCCCACGAAACCAATGTTCCATGTAAATAAAAATTGAAAATTGATGGAGAGTTTTTCTTCCTTTTTTGTTAAATAAAATTGATGCCGAAACAAGTAAATTTGAATAGAGTACAGTGTTTTCGCCATCCATCGTGCTTGATGTATAGCGCCAGGAGTATGGAAAGTTATTCCACTTTGGCCTGGAGGAGTTTCTCCTAAAAAAATTATCAACAGTTGCAAAAATTCTTTGTAATCGTCGTTAGGTTGTTTTGTTCCTTGCAGCAAATTTACAGCAAACCATAAACTTTGAGACCTGCATCAGTTAAATGCTATGATTCAGAATTAAGTTTACTCCAATAATCACGAAATCATTGAAACAACTTAATCTCTGGACCAGCAGATGCTCCAAAACATGTTTTGTAAACATGAGATAAAATCACTTCATGAATATGGTGTTGACAGGCTGTGTATAATAAAGATTTTCCAATTAATTTCTCCAGCAGGGTACAAGCACCCAAATGTATACCTGTGTTGCTTGAAGTAGTATTAAAACAGAGTGCCAATCTTTTAAAACTTGCTCAATAGCATAACTTATCTGTTTGGCACTGCCTCCCTCCAGTTTTGTGACTGATAGCAGTTTTTCTACATCATATCCTGTCACTAATATGGGTACTCGATTCACTTCATCTCTACTGTTCAAGTCGGGTAACAATTTTTCAGCCCAATGTACAGTTAATGGGACCTGTGGACTGAAATCTGAAATAATTCTTTTTGCATTTCGACGAGTTTCACTTGATGTAGAAAAATTTTCAATATTGTGTATTATGTATGACGACTCATAAAATTAACAAATAATAAAATATTGAAAACATTCTCAACTTAATAGAAAAATATGAAAAATGTGGATTCGAATAACCTTGCAAACTTAAACTGTGTTGAGCAACCCCTAAACATTAACAGATTGTCTCCAAAATTTCGCAATATAATTTTTTTATTAAATGGAACCAAATAAAAGGTTGAGAGCATTAAAAAAAAATATTTTTTTTACAATGCATTTGTTTGTCACCTTAATGGTCATCTGATAACCATGGTATCACAGCTGGCGTGGTGAAGAATGAGTCATAGTAAAAACTTTTCATTGTGGTACTATGGTCATCTGATAGCCATGGTATCACAGCTGATGTGGTGAAGGATGTGGTCGGCACACAAAACTGTTTCACTCTGCCTCACTCAAACAAACTGTAGTAGCCTGCTATTAGGCACACTACACCCTCCCCTCTGTCCATAGAGGCAGGAAAAACCCTGGACATGTTGTTCTGGAAGACTAGCATTACGCTAACCTTGCTGGTCTGGACAATCTGGGAAAGTGCTAAAATCCTTTTATTCTGCCATGCTGACAGATATAGCGGGCATAATACCCCAGCCACTCCGTAGACATGGCAGATAGGCATCAGCAGCACCAATAAAGCTGCAGTGCCAGTCATACAACACCCCATCATAGTAGCAGTGGCTGCACAATAAAAAAAAAAAGCTGACCAAGTAAGAAGGGGTTTTCTAGTAACCCTCCATGTCATTGGCTGTAGCAATGTTTATATAAGCTTTTGGCCAGTCCATCTTACATTTCAGGTTGTGCAATTTATTAAATATATAATTTATAAATGCAATACTACAGAATATTGTTTCACAAAAAATTTATTTCTATAGTCTTTTTAGATACAATTTAACCTGGGAATACATTTATTGTCAAAGGTATGATAGTTAAAGTGACAAGCAGTCAATATCCATTATTATATAAGTTGATATTATAAGTGACACAGTATTCCTTCTTTGTCTCTTGTAACAAAAATCGCCCACTAAAAGCTTCACCGCTAATTTGCTAACATCAATGGAAAGCTCACCCAATGCTCTTTTCATTGATGTATAAAACATATGAATTATATAATATGAAGTTTTCCTGTCACATATCTAATATTATACTAGTCATACTGGCATATACTATCATATAGTAACAACTAAGATTTAGATTACTATGCAGATCATTAGCATACATCATATCATAACGGTATAAAATAATAAACTAAATTTTCTAAAGTATTACACTTATTCATAATCGGGTTTTTAAAATAAATTTGCCTTTTTAGCTCATACTAATTATAAATAACCTGCTGTTCATGGAGTTGTTGTCTTTCTTTAAACTTTTCTAAAGTTATTGGGGCTAGATTTGCGACTTTTCTTTTCAAATTATAGCGATGCCAGTCGGTTTTATAGTGAAGACGACCTAAAGCGATGTCTTCAAAAACAACATTACATGATAAACACGTCAAAGAGGCCATTGTTTTTTTTTTCTGACTTAGTTTAATTTATGAACTAACAACAATCAAAATACATATTAGTGATTACACAACCAGCACATTGATCGGAAGTTGAAGTGTCTAAAAACAAGAAATCTTCAGCGAGAAAGAGTAGAGGAAGCAACTTCCGAAACTGAACTTCCTTTCTCAACAATCATTTAGCAACAATGGTAGGTTTTTATTGGAGAAATAAGAAAATCGTTAATAATCTTACAAATAAATTATTTTCTTAAGAAAACATTGTTATTAAATACATTCTTAATTATTGATTATTAAAAGTGTATAGATCTTTAATGGCGATTGCATTATGTTATCCTAAAATGTATCCTTTTAATAAGCTTTTTTATGTTGTCTAACGCTAAATCTGAAATAGCTTAATAATTATCTAAGTCTTATACATTTTTATGCTGGTAATTTGATAGGTAATTACATTTATTTTATTAGGCTAAGAGAACCAAGAAGGTCGGCATTGTTGGTAAATACGGTACTCGTTATGGTGCCTCACTCAGAAAAACTGTTAAAAAGATGGAAATTACACAACACAGCACATACACATGTCCATTTTGTGGAAAGGTTGGTAGAATTTTTATCTTGTAATCAGGGAAACCCTTTCGAGCAGTCTACAATTGCTATAAAGGCTCTCAATAATTTATACTTAATTTTTGTATCAGCTGCTCACAGTTGGTTGAGCTATATATTGGAGATTAAGAAAATAATAAAAAAAAAAGCATTAATCAATAAATAATTTGTCCTAAACTTGTGAATCAGTGATAACTATTCAGTTACTTTGAGATGGTTATGTTTATGGTTGGGCAATGTACCGTAAGGGATACGTCAAAAAGCTAAAAGTTGCCAGTCATTCTATCATATTCTGAACATTGCTGTAAGTAGTTACTTCAGTGGCTATGTTGTGCCTTGCTAGAGACATAACTACATTTCCTGTTTTTTTTTTTTTGAAAAGCAAAATGGTGGCTCTCTATTCTAGCAAAATTAGTTCGTCTTAAGATTAGTGGTAAATTCCATTTTAGTTTGAAAGTAGATAACCACATTTATAATATACTCAAATTTCATCTCAATATCTCAAGCTGTTTTAAGTCATAAGTGTTTTAGTGAAAAAATGTAAAATATTGGTCACTAATTCTGTCATAACTTCTCTTCTAATTGAGCAAGAGAGATATTTGCTGTTTTGGAAATGGTTTAATGAGCTCTTTGATATGGTATCTACCATTTTGGTGGATTTTGAATTTCAATGTTTTCACTGAAGTACCTACTGTATTTTATTAGTACACATTAAAATTTATTTTTAATATGTGCATTGTGACTTAATAAATACCAATGGGAATGTTGGTTTTATGGCATTATTTTCTATTTGCACATATGTGCATCTCCTTTTTTGGCACACATGTATGTTCCTACAATTTACATTATTTGCACACCCTAAGTCCTATTTATTTAAGTATACATGCTTGTAGTGGTTATCTGTATCAAAGCTGTATTTAAACATAGGTTCAATTTTATGAATACCATTATTTTTGCAAAGTTAAAAAGTTATTTTTTATTTTTTTATTCAACCTGAAATCATTCCTATTTTAAAGATAATGCAAGCAAACAAAATGAACAGTTAATATAGGGTAATATCCACTCCCTAATTTTATTCTTTTATTATGATTGTTGTAGTGGTTCAGTGACACAATGCCTGCCCACGGTCTGCAATTTCTATGACTATAATTGGGCTTTCATGCTATTTAGTTGTAACATCATTGGGGTCAAAACATGTTTAGTTTTTTTTTTTTTTTGCCTTTTTAATTTAATAGCATTAAATTTTTTAATGTATTGTCGAATTAAAAGCTATCTAGTTTATTTTGGTCTAAACATGTTTTACATTGTTAGTAAATTTACTGTGTTTAAGATTGACAAAATCAGGATTGTTCAGCTAATTAATTTTTCCTCTTCAGTAAGTGAATAATGAAACAACTTTTCAGTTATGTTTTACCAGCACATGGCCTTCTAGTGAGATACCTACTAGAGATATGGTGATATATTGTGGACAATCTATTTCATCTCATTAATTTTTTCCTTGGCTCAAACTAGTATAGTTAATTTATAATTTTCTGATAACACCAGTAAATAACATCTATATAAAATATAGCGGTGTGGGTTCTGCGTTAAATCGAAAGTATAGAATTAATACAACAGTATTCCAGTTTAAAATTGTCAAAACATAAACAATAGTAATAATAATCATGAAAAAATCGGATCTTTCTGCAACCAAAAATAACCTAGCCAACTGATCAAACCTAAGGGAATATAACTCTATGCACGGTTTTGAAGAGTACAGCTAGTAAGGTAATTTGTATTAAACATTTTTCCTTCATCAAACAAGCAGAATTAATCATTAAAATATGAGCTCATTAATAGATGCAGCTAATTACATTAAGATTTCCAACAGTGATTTATTTCTTACTGAAAAATGGTGCATGGTTTATTGTCAAGAGCCGCTGTCTGATTACAATTACATATGCTCCATATAGTAGCACAATTTACATTCAATTTACATCATTTAAGTACATGTTTCAATTAAACATTTTTTGTTTTGTTTTAGGAATCCATGAAACGTAAAGCTGTTGGTATTTGGAAATGCGGTAGATGTTCTAAGACTGTTGCTGGTGGTGCTTGGGTTTACTCGTAAGTATAAATTTTTTTAAATAACTTATGTTTAGTAGATATAAATGTATAGCTATTATGTGTAAAGTGGTTTGTCAGAGAATGAGATAAGTAGTTTTAAATTTTTCTAGCTGAGAATTTGGAGTATAAAACATTACATACTAGCTGTACCCGGCCACATGTTGCTGTGGCTAAGCCCTATGTAATGTAATAGTAAGTATTGAGAAAGTTCTTGTTTCTAATTCTGTGTATTAAAAAAACAGGCTGATTGTAGAAAAATAATTATCATTTAAAACTATAAACAAAGGAAAACATTGCATTCGAGAAACCCACGTTTCTAAATTTGTAATGTTTGTTAATGCAGTGCTTTTGGATGTACTTTCGGAGTTATGATTAATTGCTTGAATTCTGTTTACTTGTTGGATTAAAAAAAAGTACTGACGGAATTATAATTTGCAAATTAAAGTTTAAAGAAATATTTTATGACACTTTAATTAAAACAAAATACTGACAAACTATTCGGTTGCATGTGGTGGATTGGTTTATTATTAACCCATTGGTTCTTTAGGGGAAAAACTAGAGATACCCTGCAATTACTGAGGATTTTTGGGCTTGAGCAAAAAGTTGTGGGAAAAAACGGGTGGGGGCACAAAAACGCATGTAACTTTTAAAGTAATAGAGATAGTTCTTTAAAAGTATACATTTTATTACAAAGAAATGAATTCTTTCATTCTGAGAAAGAATTAAAGGTATACAATTGATATTTAAAAAGTTATTATTCAGAAAAGTATGACGATTTTTTTTTTCAATTTTGATTTTTTAAACCCTATTTTCAACTGAGATTATAAAAATAGCCTATAGGTATATCGAGATAAAATAAAAATCATTCAATTTCTTTTACAACAGTATAAGAATTACTAAAATTGATCAAGATTTGATAAAGTTATGAATTGAAAATAATCACTATTTTTAATGGAGGACCTGAGTGTGGGCTGTTTATATAGACTTTATTTATTGTGCAACTATTTATGAACTACAATCTTAAATAGTATGATCTATATGTCAACATGTCGGAAATTAAACTATCTTTCTTATGATATATATTTTATGTATGTAGACTTTATAGTAAAGATGATAAAAGTATATAAATTCGATATAATTTATTCCTTCCAATTGGTTATGCAACTTTCAAACCTTACACATTACAAACGAAAAACAACAAACTAATTATAACTAATAATTCAGAATTTAAGCTTTATAATTATAAATGTTCATTTCTCTTCCTATTTGCTATACTTTCTTCATTTTTTTCCCAAAATTAATATAATAACGAACTTTTGAAATCGTCAATCGGTCACCATATTGGACCATAAAACGGCCCGGACACAAATTATAAATCTCAATAAAATCATAGTGATTTAGAAAAAATAAGTGATTTAAGTTATAGTACTAAAACTAAACATAATAAGCACACAAACAATGTTTTAAAATGGAAAATGTAGCTACTCACATGTTCTTATAACGTCATCATAATTAATGTAATCCATATTGAAATACTAAGACTAAGTCTCACAAAAACACGCATCCATTAATAACAGAAATATAGCACATTCACAAAACAAAAACAAACAAACTGCAATTGGAAGTGATGATTTTATATTTCATATATTCTCTTTAATGTATTTTAAGTGTATAGCAAGTTAATATAAAGAAATTGTAATAGTAATTTTAAGACGTTAAACATGCCTTGTGTTCTGTGTCTAAGGCTAACAATAGTACTGCGGATGCGCGGTGAACCTGTTATGCAATTTTTACCACCAGCGAGCTCGGGACAAAGAAATTCCTCAAGGGGTCTGGTTTCTGCCTCCCTGTTATTACATAATGGAAAAGTTACACAAATGACCTAGATATTCAAATAGAGGGAAGGCTGACCTTTACATTGATACCACACGTGTGTAATCTTACGCTAGAATGCCGGCTTAAACTGGACATCAAAAGCGGCCATTTCGGCCGACTTTTCGATTGGAGAAAGCGTGTCATTTTTACCCCCTTCCCACTAAAAACGTAATAAAGAACTCTCTAGAAAATGATGAAAAACCATTTATGAATTTGTGTAGAAATGATTTCTCTACAAGAATATATAGGTTACAACGCGATACATTAAACATAAGGTATAGAAATCTATCGCTGAAGTGAAATGTTGTCAAAAATCCGCATCCGTAGTTCGGGCCTTATCGCGATGTTGTCAAAAATCCGCATCCGGAATGATAAGGTTAAACAAATACTATAACTTAGCAAAGTGAAGTAAAGAAATAATTTTAGCAAACCGTTCGATTAAATATTAATTTTTAAATATTATAGATACAGTGAAATGTCGCTATAACGAAATTCACGGGGACTCGGAATTTGTTCGTAATACTAAAAATTTGTTACACTGAAATGGGGGGGGTCCCCATATGACATTTTCTGTTTTTAATACATACTGCCGTTCATTGAACTAAGGGACATAACTCATTTATTTATGCAAGTTATTCAACATGACTTACTTCCCTTGATTTATAAGAAACCTGTGCGGTGTGCCCATTACAGCTCTCTTACTCATATTGTCTCATTTATTAAATAATTAAATATTTTTTAACTGGATTCAATTTTATTATAATAAGAAAAGGTCAAATAATACAAACACACAGAAGTCTCTCGAAAAAGTTCTTCTGAACACTCTCAAGCACAAAAGATCGTTCTAAATATTCCCCAACAACCAGAATGCAGTCTTTACCCCAAACTATAAGTCGTCATTATTCTAAACAATATTGTTAATAGCCATATTTGCAAAATGCGATCCTAAGCATTAATCAAGCCCCTACCCAAAACAATGACATTGCTTTTTACTAAAACTGTCAAGTTACTTTTTAATTATTTGACAACTGCAGTCTGGTACTGTTGATGTTTGAAAGAACATTGCCTGGCTGGGTAGTTGGGAAATGCTACCCTTAATTACTTGCTTATAACAGCCACACACATCAAATCCATTATGTCTTTCTTGTACCTTCCAAAAAAGTGTCTTGCTTCTTTCTCATTACCGCACCCTCCCCGCACACAAACATAACACTGTTTTATTGCTTTTTTAATTAATCCTACGTATGTCACTACAAGTGATACGTGCAGGAGTCTGATGTGTTAGCTCTCTCCACCCCCTCCCCTTTCTACCATTGCTAAAGCGCTTCTCCCTCTCCACTTCCTCCCCTTTCTACCATTGCTAAAATGCTTCTCCTCTCACCCATCCCCGTTCGTAACAGACACCGTCGCTCCACCCCCCCCCCCCCCCGGCAGTTCGTTGTTATTTGTTTGTGTCGCCGCCGCTTTTGCTCTACCCCCCTCACAGCCCCAAGTTGACGCTTGATTCAGTACTGCACGTGGTGGAATTAATTTTTACCATCATCACCAGTAGAGGTTGAGGTTACATAACATCTTACTCCTCTCACACTCCCCCCT
The DNA here is from genome assembly GCA_021962125.1 of Bulinus truncatus. Lineage (NCBI taxonomy): Eukaryota > Metazoa > Mollusca > Gastropoda > Planorbidae > Bulinus > Bulinus truncatus. The sequence goes on from JAGDYQ010000321.1 coordinate 195,005, forward strand.
CCCATTATCTAGTAAATGTGAATGTCGTTGAGCTCAAGTTGACTTGTGTTTTAGAAATTTACCGAATAAAAAAAAATTTTTTTTGGCAAGGGAGGAATTTTATATCTGCAAAGCGGCTATTTTTTTGCAGTACTGAAAATAAGAAATTCGTTACAACGACACTTTTTAACAGATGGTATATAAACGAAGGGGAAGGGGCAAAAAAAAAATTCGCTGTACTGAATAATTCGTTATACTGACGTTCGTAATAACGAGATTTCACTGTATGATGTCTAAAAAATTATATATCAACATGCTGACTAATTTTGTGTGTAAATTTTAAGGCAATTGGTGAAGAACTTAAATTATTTGCGTGAATCCTCTTCACATTTTTATTTATATATATTAATTAACAATTAAAGAGTATTTGCATCTTTTTGATTAATGTTCTGAATGAATTATTAATGGTACAGTTTCTGTCTTTTATGAATCATATTAAGATAGTATTCTTTTTTTCTCACAGAACAACAGCAGCTGCTCAAGTCCGTAGTGCTATCCGTCGTCTTAGAGAATTGAAAGAAATTTAAATAAAAAGTTTTCACCTACACCATTGAATTAGCTTTTTTCTTTATATAACTGTCTTTTTGTTTTCTTTTGTTGTAATCATTTGTTCATATATTTCCCCTAAGAGATAATGACTTAATAGTTAGTTGCATAATAAAACCATGAGGTACAGTGGATCAGTATCATTTGTTGTAGGCTAAATGTTTTTTTTTTTTAATTCTTTGGTAATCTTTTCATTGGGTGAATGCGATTTTCAATAGCAACTTATTAATATCAGCCTCTTTCATCCTTTGCTTGCTAGTAGGATTCCAGGCTGATTATTCAAAGCCAATATGTGTTGACAAGGGAGTAAACACATCATTGTTTGGTCTATTTTTTTTTTACAAGCCTCTGATAGGGTGAAATGTTATCTCTTGGGTCCTAAAACTGTTATAGAGGTGACCCGGAAATAAATGTGAAATCTTACTTTTTCCACTTGGTCCCTTCATTTCCAATAATATACAATGCATTTGTTCCCCAGAGGCAAGATTTTGACAATTAATATTTAGACTAAGGTACTTATTACCAAGAGCTACAAAAAAAATTAACCTGGTGTCTTAGAGTTGACATTTAGTTGCCTTTTTTATATCTTTCAATCAATTTGTCAAGTTTCAGGATAAAGTGAGTTGAAGGCAGCCTTTTGAAGTGGCCTTCCTTTTAAATTCTGGCCACCTGAGTTATATGTATCTATGTAATAGTATATGTTTAAAGCAGTTGTTCCCAAAAAAAATTTTCCATCTACCTTCCTCATTTTTCAAAGACAATTTTATCATGAGTAAAAATGCACATTTTATCACTTTGTTGTTTGTGAACCATAACAAAATGAATCCCATTAATTTAAAATTTCTATTCTGGACAATAGTGTATTTGGATGTGGAAAATGACAAGTGTCTTCTACAGTTTAAACTATGTTACAGTGATTGTGTGGTTAAGTGCGTGTTTGTTGACCTGAGAGTCTCTGATTTGATGTTAGGTCAATGGTTTAAAGCCCCCATAATATGACCTATGATGCCTCCAAGGCCAGTGCACTATTGTCTATGGTGGGAATTAATGAAGGGCATCATAAAAAGTCCCATTGGTGGTTTACATCTCATCCTTACAGGGACTTAACACACACACATTTTAAAAAATTCTTAAAATGAATACACCCCCTATATATTTTTTTTTCAGTGTATAAAAGTGCTCCATATAGAAGTAAAAAAAAAAACTTTCAGGAGCATACCTATGTATGAGAGAGCTAGATGGCTTCTTTAAGAAATGCTAAAAGATGGCATAAGTTATTCTAACTAAGTCAATAACAATTTAATGTTGTGGCACATTTTTTTTTAAAGTTCCAATTTACTGAAACAAGACACCATACTAATGAGGTGCAATGCTAGTTTTAAATTCAATAAGTTAAAACTTCTAATAGGCTCTGGCTAATAATTATGAATGATTATTAGGATCCCACAAATTGATAGTGGCTGCCTTAGTCTCCCCAAACAGCCCAAAAAAAAAAGTCTCGGATGTTATTCAAAGTAGTGCATGTTTTTATGTTATGTTCATAATTCAATGGACTGGGGGAGAAAATTCTACAATAATTAAGATATCTTGTTGAACTCAGTAACAAAATTTTGTAACAAATAATACAAAATTACTTTCATTATTCAGTGCTAATTTTAATGATATTAATGAAAAAGTATAATTATGATTGAAAATTTTAAAGTATCTACAATATTGAACTATGAAGAATGTGCATTTATTATATGTTAGCAGTAAAGTCATCACAACAGAAGTACCCCATAGTGGTAAGTAGTTGTCAAATCCCCTTAGCCCTGGGAGAATTCTTTGGTCCCCACTGAGGATCAAACCAAGGACTCTTATTCATTCTTACATTATGTATGCTTGCATTGCTTACATTCAGATTAAAATTGACTAAGCTCAAAAGTACAGGTATTTAGTTGTTGAAAAATATAATTTTCACTTCACTTTACTTTAGATATACCTGGTAGAATGTAACTACTATCTTAGTATTTGGCTGCACTTAACCAGTTTATATAAGTTATGAGCATTGTGCTCAAGGAGTGACTGAGTAACTGTAAAAAAAAAAACAACAGTAAATATAACATGAAAGTCACTGAGATGGTTATTTAGAATATGACTAATATACAATGACACTATATACTATTTAGGCACCAAGTCTTTTATTATTATTATGAAAGATGTACAAAATCAATTAATTTTAACATATTCTCCTTTGCCATAAATAGCTAGACAGGCACAACATAACTGCAGTACAGGACTGAGTAAAACTGTAGCAATAGGAACACTATAGTACTGCAGATAATATAGTAAGTCTCTTATAGGAATAATGCCAAAAAGATGAAGAATTCCTATTGATGTACTGTCTAGGAACTGAGTCCTCCAGTAAAGAAGTACTGCTTGAAATACTTCTAAATTCAGTGGACATACAACCAGTTTCACCTGTAATAGAACAAAACATTTGATGATGTTCTAAAAATTATAACTTATATGGATGATATTAAAAATTTTGTACGTGCTTATTTCAAAGTAATGTTTAAGCATTAGTTTAGTTTGAAGTTGCATGCCTTATTGGAGTGTAAATATTTTATTTTCATAGTTCTCTATACAAGTATTATCACGTTCATCTTCATATTTTTCTGTACTGTATTATGCAAGTCTCATATTAGTGTGTTTTCCTTGCTGTTTTCTTAATAGATGTTTTTTCACCCAAGTTAGATTCATAAATTTCTGTTTGTCAATTTTTATTATAATGACTGCTTTCTTTGGTTTAAAAGTTCCAGATTTAAACCAGTGACCTATAATTTTAATGTGGGATAAAATTATATAATTAGGGTGAATTTTCAATATCAGTGGGGCTTACAAAACCATTTAACAAACCTAACAATTGGAAAAATGGTCAAAATGCCAAAAATATACACACATGCTGTAACATTTCCATTATAAAGGTTCTGGAGTTTTTTTTAATGGACACAAACTTAGAGTGGGGAAAGATGCACAAAGTCACAGGTAATGGTGAACTACACAGATGCAAGGTTTCAATGAATAGTCATTTGTGGTCGCAGTCCCTTTGCCTTTCCTATTCCCTTGCCAGTGCTTTTTTTGAGTTTCCATGGCATACTTAAACTGGTTATGGTTACAAAATAGCCATGCTCATCTTTCAGTCATTTTCAATAGTCATGTTGTTTATCCATAGCTGATGTTTCTGGTAATAGTGTAAAGCCAATAAAGGCGAGCTAACAGATGAATTTGAAAGAGGAGTATGCCAGGGATAATTACTTTACCCCATGATCTTCCTAATGGTCTCAGATTGGGTCATGAGGCAGACGACAGGAAGCGCAAGGATCAAAATACAATGGTCGCTGCTTAAAAGACTTAGACTTTGCTAACAACTAGTGTCTATTAGCCTAGAACCAACAGCAAATGCAGCTTAAACCAAATAAACTAGCACAAGAAGCTGCCACAACTGGTCTACATGTAATTACAGATAAGAAAGAAGTTATGTCCTTACTTAGCAAAAGTTAGGCACCCTTGGAGATAAACATCTTAGGGAAGTTGACCTTTTGATCAATCTCAGTAGCATAATTTCTGCCACAGGCGGATCAGACTAGGATGACAAAGCCAGAATAGGCAAGGCAAGACAATGCCTTTGTCTTCCTGTGAAGAATATGTGGAAAACAGCTTCCCTCTCAACATAATATACATATTGACCAAAAAAAACTCACACGTTTGTAAATGGTTGTCTTTGGAGCATCCTAAAGATAAGGCGACTAGATAAAGTTAGGAACAAAGATCTCTGTACCCCCAACGAATGTTTATGTGCTCTTATCACAATTTAGGAAACACAGCATTAGGGTCGTAGCTGAGAGCAGTTCACAGCAAGTTTAGACAATGTTCAATGTCTATGTTAGCAATCATAGTTTCATATTATTTTTATTACACGTAAATTAACTAATGCTGTAGTTTTAATGGGATTTCATTGACTTCTGGGTGCTGCAGAGTATGAGGACATAGCTTGCTTTGTTTTGTTTTTTTTGTTAAATAGACCCTTCAGTTATACCACAGGCTGTTAAAAAATCAGCACCTCTCTACCATGTTTTTGTAATTTCCGACTTCAATCTGAAATATCACACACCAATATAGACAGAAAAGCGTGGTAGAAAGACTTTTAATTACGGAATGGTTCTAATTGTTTTTTTTTCGGATAATACCTATCTCTTAAGGTGCCACCAATTTTCATTATATCACACCCCAGCTCTAAGCATAAACTAAACAAAATACACAAGCAATGATAACCTAAACTTAATTTTAAAATAATCTGATTTAACAAATAGTTCATAATTTAATTTTTCTCAAATTATGAATAATATTCTTAATAATATCTAGAAAAATTACAATAAAAATTGGTTAATTACCAAAAATGAGGAGAACTGCTGAACACATCTAACCATTTCCCGTTCTAACTGACTAGCAAGAAACAACCCATATGCCATTGTGCATGTCCAACTGCCAATCACCATGAGAAGACATGTCCTAGATAAGAGAAAGAGGATTATTAATAGACATATGTAAATAGATAAAAATCTTAGTATTTTGTGTATAAACTAGAGCTGCTAATGAAATAAAAAAAAAATGATTGAAATTATTGCATAATTAAATTTTTTATCACAAATTAACACAAATTTAATCCACACAAATTATTTCATTTGTTCAAACCACTTTGCCATTATATTCTATCAAAACATTGGCGTAATAAACAAGTCAGAAAATGAGACAAAGAAATAATTATAATTTTGCTGCTATAATTTTGAGTTCCTACTTTTCTTTCATGGTTGCTCTTATCAGAGAAGATCGATGTAATTTTAATCTAAATCTTTCACTATAGCTTTGAAGCTATTTCTAAACTTCTCAAAAGTAACCAAAGTTTGCCGGAATTATATTTATTATAACAAAATACCTAAGATAAAACCCATAGCTGCTGAACTGCGACCTGCAAATTTCTGTTTTAATACATGAGTTAGTGGGTTATTACTGATTTTTTTTTTAAATTCCGAAATTCTGAAGTAAAAGCATTAGGGTAAAATTAACCCATTTATGCATTAAAAAACTATTCTATCCTATTAATTATTGCAAAAAAAATATATAATTGAAAATGCAAATTTAGTAACACTTATAATCTTTAAAGTTAATGTACCCTAAATTTAAACTAGTAAATGCAGAAACAAAAACTGGTTACACCATTCTTCAGTACATAATGTAATTTATTTCAGTACTTGCATTGATTTATACCACATTTAACAGAATTAGATACAAGTACTGAAGTAGTTATGATCAATTAACAAATGTACAAAAATATTAACTTACGATTTTTTTCAACACAAATGTTACTCGACCAGCAAACTGGAATAATAATTTTTTTTTCCGCCGACCAGCAATAGATGTGTGCATGCGTGACTAGATGGACTAGGACTGCATATTATTGCATTTTTTTGTTTTCAGGGCTAGGGTTAGGGTTAGGAATAGGGTTAGGTGCAATATCTATAGCTGGATCCCGGAAAAAAATAATACGGAGTCCATCTAGTCGCGCATGCGCAATATCTATAGACAGACACCTAAAAAAAGTCGCGCATGCGCACATCTATGCTGGTCGGCGAAAAAAATAAATTATTCTAGTTTGCTGGTCGGGTAACAACTGCGTTTTTTTAAATACTCTTTTTTTTTAAACTTTTATCTTGTGAAAAAAAGCTGTTACCATTTTTTAACTCGTGATGGCGTGAGTTTATTTTTGGCGAGCATGTTGTCCAATAAGTAATATAAGAGAACCAGCAGCCCAAGAATGTACGTTAAAATGTAAATTTGATAATTGGGTGACATTGAGGTTAAATCAAAGTGAGCTTGAATATTTTCCTGATCAAATCAGAGAATAAAATAGTTATAAAATTGATAACAGGCAACTGAAGTTCAATAAAAAAAAAAAACTATAAATGGAAACAGCTAATTTAAATTTATTTACCGTTAAATGATAGAAATCATTATGCCACTGTGTAACTTGAGAATGAAATTTTTCTTGACTGTCTGATTCATTGATAAAGTTAGTGATACAGAACTGTTTCACATCTTTTGTGAATTTCTTCAGATGAGAAAATGTTTGACCTATGTTTAATTGACATAAAGTTAGATAAATTAACACAACATAAACAAAGTAATTTAATCGTGCAATAAATGCCAAGATTTTTTTGCTCTAGTTTACCATTATTAAAAGCTAATAAAACTACAGTATGACATCTTTGTGAAATAGAATTCAAAAAACAGATGATTATTAAGGAATCTTACCATGCAATTCACTTAAAAGTACTAAAGTGAGACCACATAAAATGACAGCTTCAACAAGAATCAAAAGAAATTCTTTCCTGGTAAGCCTCATAAGATGCATTTCAGGCCATAAAGAAATTCCTCCTCCAGCTTGCAGGTGACTGCCTTTCTGTAAAATTTCTTTGTGCTTAAATATTAGATTTTTCTGTTTTTCTCTCAAGAAACCTTAAGTTAAAAGTAGCAATAAATTGAAGTGATTCAAACATAATTAATAAGCCAATTATAAACTATTATTTCAACCACATTTTGTACAATAATCTTCAACTTAAATATAAACCTTGTTCCACAACCGTTCTCAAGAATTAACGAGGCAATAATGTATATAAATCTCAAGAATTAACTAGGCAATAATGTATATAAATACCCATGTACAAGAGAAAAAAATGTCCTTTATTTGTTACCTGGTGTCAAACGAAGTCTAGCTAGACCTGGACTTGTTTTTGTCTCTTTATCTGAATCACAATGTTTATTTGTCAATTTTTTACTAAGACCAGTTGAGGACACTGGCAAAAATGACGGAGTCCTCAAAATGCTTTTCCTTCTAGGAGTATGTTGATCTTTTTGTTTACCTTGATGTTCACTGCTTGGACTAATGACATCTGGAAGGTAACTTTCAGATCTTTCAAAAACTGGAGTACTGTAATCCATATTTCACTAATGACAACTGAAAAAAAAAAAAGATAAAATATAATTTGAAATCTGAGTTATGAAGTGCATTTTTTGTAATTTAAGTGCTTTTACTTTAATTTTAAACTAAAACTAAATACATACTAACAGTCATCAAACAACCTAGGCACATTTGCATGAAAAGACTAGTGACTAGGGATAAGGGTGGAGAGCTCCTTAGAAGATGACCTATTATAAATTTACTTTTGACGATTAGAAAAGGCCTTTATTTGAAAGTCATAACAGGGTTAAATTTGACAAGCATCAAAAGTTTATATATATATATATCATAAATACATAACATTCATATATAGTCTTTTAAATGAGAAGGAAAATGGAGAGCAGTTTACAAATATTGTATAAAAGATGCAAGTTTTTCTTGACAGGATCTCTGTAAAGTGAGGAAAAAATGTTTTTAAGTTAAACAAAGGCAATATTTGTTTTAATTCTTAAATCAAGGGATGGGGAACAAGATTTGACCCATTAAGATAATACTAATACACATATTAAGCTGTTTTCACACTGAGTTCTAGTGCTCAATTATGTTTCAACTTTGGATTTTCATGAACTTCATGAGTAAAGCATTAATGTGTTATTATGTGTATCACAGTCAGGGGTATAGGCTTGTATTCCTTTAGTAAAAGTGCCATTTTTACCCAAACATAAAAAACAAAAAGTAAGATGTCTAGAAAATTTTAAAGTAATTTAGTGTAAAAAAAAGGCCTGACAAAATGTGTGACCCCCTCGCTTCCCAAATGTCTATTTAACAAATCTGGTCAGAATATAGATAACTCAAATCTACATAACTATGTTAACTAAAAATCTTTCTTTGCCCCAGGAAATCTTTATTCCCCATTCCTTGACTAAGTCCACTTCACTAAAACTTGTTACTTGTCTATTAGTTTTCTTCTGCTTGTTTCCTAAGCTTTGATTTAGAATAATAATTTTTACTTAAGGAAATAATTTTTTTTCATTATAATTAAAGGTTTTGATGCCTATGTGATTTGTACCCTTGTGCATTGTCTGTAGTAGGCGAGTTTACCTGGGATATGTCTGAGTTTAGGTTATTCTATCCTTTTATCTCAAAAACCTGGCATATGGTGTTGAATTTCATCAATTATTCCTGATAAACATATTGTAAAGTTTTGGTATATCCATAACATACAATATATAATGTTAATGAATGTGCTATTTCCTCTAAATAAAAGCATGTTTTCAATCGATGTAATGGTTTAATTTCTATAGTCGCCGAGAGCTTTCTTGTTGTTGTATCCAATCTTTGTAACTTATTATAAGCCCAGTTTATTATTTTGAGGCTGAGTGCTACTTCTAGTAATACAGGCATAGCGATGAAGCTTTATTTCTTCATCACTCCAATAATGAGTTGACGAGGATATTTCAAATTTTTGTCACACTTTATGATTGACTGATTCAGTAATTCACTGAGACAGTCTACCCTGAGTCTGATTGTCAATTTGTTTAGGTACTTCAGCAGCTATGTTGTGCCGACAAAATGACCTACATTTTCAGTTTTCGTTTTTTGAAAACTAAATGGCGGTGTTCATTTTTAATTAAAGTTGTCTATTTTACAGATAATTTGTATAAAATTCATTAAAAATGGGTTAGAAAAATGATTTTGGAGTGAATTGATACATTTTTTAACTTCATATGGTGTTTAGTAAAAAAGTTGGACATTGAAGAAAAAATACGTCACTTTAATGATAAAAAAATGTGTTAGACATTTGTCTTTTAATTCTCATATCTTCGCTAAAGTTCTTTATCCATTTTAACATAAGTATTTCAAATTTGAAGCTTTTTTTGGCGTGTAACATGATGTTATTTTTTTTGCGCAGAAATGTGACCATATCAGGTTTTCAGCATGTTTTTTTAATTGATTTGTCCGGACCAGAAGCGATTTTGTCCGGACCGGAAGCTGATTTGCCATAAATAAGGGTAAGCAGTGTCTATTGTTATGGTTATTTTTAAGATGATAATCTGTTGCATCCATGCAGTGCATATTGTTTTATTACTTGAAATTTATTTTTAAAGCACTTTGACTTATTACTTTAATTAATTCTTACTATATTTTTAGCTATTTTATAAAAATTTAAATTATTTGTATATTTTGATAATAACCGGCCCCATTTGTTTATGATAGTTACATCTCTTCTTCTGTCACTTTATTTTCTTTATCTAAGAAAAAAAAGATTCTTGCTTGTTTTTCTTAATTTATTCTTTTCAGCTGAGAATAATTTATCTCTTGGTAACAGTTCTCGGACCAGCCTAAGACCTACATACTTGCTGATTATAATCATTTTATTGTGTCTTTGGATTCTGATGATCAGTGGCAAACCAGAAGCAAAAGTGCAAAAAATTACATAGTGAAAAAAGACAGTTTGACAGTCTTTTTGTAACTTTTTTATAACGTAAATTATGAGCCCCCCCCGCCCCTTCCTGGTAAGTTGTATTTTAATTATTTTTATTTTTTAGAATTTGTAGTTTTACAAGCTAATTTAAAGCATGTACATTTATTTTTTATTTGGGTTAGCTACTTTTAATAAGTCCTCTACTTTATCTTTAGGTATCTCATTTACAGATGGATATGTTAGATATGTTATTAACAATCAATTGTTAAATGTCCTTGAAAGAAAGATTACATAAAGAGGTTCAAGAGTTTAATTTAGTCTATTTTTTTATAACAATAATGGAATGACTTGTTAGCAGGGCCAGAAAAAAACAAGAAAATATTATATCTTATGCAGTAAAGTCCGGGTTGCAGGATTTTATAGCAAAAAAATGTAAACTAGACGATAGAGTGTAAAAACAAACATCCAGACAGTACAGAATTAAAGTCAGCCAGAAAAGAGAGAAAGTTATTTTTTAAGAGGGAGAAATATCAGAGATCTGCTTGTAAATACTAACTACTGAAATAAAGAGTTGTGTCTGTGTGTTATAGCTAAAATCTATGGCTCAAAAACAGATTTGCATATTTGAATTGATGGCACAATATAACTTTGAAGGTATAATAATTCGATTATACAAAATGAAGTTATTGTTACCTATAGTATAGTTTGATGACCTTTATTACGTAAGAATCGTCTGACTGTTTCATGGGTTTTTATCAGACTTATTTTTAGAGGCTGTCCTATTAAAAACAGGTGACAACTATATTGTGTGGTAAAATCACAATTTTATAGCGCTCGCCGAGAGTGCAATCATGCATAAAAGGCGGATTAATATTTCCTACTTTCTTTTTGTTGAAGCGAGAAGACAGTTGTTAAATGTTTTGCTTAATAAAACTCAATTGAAAACCATCATTTTTATATTCAATAATTTTTTGTTTACCATTTGTAAATAGATCTAGAATATCTTATAAAAGTTATTTAAATATAAATAAAAAAATAAAATAAAAAGGAAAAAATAAATGAAAAAAATAAATAATACAAATAAAAACACTTACATTAACACATAAAATTAAATTATATTTGCTGAAGTTGTTTTCTATCGAAAAGGGCCACCAACAACTACCCCTCCACAGCCACACATCTTTATTAGCTAATGCATGAGTAAGCTAAAATTAATCATATATATAATTTAACAATATAAATTCATCTATGTTTCAAAAAAGATGCAGAGAGCCATAATTATAATTAAAGCAGGGAAAAAATTGAAAATATACTTGTAAGTGAGCCGAAGTCCACTTCAAAGATATCTTATTTTAGTAAAGATTTCTTTATTAGATATATTTTTTAACTTAAATAATACCAAATAATAAGATATAACATAAATTCATAAAATACATAAGAATTTTACTTTATTATACAGTTATCATCTTTTTAGCTTAAAAAAAAAGTAAAATTTAGAAAAACCCCAATAAAACCATATAAACACACGCCCACTTTATTTTAAAAAGAAAGAGTCTTGCACAAAGGTAAATATACTTTCATTCAATATTCAAATATTCAGTTATTAGCTTTTTTAGTGTAAAAAATTGAAAATTTTGGTCACTAATTTTGACTATTTCCTCTCATGCTTTGCAAATATTAAAAATGTCATAACGCTCTATTTGAGCCAGACCTTTGCTGTTTTGGAAATGGTTTAGTGAGCTCTTATGGCATCAGTCATTTTAATGAATTTTTTGAATTCACTTTTTTCACTGAAGTACCTAAAAAATGTGCATTTACCCTATCGCACATAATTATAATATAGACTAAACTTGAATTGTGAAAGATGATCAAACGATTTTGGAGACAATGTCAATATAGTAAATAGCAAGTTATTTAATCATTAATTAATCGTATCAGACCGATGATGATTATCTTTCGTAATTAATGTTATATTTATGCTGCATTATTTTTGTTTCCACAATTTACATCATGTTTATCTGCTTATTCCAGTTTAAATAGAGATAAACAAAACACACTGGCCTATATATGAAAGAGTAGATAGTTATTGGAAAAAGCATACATATAAACATCACCTACTTCTTTAGAATAGTTGAGAATTTTTTGGCCGCACAAAATCTCTGGAAATACACTTGTCGAAACAACATAGTATCATTTGAAGATCTATGTATTTCAATGTCTGTATGATTTTCATAGAAATATATGTATCTATATTTATTATTATCTATAATGAATTGACTGCGACTTCACAAGTGATAATGCATAAAGTTTGCACTAACGTAAAATCAATAATATATAATCAATAATTTTGATAGTAAATATGATAGTTACCCCATAAATTATAAAATAGATTTATTTTAAAACACAATAATAGAAGTGTCCTATTTTTTAAATATTTTCAAAGGTTTAATGTTTCTGATGATAATAAAAAACACAACGTATCATTAAGTTTTATTTGTATATCTAAATTTTAAATTATTTCATACACCAATGATTATTTTATGTCGATTACATACAAGTTTGACAATTAAAAATTTGTGGGTAGATAACATTTTAAATTTTTCGAGTAAAGTTAATAGTTTCCCATTTTTATATCAACATACGAAATTAACTGTTTTCTAAATTGTGCTATACGAATTATTAACAATTTATATAGTTGTAGCGAAATTATTTATACAAGTGTACGAATTAACTAAAGTGTCGGAATAAATTGTCTAAAATGAAGCTGACTAATCGAAACCTTGATAGTATTTCTTGCGAGTATGACACGCATCCAAAAAGATAATTTTACCTTTATATTAATATTTATTTACACTGTTAAAATCTGACATAAATATTCAATTGTTAAGAAATCTATATGATTACCGATATAAGGTATTCTTACAGCATAATTTTCATCTTGTTCGATATCCTTGCTTGCATTATGAAGTATTATGACTCTTATTTCAGTTCTAATTCAAATTCTTGTCTTTTGAGTCTTAGTTTTAAAAAATGTTCTCTAAAATATTAGATAAGTTTTTTAATACACTCTTGTTATAGTCCAATTTTCATTGTACGTCGTACTCTGCGGTGTTTTGTTTTATAAAAAAGGACTAATTTATAATATTTTTGAATTTTTATTTAAGATTATATTTGTTAACTCATATTTCATATTTGTTATTCTTTTTTCATTACTATCAGAGAGTAGTCAGTAAGAATTAAAAATCTCAGGGCCCGCATGGATTTACCAAGCGTTAAGTTCTAAGCTGTCTTTTAATGTCACTTATGGTTAATGTCTTGTTCATTTGAGTGTGTGCTTCCTTTTGTCTTCTGATGAAGTACTATTGAGTCATACATTTTATTAGTTTATAGCCAATGCAAGATTGTACTCTTTGCACCATTTCCCTTTACCAGCCATAGACCATTTACTTCTCAGGAAGTCCCATATGATGGTTACACTTTCTGTACTTCCAACAATCCATCTATTTTAGTCTACCCATGGATGATTTTTTTTCATTTTGATTTTGTTCGCTATTAAGATTAACCAAGCAAACTGGTAATTATTATTTTCAACCAGCAATAGATGCGCATTTTTCAGGACGTGATTTGACTGTTATTATTGTATATTTTTTATTTTTAGGTTAGGGGAATAGGTAGCAATTTAATATCGAGAAGTCGGTCCAAAAAAAATACTATGGAGTTCGTCTAGTCGCGCATGCACGCATCTATTGTTTTTCGGTCATAGAAAATTTTTTTTCCAGTTTATTGAAAGTTTACAACAACTGTTTTGAATGCCAATGTTTTTTCTCCTGACTACGTAGAAAAATTACAGCATGGCACGTTAATAAAAAGTATCATATTATAGCAATATTACAGAGCGCTGTTCTATGCATTATATTTATTTTCCATTAATTTGATATTTTAATTCTCATTCTACTATTTTCTAGTCTGCTCATTTAAATTTCTTTAATTTTTGTACACTGGTAGTAATATTTCTTATTGATCATAATATTGTCTTGAATGGGTCTATATATTTTCTTTTCCTTGCTTTAATTTTTTTTCATTAAAAAAAGCTTTTACAATGTGTACACTAACAAAGCATCACAAATAAAATAATTTAAAGGTTTTGATTCTGTTAAAGTAACAGATTCATTTTAATTTTTCAGTTTCAGTAACTCCTGGCTCTTATATTATTTTCGAAGACATGTGGCATACTTCATAATCTTGTTTTCAGTTATGACAATAGATCAACTATATCAGGTGGGATTTGGAAAAATTTGTAATACTTATTCAGTACTGGTGATAGCAATTTATTATTGTTACTATAATTTGTTGAGAAATATGGCATTGCTAGTAGTTTGGAAAGCGTTGGTCTACGCGTGAATGGATTACTTTTCGTTATTGTCAGTGAATTTCTGTTTGTTTAAAGATTATTCGGCGTTTTAATTGTTAATAGGCCTTACTATTATAATGAATAAAGTACCGGTAACTTGAAAGTTCATGGTTCAGACTTATGTTTACGTTAATTTTCTTAGATTTACAAGCATAATAGGTATTTCACATAATATGGTAAAGCTAGCAGTAAGTAATGCTAACCACACATTTCCTTAAATACATGGCTACTGAAAAAGATACACTTATCTCTACCCCATGGGATCTTTCATTCACTTTGAAGTAAAGTTGCTATTTTGATACTTTTTTTCTTTTCTATGATATATTTGTAAGTTTATTAACAGGAAGGTCCAGACCACCCGCTATAGGAGTGTTTTGATCACACAAGTTCAACTTTTAACTATCCAAGTTATGTTATTTTGATACTTACGTGTGCTTAGAGTCAGTGGTAGGAATGTACAAGGAAAATCAATACGCTAAGGCAAAAGTAGCCATAGCTAAACTAGACAGAATTCACGACAGTTTTCATGACGAAGACTGAATTTCTTAGAATGAAAATATACGAAGTTTGAGTAATCTTTTTTAATCAAAATTAACACATAATTAAAGTTTTACAAAATAAAAAAGATGTTTAATAATTTCATTTTTTTAATTATTATTCAAACAGTTTGTCTGTCATTGTGCTCCATTACGTTTTTGATTGAGGCTTCTATTTCTGTGTTTGTGCAGCCTGTTTTGTTATCGTTTTTTGTTAAGTATTATTACTTTTTGTTCACAAATATTCTTACTTGTGTGTTTATTTATAGAAATTTTACATTATCAGACGCTAAACTCCTGTTATATTCTATAAAATACAGTCAGTCGGACACATGGCTGCATTAAGCATTGATATATGTATAGCCAATTGTTAAATCAAACCATTTTATTTCATTCGCCACTCCAATATTTTTTTCTTCATAAAAAAATAAGAGATACAGAAAGTATTTTTTTGCCGCTTAAATGTAATGCTTTTTTTCGGTTTTCCTCTGTTCCAGACACATTTTTACTCGTTTCACAACCTATTCTGTGCTCAAGATCGTTGTATTTACATTTCTGTCCCAAAAAGCCTATCATTCTCGGCCCCATGACACCTATTAAAATAAATCATCGCAGATGTCACTAATTGGTATCAGAGAACAGAATTAGAAATGATAATCCTTTTGTTTTATAGGTCGATTCCACGCTTAGCGATATCAAGTTAACATGAGAGAATTAAAGACGCTTTTATCTTTTATATTTTTCGTGATCTTTTCTGATAAATTTCAGTTAATTACATTTGTGTCCAAATTAATCGATTAGGTTGTAAAAATTATTACAAATGATGGGTGGCAATCCTCGCGGCGTTTCTTCAGGTGCTACATAAATGCCGCTGCCTAGAGATTTGGAAGTTGGGCAGACCTCGCATGCAGATTTATATGTTCGCGATTTTAAATGTAATGTGTACAATGCGCAATGTACCGTAGACAAATACAAGTAAATTCGTAATTGAAGTAGACAAGACATTTGTGCACCGCCAGTAAAATCAAACGTTGTTTCAAGCTTGCTCACATCTGTTATAAATCATGGCTTCTAATGTAGTAAAATGTTAATAATATAAATAATTCTTTAATTAAAGGTTCACATCTCTGTTGTGTGCTTTTTGACAATAATCTAGCGTTTAAAGCCACATTTCAATTTTTTTAAGTTGTTTCGTGATGGGGCTTTTCACATCTTCACTTTTTTGAGAACGCCAGTTTATTATTGAGTAAACAAGCTATAAATATGTTGTTTTAGTTCGTACATTATTTTATCATTGTTTCTCTTGAAACAACTTTAACACGCTTTCTTATGTACTTTTCTGCGTGATATTTACAGAAATAGATCCGCACAGACCTTGCATTAGTCATCATGCAGTGAAGTGTATACACATGTTTTTGTTTAGCACAAGGTGGAAACAAAGTGCCTATGGCATGTGCAATGTGTGATCAGCACACAAAAGGTGATTAAATATGATTATTTATAAATACGTTCGTTCGATTGAAATTGCTTCAAATGATAGACTGTTAATTAGTTAATCAGTTCTGAAATTTCTTTTACTGTCTTTTTTTTGCAGTATTATTTGTTTGCTGTATTTTTTTATTGATAACCAAAAGAAAATTTGTATTTTTTAATAGCCAAGTGAATTTATATTTATTAAGTATTTCTGTGTTGCTATATCCTGACGGTTCGCAGTTTTGTATTCAACTATTATATTATACGATTTCTAAAAATTGTGATTAAATTGTTTTAAATGATATAACTTCAAATTGTCAATCTTTTACTCTACAAAACAAATAGAATATCAATACGTTTTCTATATTCATATGTTTTGTTGATTAAATGATTTCTTTTAGTTATCAAGTAGATGACCTTATTTACAATAGATATGTTTAACATATTTATCTCTTTTAAAATAAAAATGAAGTTACTGTTTATAACAATATTTTAGAGTCCAAATCAATATTTATTCATGATGAACCACTGAATAACACAGATAACTGGCAGTCAGGAGAATAAGGAATCTTGTGGATTTATGTTCGCTTCTATACATTTTTTCCTTACTATTTAAATTCAATTACTTAAAATATTTACTTGTTTTAAATTCCAGGGAAACGCGACCAGATTATTCAAGTTTTGACAGTAAGATAAAAAATATTGCCAATTATATTTTTACATTTTTTTATACTATTCCTGTTGAAAACACAGGTTCTTTTTATCCTTTCAATGATGGATTTTTAGAAATCTAAATTTATGTGTCATGAATACAACTTTTCATGTTTATTATCATTATCTAAAGAACATAATTTAAGTAATATACATGTCTATATATATATGAGGCTTTTCAGAAGAAATACATTTCATTATGTTTTATAAAAAGAAAATAAAGAAGTTCTGTGACACCTATGAGTACTTGTTAACTTGAGAGTTTAAAAAGTTATTTGCTCATTTGCAATGTAACAAATGTCCAGTTTTTCATTAATTAATTTACTTGCACTTTATGATGATTTTCATTTTCATTAGTTGTCAAATGTGTTTTTTGATTGCAAGTCTCTGGTCAGCGTATACATGTACATGTCTACCCACACTCTTAAATATATTTGAATGGATAATCATTTTTTGTTTGTTATATCAGGACTAGTCGCAGAGTTTGCCGCCGTGTTAAGCAGATGATAAAAATAATGGATACTCCATCTAGATCTGCTGGCAATTTTCATCTGGACTCGTCCCTCTTAAAGGTGAGAGCTGTAATGAGAATGTCAAAATTTATTTTTCATACTCTTGTATTTTTTAATGAAATAGGTAAATTCCAATAGATTTTAGTCCACTGAAACAGAAATGAGAAAAACAGTTTATAAAAAAATGTAATTATTTTACGGGCCTTTATTTGCTTCTAAATACATGTCCAGTTTGTGTCTAAGATATCCACTCACCGTTATAACTAGTCCATACATTTAGTGAAGTTGGCTGGGCATGCCTTATTAATCCCATTGTCATCTCTATGAATTATTACATCTTCTTGATCAGTTTCGGGTCTGTCATTTGTTTTTTTTCATAGTGATAGAATGATATCAGGATTTATTTTAGGTATCAAAGGGTGAGAATTATTAGAAAATTTCTGATTCCTTTTGATTTGCTAGTTTGGGACTTCATAAATACAATTAGTTAAAATCTTCGTAACCCTAGCTTTGATTGAGATTATACCTAATTATATATGGTGCATTATATGTAGAATTTCAGCATCCTATTAAAAAATGTTTGTTTTATTATAATCAGGAATGTTTGAAATTGTAGATGTAAAATCCATGGGTGTATGCATTTGTTTGTTTATTTTCTATCAATTATAGCTAATTAACTTAATAGAAGAGACCTGAGAAAGTTGCAGCAGCTGGCAGACACTTGGCAGCAGCTGGAGCTCTGATTGATTTTTACGACATGTTACAATCGATCTCAACAGAGCATACTCTATGTATACTGCTTCATTGCATGTAGAATCTTATTTATTAGATTTTTAGTTCATTTTATTTTGCACATTGTTTAATGAAAATCTTCTGAGTTCTTTAGTATATAAAATATAATTAAAAAATATTCATCACTCAGTTTTCAAGACGTCGATTGTTTTCATTTTCTTTTGTTTTGGGTAGAAAAAGGTATAACCCTACTTTTCAAACTTAAAATCAGGCAGGTTGGTAGTTAACTTCTTTTTTATACAAGTTTATTCTCAATGAATAATTCTGTTTTTTTAGTGCAGCAATTCACCATTGGATACAATTTTTAAACATATTAACAACTAGTCAGTAGTTCCCAGATTTCTTTAACTTCACGTTTGGTTGCCTCAACGACAAAGCCGTTGAATGCTTAAAACAGTGGTGTTGGGAGTACTGCACTTCTTAGTTTTTGTGGTTGTTACAATTTTATTTTCCTAATATGTTCAGTTTATTGTAAGTTTTTAGAAGTCATTGTTTAAACTCTCGACAGATGATATATTTATGTCATTTGTTCTTTTTGCAGAATAAAACATGAGTGAACAGCAGTTATTGTTGATGATTTCAGATGAACTCTTCAGGTAAATAAAATGTATTAGTCGCTATGGGTTAAAATACTTTTATTATCACATAAATTGTCTGCAAGATATAATTTATCTAAAATGTAGTTTAAATATATTTATTTGATAAATGCTTAATTTTTAATTTGTACACGTCAAGACATAATTGAGTAACGTGGATAAAGGTGGAGATAATATTTTGTTTAAATTATTATATCTTTTAGTCATTATTCTAGAGAGACACAAAAAAAAACAGAGTTCAAAAATTATACACCCATAATGTGTGAAACCCTTTTTCATTTAGAGCTCAAAATGTTGCCCAGAGAAAAAAGATATAGCACTTGTTGATTCTGTCAAAGAAAGCGGTGCATGTGAAAATTTCTCCAGCTTACATAGTTTGTTTTTATTTTAGTAGTTGATATAGATAGTTTTTAATTGGTAAACAAAAAGTGACTACGTTTTAAAAAGTAAGAACAGGAAATCTAAATGTTACAGTTGATATTGCACGCCACTACATTCGCTTGAGAAGATTTGCCAAATAATCATGAGAAGTCCATTTCCGCTATAGGATTATGCGCCTAACATCTATTTTACACCGTTTTTTTTTAACCTAAGAAAATAACTATTTAGTGCAATCATTTCCTTTGAGGTAAAGATTTAATTTATCACAGTAAATATTAAAATTTTCTTTTAACCAACAGTTCTAAATTTTATTTACCCTGCTATCAGTGTTGCTGCTATTTTAAGATTTTCTAATGTCGACGATGATGAAGATGAGGAATAAGCTGAAGATTCAGATCTATTCTCAGATGTGTAACTTCTCAGATTAAGTTATGTTATTACATTTAAAAAAATGTAAATTAATGAAATACTTAATAATAAGTTATTTTATTTATAATTATGTTTTTTTGTTTGTTTTTGGAGAAATGCTTTTTGATTTTTGCATATGTTTTAAATGATTTGCTTATTTGTATGAATAATACATACACCGTACAGCACAAAAAAAAACAGTTTTGTACAGAAATTTTTTGTATTTTCACCAAAATCTCTGAATACTATGATTCAATTAGTTATGGGAACTAGTTTCAACCCTGGAGGGTAGACCTTAACTTGCTTAAGTAAGAATGAAATACCATGATTTTTGTTCTTACTAAGGGTTATTTTGAGACTGGCTTCCAGTCTTCTGACAGATGTTGAATGTCGCTTTTATCTAACAAATACGTATATGTCATGTTGGAGATTAGCCCTTTATCTTATAGATGTCTGTTTGTGAAATAAGTCCTTAATCTATGTCCTAAATAAAATTGTTTTTATATGCATTTGCGATCTTATTTTTTATCCTGATTGAAATAAATTTTTTGGCATATTATACAAGTGACTAGGTCTGACAAAAATGCGAAAATTTACTGCAATCTGACCTGTTAATTATTGTTGTAACTTGATATTTTCTTTACAGAATGAAATATTGTGGACAATGTTCAATAATGACTAGACTGATACATTTATTTATTGCACTAATTTACTAAACATTTACAACTGTAATAAATTCACATTGGAAACAAATAGCTGCCGGCCACAGTCATTAACTCCTTGTTCTTCCAAAACAAAAAAACCAATTAACCATATATGTCCGGTTTACACCTGTATCAGGTCACGTCACTCGGTCTTCATCGCCCTTTCTCCTCCTCTGTTTTACACACCTGTCCAGGTGAGACAGTGCCGTGTGCCGAATTAGCAGGGGTCACAACATCGCCCCCCTCTTAAATTCCAAACTACATCTGCACTGTATAATTCTTGCAGTTCATCGGACCTTTCACCTTTGGCGTGCGTTCTCTCTGTACGACGTCGTTGCCTCTTATTTAATTCCGGCAGCCTTCCACTTCACTTTAAAAATCTTACGTTCTCTGCGGGTTGTGCTGTTGCTCAGTCTCTCCAAAAACCAGACGATCTGTCCGTCGGTCTGGTTTTCATGGTAGTTACTCAGAGTTTTTCTTTCGAACTAGCGATAGTTGTTTCTTCGGAGCCGAGACTCAGGCCATTGGCTTAATCTGATTTCCATATGGAAGGGTCCTGGGAACTCGAACAGGAAGGCGGAAGTCTGACAAATTACCGTTGATGGCATACCGTCGCTTTCAGAAGCTGCCGCGTTCGGTGAAGACAGTCAGCGTGGAGTAAGTCCCAGGTCGCCCTGGCGATCATCTACTCAATTTTTTGCCAGGTGTGTTATTCAGCAACTGGAGCCAACTGATTCATCTCGATCTTGATGTAACGGGCTACTTGAACTCCCAAGAGTCTGCATTTGATTCGAAGCACTCCTGGTCTGAGTGGAGCTCCACGGGGACTCCGAACGACTGATCCATTCGTTAACCACTATGTCCGCTATATTATTATACAGCTTGGCCACTTGCTGAAATAGTCTTTGATAACCAGGATATAGCAAAATTTCTGTTCCGGTCTCCGGGAGGGTCCTGCAATCTATAGCAAATTTTCAAAGGGACCTAGCAGGGGTTGCCGGTAGATCCCGAGGTTTTTATTCCTCGGCTCCTTTTTTCTCGCACACTCGATTGCACCTTCCTACAATGTTTTCCACGTCCTTTCTGCGAGTTCAATAGGAATTTCGGCGCACTTTTTTCTAGTGTTTTATTTACACTAGATGTCTCACTCGACTCATTGTGATTTCATTGCAGCACTCGGAACACCTGTTCTCGGCTCTCGTTGGTCGGGGTGCGCCACAGCAGACTCCCGTTTGTGTCCACTGAGTCATCAGCTGCAGGACGCACCTACTGCACTTGTGTCAACTAACGTTTTCACCGGAGGATATGGTTAACCTCTGTCATTCAGTTGTCCTCCGATTTTGAGGGCTGACCGGTTCTCGAACATCCTTCGCTCCAAACGCTGACAGGATTGCACTTGCTTACATGGTCGGCGAGATATCGGCGTTCTGGGTGTAGCAGTCTCCGTGGGTCTACAGTCGTAGGTTTGAAGTTTTCGATCTAATTTACCTTCTGGGTCATGGCACAGTAGTTATTTCAGGGCAGCATGATTCGTTCTCGTAAAAATTTAAATTTCTGACCACACCAAGTACTTATGGTAGTATTTGGATGGCATCCACAATACAGCCTGTCATAACACACAATTTCTCCGATCGAGTGGTCCAATCAGGAGACAACACATTCTCTGATGCTAAGCTCCACAGCACTAGCATCTGTAGTCGAGTATAACAGCCTTACTTGCACGCAAATAGTACATTGTGCTTATGCATTTAATTTGTCAAGCACTTGTTGGCATTCTTCACTCCAAATGCTCTTTGCTCCGTGAGCCGATGAAGTTTCGGCAATGCTGAAATTTGGCACAAATCTGAAAATAATATGCAGAGTCCCAAAGAAGCTTCGAGTTCATGCGCGTTACAACTTGGCCAATTTTTTACGGCACGTTGATCAGTGCTTATGCCATCTGCAGACAACGTGGCCCAGATTACCTTCTTTCTAGTCAGTGAATACCTGTGGACTGAGTTTAGCCGGCACTGTGAATGCTGGAACACCTCTTATAGTTCGTAAGGTGTTCATCGTCATCGAGGTAGACGAGGCATGCTCCTGTCGAGACCTCTAAAGATTCCATAGCCGTTCAAAGTGCTGCTGGTGCATTACATACTCTCCAAACGGCATTTTTAACAGTAAACTGCCAGAGAGGTTATTCGCTGTAGTATAGTCTACCTTTTTTTGGGTAACCAACCCGTTAGTAACCACTTGGCGTGGCGGACGGACTTTCGCGAGTGGGAATCCAAGGGGGATATTGTCTTGTCGCTACTCATTCAAAGCTCTATGTCTACACAGAATTTAAACGACCCATCTTCTTCAATAGTGGTTTGCTCACGCTGCCGGACGGTTCTATCATGCATTTGTTCCAACATTTTCTGTTGCCTCTGTTGTTTAGCTAGAGGTGGCATTCTGCCGTATTGGTTTAGCTGATTCGGATGTCCGTTTCGCACCATTTCTCGTTGCCACATGCATATCTCTGTAACACGGGCTTCGGCCTTGCTTTCATATCGCTTTAAATTTCCGCAATCTCACAGTTTATCGATTTTATCTTTTTGGCTATTAAACGTTTATCACCCACAGCTCGTTATTAGATCAACAGGCCACATGCAGTGATGACACTAACTTACGAAGGTTTTGATCAGTATTTGTAATGTTCATCACTCTTATTGGTACCAACTTGTTCATTGATTACACCACGTTTTCCAATGGCTAGTTCTTCGTCGCGACCGTTCTACGATGGCTGCCTTCATTCATCTCCATCATAGTCCAGTTTGGTCCCAGATAAATCCTGACTTAGCAGGTACACTTATGTCGTCACGAGTCAAAATTTTCTTACATTTCACATCATATTTCCCAAAATGAAATCCCCCCTCCCACACACGTAACGCCTACGTTACAGTCCAAAAAAGGCCAAATAAGTGCATGAAATTCAGCCCAAAATGTACTTGTCGACACAATAGCCACCATCAATTCCAGTGATTGAACGATGAACTTCATTTTAGTCCGTCCTGAGATTTAATTTCACTTCGTAGTCTTCAATGAATGCCCACTCACATTACCATGTCTTTTGATTAGCTAGTCGCAAGATTGAACGCCCCAGTA
Source organism: Bulinus truncatus (assembly GCA_021962125.1). Lineage (NCBI taxonomy): Eukaryota > Metazoa > Mollusca > Gastropoda > Planorbidae > Bulinus > Bulinus truncatus. Next base: position 218,662 of record JAGDYQ010000321.1, read on the forward strand.
TCCAATAGAAATCTATTGGATCGCTGCCCACTTTTTCCTTGTTTTGTTGGCAATTTTGCCAACAAAAGCCCCGCTCTATGCTGGTGACGTTAGTTTTCCTACTATCTTGTGGGAGGGGCTCTTGACGTTCGGTCTGGCATTGCCGAACTCCTGGACAGTTGTTACGAAGATGACCAGAAGTTAACCACAGTTCCGCTAGCGAGGGTCATTCTGAAGTACTTTAAATTTCGGCCATCTCTTTTGTTCCTTTGGAAAGCTGCCATAGCTTCAACCAATTTACGAATCTGGTCAAGCTGTGTATTATTGACCTTTCTAACTGCCTTGAATGATGTCGCCCTTAGCAGTTTCATACGACAGGGCTTATAGTTGCGCTTGCTTGCCCTTTTGTTTCACTTCATCTCTAATTGTTTTCAGTTCTTGTCATATCTATTTGTTATCAATTATGGGTCGAGATTAAGGAATTTGTCTCGCCGTTGCGTCGCTCGATGTCTGCCTTGCAGGGATTCCCCAGAGTCCAACTCACTACTCGCCGTTCAATTCTAAGCGTCTCGACATGGCGTCATAATCGTCCTGGACAGGTAGTTCGGCCAACACATGCCGTTGCTTATTTCGTCCGGGTCCAGCCGCTACATCAAAGCTGTCTTTTAGATTTGTTCTATAGTACGTCAAAATTGGTGGCCTTATCTTGCTCGTCTACCACCTGCACTCCTGCCACCCTCCTAATGCCGTCTCCTCGTTGTATTTTCATTGTTGACAAAATCTCAGCTCCGGCTCATGTCGACATCTTATTTATTTCGATCCTTGTTTTTCGAGGTCACCTTAAACTTTCTAATGTCCCTTATTTCATTTTTGGTCAAAATGAAATTCTTTCACTCACTTTCAGCTGCCTGATTTCTGTGGTAAGTTCTCCGGGTCCACAAGAGTTTCCATTAAAGTTTTCTAATTGGTTGTTGCTATTTCAACAAATAAGGTCCCTCTTCTAGTTCTCCTTCAATTCCTCTAACTAAAAAGTTTGTTTAGGTTTTCTAACGGACATGGTATCCCACTTTGACAATTAAAGTGTTACAACTTGATATTTTATGCTAATGACACATTAGACGTGGGTTCAATAATGATTAGACTGATACATTTATTTATTGCACTAATTTACTAAACATTACTCCCATAACCAAACTAATAGTTCCACATTGGAAACAAAATACGCCGGTCACGCGAGTCCAACGTAATCTTTCAGGTCACCAACTTGTTCTCCAAAAACAAAAAACCAATTAACACACATAAACGGTCTACACTCGCACCAGGTCACGTTCTTTCACGTATCGTTCTCTCTCTTGTTTTACATTACTCTGTCGCTGCGTTACCAAGAACATAATATACATGTATTTAGTCTGACAAAATGCAGGCTGCAATCTGAATTCGTTACTATTTTCTTCAAATAGTCGGTACTTGTATGTATGTCAGACAATAATTTCGTACTTGAACTGCAAATTTGTGCTTGAATGCGCATGTTCTAACTCGATCCATCAGAATTAAATTAAGACTCATTTCTGTGTTTCCTTTTTCAATAGTTCATGAACTAAAATTCAAGTGACCTTGTAGGAATCTGTATTGATAGCAATTTCATACACATTTTCATGAGGGTGGGCAATTTCTGATCATGTATAGTGCGCTCGATGTACCGTCCTGGGTTGTCTCTGTTGAAAAACTGAAATTTTCCCAGTCCCGTCCATCCAGCTTTACAACCACAATAAATTTACTAAACGGTGACAGAAACATGATTCTACACTTTACCTGATGGTTCTAGGCTATGGTTTTTCCTTGAAATTCTTCAATTTTTATTTGACATTGTCTCTTTATCATTTGAACAGTATTTCCTTTTTTTAAATAAATGATATCTTAAAAAATTTGAATCTTTTGAAAATGTCATTATTATCACCAAAATATATGCACACACTACATTATAACCAACGTTTATGCACACATACACATATTCATTTAATGTCTGGCTTTTGTTAAATCATCCAAAGCTATGTGCGCCTCACTCTGAAATATTGAAGTGCAGGGCTTTCTTGCTTTCATCATTCATTTTATCACATCTGTGTAAAAATATGTATAAATTTATTTTCTTTTTGATTATCTGCTGTATGTGAACTGTATTGCACGATAATATTAGTCTTGAAAGAAATATTTTGAAATTCTGTTTTTCAGTTATGGGGGTAAAGAATTTTTTCTTTTCTGAAAATTTGTGAAAACATTTTTTTGTTTTAAATGGTTGACATGACATTTGTCTTTCTTCTAGACCGACCTTAGTCTAGAGTGACTCATTAAAATAAACTGGCACAGTAATAACTCTAGATTGTAAAGTTGCTTTGCTCAATCTTAGGAATTTTTGTTTATTGGTTGGGTATAATCATACCCTCTGGGGCAAAAGTAAATAACTAAAATTCTGAAGCGCAAAGCCAGTCAGTGGAACTTCTAAATAGCCGGCATCATTTGATTGATTATTCCCGTGCTCGGGGCCCGAGTTTGCTGTTTATATCACCATCAGTCATGTCTGTTGTCTACAGGCCGTGACTGCCTGCCAGTATTTACAGCTTGTTCGTAAGGCTACCTCTAGTTTATACTAAATTCATTCTAGGTCCAGAAATAATATTTCTTAAAGTTTTGCGATTTAAGAGTCAGTATTCATAATAAAAATAAAGCCTTCACGGCACATTTTCAAGTTTTCTTTAAATATTATGCTTGGAGTGCCCCTAAAGGTTCTTAGCCTAGCACTCCAGGATAACTGAGAGAGAATGATTTATAACATTTGTATGTAAATGAATAAGGACATGAGTTTAAATCCTGTGTGAAAAAGTGGAAAACAAACAAATAAAGTAGCCACATGGGAACAAAATTCAAGGGGGACTCGAGATCAATAACAAACACGCATATTGAACAAATAGCTATTAAGGCCAGTTACATTTTTTTTAAATGCTGTGCGGAGAGTTTTATATAAGAAAAATTGGAAACACGATGATAAAGAAGTATACAAAACCTGATTTTTAGGTTGGCTGCAGTCTAGGTAGCCTACACAAGGGGAGATCAAGAACACGCAAAGTAAAGTGCATTGTACAAATAAAGTTTATTGTCAAACTTGAAAGCGAAGAAAATCATGTTAAAACAAATGTAAGCAGGCGACAAAATGGCACATAGCAAACCGCCACAAATTCTAAAAATAGTGACGCCATTTACACACGAATTCAAAATGCAAAATATAAATGCATAAATTGCACATTAGTTATTTAAGTGTTACATTTAACATTATTCGTAAATAAAAAACATCATTTAAAGGCCAGACTTCTATGAAAGGCAAAATGAAGAGTTATAACATTGTCGAGACATCGATTCACAATGACGTAATATTTCGAGACAAACCAAAACTCCAAAGTGAATGAATTCAGATACCTCATGAATTTCTACCAAAATTTAACATCATATAGGTAGCTGTTTGTGTTTTGCAAGTAGCCATGGGCATGGTCTCGAAAAACAGTGCAAACTCGCAGAGAGAGAGAGAGAGAGAGAGAGAGAGAGAGAGAGAGAGAGAGAGAGAGAGAGAGAGAGAGAGAGAGAGAGAGAGAGACAAAATTGCCATAAAAATGATTTGGTTTATGCTGTACCTATCTTCGTCCAATATGTTGTAAATATAAAAAAGCACGCATTTATTCTTGAAGGAATTAGTTTTTTAAAAAGTTAGATGAACAGAATATTAATCACACAGAAACTGTCAGTTAGTTCTTAATTCATCAATCAATTTCTAATAATTTCGTTTGCCTTCTTTTTTCCTTTTAATAGTGTAGCACCTATAGATATATAAGACTGCATCGTTATGGGCTATGCATAAGACATATATTGTGCGGACTATAACTTTAATATAGAGTACAATTTCTGTATAACCTTGGGGCACGCATAATTTTATAACCAGTCAAATAAGAGAAAGACAGGTATTTTCTGACAAATTTTTTCAAAAAACTCTTTTTTCAATTAACTTGAATAAAACGCCCGCGTTAGTACTCCGCCAATATTACATAACCGTCAAATATAATTTTTCGACACCATCAGTAAAGCGCCAGCATGAATGATTATTTTTAATTAAAAGGAAGGAAATCTTTCGATAAAAATAAAGAACTGTACAGAATTGCAATTCTCTCTTTTAGTAGGGTCTCGAATGTACTTTTTCGGTCTCTATTAAATAAGCATAAGCGATCTAGTCTTATATATCTATGGTAGCACCTAAATATTGATATCAATAAATATTTCAATGCAGACATGGTGCTTCGAAAATTAGTTTTAAATTCGATGATGCGCATTTTTTATATGGTATTAGGTAATATTACAATATCAACAAATATCAGATGCGGAGTTTCGTCAACAGTAACCCGCTGCCTTCCCCTCTCATTTCTTTCCAGACTGACCACAAAAGTGCTGAAAGTAACTGGCTTTACACGGGCCTGGCATATTTGCGTCAGTAATAACAGCTTAACAAACATACTAAATACTCATTTCACATAATCTCTTGTTTTCTATGATATTATGTGTGAGACAACTATTTATTTTGAATATAGGCTTTACATTCTTCTCCTCTCAGTTCATGACACTTCATATGAGTTTAAAAATCACTTTTTACAATTCTTACTTGTGATTGCTTAACCCAGACTGAAATGTGGGTCAGTTGGCAGCTATTGTTTAATATACAGTAGTTTTTAGGCCTAGTAAATTCAAGTACTGCTTTCGAGTTCCCTTATACAAAGGTATCGACATTTAAACCTCCAACTATCAGATTTAATCATGGAAAGGATCCATCTTTTTTAAAAATGCCCTGTTTTCCTATTCATAAACGTCTCCCGTCAAGCGCACACATAGCCTACGTTGAACAAAATTCGATCAAGTTTTACTTTATTATTAATAATATCAAAAAATATTATTTTTCAAGTACGAATTGAATACGAGGTATACAACACGGCAAAAAAAAACAAAACGCCAACTTGTCATTTTTGAAATAACTTGAATTACCAGAAGAATCTTGAATAGCGAAAGAGTTTTCCATTTTAAAATATATATACAAAATTTCCCCCTCAATTTTTCTGAAATTTAGGTTATATCAGTTTTAACTCACATGATTTTTTTCAATAATTATAATACATACAAATCAAAAACACAAAATTTTATATGTTTGGATAGACTGACTCGAACTAATAGAGCGCATCGTTTTTTTTTAAAGTTTTTCTAATGATGACGGTAAAATTGCCGTTATTTGTGTTACTTTCATGTTTAATAGCGTGTAACACCTAAATATCAACACACATCCTTAAATAATGTCTAACTCCAGTAAAGAGGTTCGGCATGTATTTTTTGGCCCTTGGGTGTACTCTTGGGATTTAGTATTATTTAATGTTCTACTTATTTATGTATGCAAAATTAGTGTAAAAAAGTTTAATTCGTAATTTCCACTATTTTTTTAAATTGTTGTACGTTCATATTTATTTTACAGTTTGCCGACGCGTGGAGGGAAACCCATTTAGAGATTTTTATTAGAAGTTGTCAAGTATTGAACACGGTTATATTCTTATTTACACACTCGCATAGCAGTTAAAGTTTCAGCAGGTTTTTCAATCTATTAATGATAAACAAATATATCGAAAATTTCGGGAATATCAATTTAAATTGATGATATACTGTATAATTATAATTTGTGCTTGGGTCTTTTATTTAAAAAATACCAATTATTTACTACATAAATACGGTGCACTTCTTTCATTATAATGACTCTTTTCATTTATAAAGCCATACATAGCACAAAAAAACAAAAAAACCTGACAATTTATTGAAACTTCTTATAAATTGCACCACGTGCCATATGTTTTCACATTTACTCTTAAATCTCCTGAAGTCCGGGTAAAACATGTGCGTGACCTCTCTAGAATACCGATCCGCAGATCACGCTGACTTCGGCGCCTGTAAATTTTTCGGCGTATTTTTCATGCCAATAGTCTCTGATGGGGCTGACGCCGCACAGAGCGGGCGGGACTGCCGGCTTTCCAATCCGACTATCCCGTTGACTTTTCGGGAACGGTGATGCATCCGAGATTCGGTCAACGGCGTTTCTGACAGCACACTTCCTCCCCAGTTGTGCTGGTCAGCACAAGAGGCCACACAAGGTCTATATGCCTGTGTCTCGATTTAATTAACATTTAAAAAATAATTTCAAACCATGTGTTAAATAGACCCATATAGACGCCCATACAAGTATAACTATTGCGTATATATAGATCCATACAGTAGGATAGAACCACACAACATATATAGACCCACAAAAATTAGTTCACGGTAAATATATAGACCCATGCAATTATTATTATTCCTAAAGTTGAACTGTGGTATTCTCCACGCAACTTTTTTGCAGGGCTCAGCTAGTACTAGATAATATACACTCGCTGGTACTAGATAAGAAGTACACTGCTCCTGTGGCGTATCTAGATATATGGGCACACGTGTGGAACTTATTCTTGTCACTCTATAGGGGTATACCTGTCACTATATATTTAGGCACATATAGGCGGCATTTTAATTAGGCATGCCCCGAGCGGCTCTATGTTAGCGGAGTTAACTCAGGGCATGCAGTTTTTACAAACTAATAATTGTGGAAACAGTACAGATTTGCACACTGAATTCTTTCTGTTCATTAACTAAATAAATTAATCACCAAGTGTGAGGTGTCAGATACTGGGGACAGTGTCTGATCGTTTTCTTATTCTTGTGAATAATACCGTTTTTATAAGAGAAATAGAATAGGTATTTTGTGTGTAATGCAATAAAAAATTAACAAAGTCTTTCTCTTAAAAATTGTAGCCAGCCTGTTCCCCACTCCTCGACACACTACGCTCTCTTTTGCGAGTTGCTTTGAGCACATGCTTTAATTCTTTTCGATTTCTATTTAGTTTTCACATATCATTATTTTTACCGTGTAAATGTAGAAACTGCTCCTCACAGAGTTATTGTTAGCTGTCACATTTTGTTTTTCAGTCCTGTATATAATACCTGCCCAAGATTTATTTGTAGATCGCCTCATACGCGGATCTGTCAGAAGTGAATTGACGGATGCCAGCGATTGCGTCAGCATTGTACACAGCTACATTCTGAGATACAGTTACCACGCTGACTTAGTCGCCGTCACGGCTCCTTTTGTTTTCAGAACATTTGTCAGTTTGACAAAATACAAGGGAAGATCGATCAGCCTGTAAATTACGCCTGTCGATGGCGCTGAGGCGATTGCGGTTGAAGAAGATGAGGGCGAACGACGATGGCGGAGCTCTCCGGTCGGCTGCTTGTAGACGGTCACTGGACGGCCGTCGCCGGAGTGCGGGAAGGACGGCTATTCTGGTGGCGGGAAACAGTCACGGATTACAGATAATAGCAGTAAAAATATAATAGCGCTTATATGCGGCGGGAACGCAGCTGACTGCCGACCTGGATAGTATTCGGTTCGGGACTTCGGCTTCACCTGTGGTTATTATTTAACTATCGGCTATGGTGGGGATGCTACAACATAAAACCGTCTCATTGTTTATAGGATCTAAGGATTTCATCCATCCTTCCACAGGGACTAAACATTATTATCATATAGGCTATATTAGTGGTGGAATTTGGTATACGCGCCTCCCACAGCCGGCACGAGTTATCTTCCTTTCATCAGTTATTTTTAGTGACTGAAATATCATTCTCCTTTTTACTTTTAATTGGAGGTTAGCACTTTTTAGTTATAAACAGTAATACGCAGCTCCAAAAAGGTTCAATAATCACTTGGTATACAGACTTATAACGTCTATTTGGGTTTCAGTGTTTACCTTAGCAACTTGGGACAAAGGGATTCAAAGTGAAAGGAAATATATCATACAAAAACACACGTACGTGTGCGATTTTTGCGGTGCCTACTTGCTGACTTGATGTGCATCGTTAAAAAAAGGAATGTTTACTATTCAAAGTTAACTTCTTTCTTTTCATTTCTGCAATCATAGCAATCGCTTATTAGCAGATTAGGTGACATCTGGCAAAATTAACGGCAAAGTAGCATTATTTCATGTACCAGTATTATCTGTTAACAGGGCCTGACATGTAATTTTTTTACCTATTGAGTACTTCACTTCTACCCTCTCTGGGCGGTTTGGTTGCAGGTTAACGTATATTGAGCATAAAATTAAGCAGAAAAATATCACATTTACTCCTTTTCGTAAAGTGGTTAAATGCAATTTCTTACCATCGTTGGACTATGTGAAGGTGAGACAAATAATGTGTAATTGTGGTCGATAGGCGCTACACTAATAGGATTTGTCAACAAACGGCGGCATGTTGAAATCAACGGGAGACCACTTAAAACACTGTATTGTCGTATGATCCAGTCTTATATAGTCTTCTTTATATTCAATCGCTTTCGTAGTAAAGATCATGAAGAACCCTCTCTCGTGGTGTATTATTTCATCGAATCCAAGGCTGCCTGGCCTTCCCCGCGAGGGCGCATTTGGGTTTGGTCTCTACTCCATAGTCGTACGTCCTGACTATTTCGTTCCACGAGAGACTGCCATTGTGGCTCGTTCGGATTCTGTGGGTGAAGGAGACACATTTATCAGTCAGATGTACATGATTCTGTATAGTGCTAAACACAAGCGTAGCATGATCAGCGGTCATTTAGTCTATTTTAGGAGACAGAATCTAATACATATCGGCTAGCTTTGCGTACGTGTGTATATCTCCGCAAGCACAGCCTCACTCAGCGTATTTGCTATTAAAAAAAAAGTCTTAAAGTAGTGCAAATTATGGGGTCAAATGGATACAACTCAATTATAAGGAAGCTCACTGCCGGTCTCGGGCAATTTGATCAGTTTAATAAAAGAAAATCAAGGGGGAATGGAGGTAAAATACCGGTTACCGGGTGATAGAAATCGGGCAGTGCGGCACTGAAATTACCAATGAATCAATGGATAGGCATGCCACGGAATGTTTACTGTGGACTGTCAGTCGGCGATCGACTAGTCAGACAGAGATAGAAAGAAATACCTGCCGCATAAACCAATGTGCCGTTTGTTCCGCTCAGTAATTCCCGTTAACTTCGCTTTTTACCATCAATGAGAGGTTAACATTTAATGTATTGGCTCTAGCTCCAGTTATTGACTCTTAAATACATGTTATTGACTCTTGTAAATACTTCCGTTATTGACTTGTAAATACCCAACCATTGACTCTTGAAAATTCATTACTATTTGTAAATACTCCACCATACCATCTGCTCATAGCCATTAAGGTCTTTTTATAACTCAAAATAAATACCGCGGTTCGTATTAGTGTGCTCCAACACTGACCTAGTGGGCTCCTCTTTCGCCTTCGGCAGTCGGATGCTATCCTAACTCCGGAAGGCCGTCAAACATTTTCGCCGACTGAGACTGGTCATCCCAAACATCTCTGGTGCGATGGTTGTCCTGACTGAAACCACACCTGAACATCTTCTGGCGCATGTTACCCCGACCGAGACCACTTTTTCTGACTGAGACTACCCTGCAATGGCGTCTCTGACTGACCACATCTAAGATTGGCTGTAGTAAACACAAAAAAATATTAGTAAAAGAAATACCGACACGCATTACATCTGGCTGGTTAAACCACAAATCCTTTACGTTATTTGAGATATTTGATTCCATTCTATAACACGGACCAATAATGTGGTATGGGGTGTGTGTGGTGTGTGTGTGTGGGGGGAGGTGCTGTTTCGTTTGGCTATTCGATATTAAAGTGCTAGTGGGCGTGTCTATCATGTGATGTCCTGTGTAAGCTGATGCGGTCAGCGTACACAAGGGCACAACAGTTAAACATTGACATGCCAGTCTAGAAGTAGATGTAACTATAACAAACAATGACATACAGATATAACAAACAATGACAGATGTAACTTAAATATCGCCTTTTCTGCACAAATAAAAGAAAAGACTATAAACTTTCGGTAATAAAAGTATCGGTAAATCCATCCATCCACTCACCCACACACTCACTTACTCACTAATTCTCACTATTCATTCATTCATCCATCATCTATTTATCTATCTATCTATCTATCTATCTATCTATCTATCTATCTATCTATCTATCTATCTATCTATCTATCTATCTATCTATCTATCTATCTATCTATCTATCTATCTATCTATCTATCTATCTATCTGTCATCTATCATCTATCTATCTATCTATCTATTTATCTATCTATCTATCTATTTATCTATCTGTATATGCTCCGCCATTTATTTCCGGCCAGTTTGCGAGCCTTATACACAATGACCAATGAGACAAGTCACAGATATACAGAACAATTAGGTCTTTCATCTTCGACACAACAATTCGTGCATTATGAAGCACGCACGCACACACATACATACACACATTACAATGCTCTGAATCACGCTATTCAGATCAATAACTTTTTCGTCTGGTGAGACCATTTTTTTAGTTCGGTAGATGTAGTCACAGCTCAATTTATTTGCCTCAGTTTAAAGTCGTTCTCCATTTTGCAGAACGAGGTTTCCTGTAAAAAACTAACATTTGATTTATATTATATCCCTTAAGTAGCTTGTAAATCCAACATTTATTTATATATCAATGGAGTAGCAAAATAATCATTCATAATCATTGAGCAAAGCATAAATATGACCAACATTCATGTTTATTATATCATTGAGTAGCATGTAAATATTACCAACAGTTATGTTTATATAATTGAGTAGCATAGTAAATATGACCAACATTCATGTTTATTATAATATTGAGTAGCATAAATAGTTGACTATATATTATATCATTGGAGTAGCATAAATATGACCAACAATCATGTTTATTATATTGAAATACGACCAACAGTTATGTTTATTATCACAGTGCATGTGGGCAATCATCCATGTTTATTATCACTCACTACAGCACGACACATGACGTTTCTAAAATGTAAATATTTCAAGACAAACATACAATATCAACTTTATATACAGCATATTGTATTTTCAAATTGGAATGACGGATATGTTGGCCTACTTTTTCTTACACAATGTGTGATAAGCGAAAAGTACGGTGGTGTAGAGCGCTATCAACATCTGAGGGTCCAGTTCGATCCTCCTATGAGAGAATAGCGTGCTGCAGGGGCCCCCCTGCGTCTTGTCTGGCTCCTCTGCTAATTGGTTCTACTTAGTAATCGTACATCGCTTCACCTCCTCGCTATTGCCTGGCTCCCGAATCACCTTCACGCTACGGGCTGTAGCTGTCTGCGGCTTTTGCAGGTCCGGTGAAAGTCGGAGCTGACGGTGAATAACATCGCTGTCAACGTGTAATACCCACTTTGTTGGGCAATTGAAAGTCAGACGCATTCTCTATGTGTCTACCTGAATTTTGTTGGGCTAATTGAAAACAGACAGCCTCTATGTGTAGGCTTCATCTCGAGCTAGCTAACAGAAACAGACATCCTACATGTGGGGTTTCACACTCTTGTTACACTGAAACAGAGGATTTCTACGTGTAGCTAATTGAAACAGATTTAGTTCTACGTGTAGTCCACCTGACATTGTTGTGTTCGAACGAATTTACATGTAGCCTGGCCTCGACAGACAAGAAAACAGACGACATTCTACATGTAGGGGCTTGTCTCCACTTTGCTAGCTATTGAAACAGACAATTCTAAATAAATTATCTGACTTTGTTGAGAAACTGAAACAGAGGATTTACGTAGGCCCAATTCGATTTTTGCCAGCAATTATTCTACGTAGGCCTATTCGACATTGTTGGGAAACAGATGAATTTACATGTAGGCCTACCTGACATTGTTGGGAATTTCTCGAAACAGATGAATTCTACATATGTAGGCTTACCTGACTTGTCGGAAACAGAGTGATTTACGCGTAGGTTTCATTCGATTATTGTTGGGAAATTGAAACAGATGAATTTCTACGCTCCCTGACGGCCGACTCAAGGGCCGAAATGAGTCCTACATTATTAAAGAAAAATTCGAAACCTCAACACACACACACATTACCATGACACTCCCACGTATAGTTATTATCATCAATATATATTTAGAACATATATATACAAACCATATATATCCAAAATAGTAACTCCTATATCCCATATGATATTTATGGAGCTTTTTGAAACAAATAAAGAAACATTTGGGTCATTTGTTTTATAAAAAGTTCACTAATCTACGGAATATTTTTTAAACATAAATTTTCAAATATTTCGATAAAAAGTTTTCAACACAATAAATAATAGTGCACATACAAATATACCGATCTATTTGCATTAGTTGTTAGTCTTAATGTTCAATATTAATGGGACTCTGCAAAGTTTCTAATTGCAGTCTTGTTCTGATTTTCTAGTGGTGCTTTGTTATTATCGTTTTGAGTTGTTCATACTCTGATACAAGCTGGTAAACGAGTAGCTGATGTTTGGGCGAAGGTGTTGATGTACCAAAATTTATCATTCATGACGTCTTTCGAATATATGAAATGTGGTTATCAATTCAATGTATACGCTTTTTCTACCCATCATCTCTGAAAGTGTTTCTGCACAGTGTGACCGCACAAATTCTTCAAAGTATTTGCCGCGTTGGAGACAAGGCTCATTACACAGTTTCATAGCGTCAAGTGATTATTAGTACACACGGCGGCCGTGCCGCAGTTGGTTAAAGAATATAGTTTTTTCCCCCATTGAATATTGTCCCCTTTTACTTGCCAAAGCTGAGAACAGCCAGCCTGACTCTTTCCTCATTTTTTTAGCCAACAATCATATTACTTATTTGTATGTAGTCTTTCCATCAAATTGTTAGCATAGTGTTCTTTTAATTTTCCTGAAATTTCTTGTAATTTTTCCTCTTTCATCAGAACTTTCAAATGCTTGGTCCGGGTCAGTCATTGTGATGATCATATCTTTTATGTTTTTTAACATCAGAGCAATTTCAGCAGTTTGTTGTAAAATTTCGCACTTGATCAAGACGTTCACACTTGCCGATTTAATGCTTTTTTCTGAAAATGCCTACTATCTGAAAGCTGGTTAATTTGAACCGTTCTGAAAGACAATCCAGAAATACACACAATACTAATTATGATAATAGCTGTTAACTAAAAAGCTGAACAAACAGAAAATCAAAAATTACAGTTAAAATACAGTCGCGGGTATGACATTCGATTTATTTTCAAGTGTGTGGAAAAATTCTAAGTTGATGGTTGTTATTGATATTTTTGTTTAGATATGATAAATATCATCTTGTATGAGGAATAAAATAATAATGTTTTAGTCATACCTAATATATATATATATATATATATATATATATATATATATATATATATATACGCAGGTGGCATACCTATGCAGTCGCGGGCGTAAATCCGCAAAAGAGTTACGGATAAATGGATGGATGGATGGGATAAATGGATGAATAGATGTATGATTAAATGGATGGATGGATACAAGGATGGATGGATGGAAAATGGATGGATGGGATAATAGATGGATGTGATAATGACGGATGAATAATGGATGGATGGATGGATAAATGGATGGATGGATTAATGAAATTATATCAATTAAGTAAACGCCATGGCGGGTAACCGGCGTTTTCTCTTCATTTGAAATCCTAGTGTTGTCATAAGCCGAAATATATGGTCCGCGGGGCCCGGGTTAATTATTACGCCCCCAGAAAGAACGACGTTTAGAAAATAAGATCTTCCCCACTGCACTCGCGTTTGATCCAGGGAACAGCAGTGATAGACCGTGACCCCTTAAATACCCCGTGCAGACTCCTAAATGAACCTTGTGCAGTGCCAGAATGCGACTTTAATAAACCTTGTGCAGTGATGAACGCACTACCGTTCCGTGCGGGGAGAATGCGACTTTAATAAACCTGTGTAGTGATAAATCGTCCCGTGTCCCCATTAAGAGGGCTCCACGCCGCGTTTTTATTTCGGGTTATAAAAATTATAAAAACCGACCTGTTTTCCGACTACTTAAAAAAACCATAAAATTGACCTTGATTTAGTTCTTTTAGAGAATTTTCTTAAAAAAATGTTTATTGTCCGTGTTCAGTTGGTTCTAGTCATATCACTTAGATCTTCAACCATAGTCCATGATGTAATACTTGTAGGTCGGCCTGCCAGTCGATTTTTTTCTATTTCGCGATCTGACCTTGAGGCCGTAAAGGCATATTTTTTGTTATATAGCTATATTAATAAAGAGTGCCTATATCTCGTCAACCATAAGTCCTAGATATACCATTTTGTAGTGTCGGCTCGCCAAGTATCAAAGATATGACCTTCTGAGGCCGGAAGTCAGGGTTCTAAGGGCTTATATATTATATATACATTTTGTACATTAATAACCCATTCAATGGTGCGAAATACTGCAGTTAATGTAGTTTCACCAAGAATTATTAAGAACCATCAAATGAAATAGTAGCTTAAAAATTTCCACTTTAATTGAAAGTATCAGAGTTATGCAATATATTGACGGAGCGACAAATGACTAAATTTCGAATGTTTTCAATTATGAGTCCTATTTCAGTAACCACAAACCACTTGTAAAGTTAGATTTAAGAGAAATATTTTTTTTCAAATATAAAGAAACGTCTTTATAATATTTTTTTTACAGATATATATTACACAATTGAATTTATAAATGATTCAAAATTTACAAATATTTACTGAAAGCTAACATACGTACTGAACAAAATGCTAAACTTGCAAATCCACCGGAATGGCTTAATTAAAGTTTGGTTTTACTATAGACACGGCTGCACTTCATAGAACTTCAAGGAAGAACCACGTTTAATCACAATTCATTACTTACACAATATGCGTACACTGTGACGTGATAATACAAAAAAGAGAAAAAATGCGTTGTAGTTTGAGATTGGAAAGGAGATAATTGTACATTAGATATAGACATTTCATTAAAAATAATAACAAATTGATTACCATAAATATTACACATCTTGTGATATATATTTATAGTCCATTCATTGAATATTCCCTGAATGTGTGAAAGAATAATAATAATATATATATTGTACATACATATATATATAACTATGACTAAATACATCGCGTAACAATTTTTAACACAATGTAACATAAATAAAAATGTTATGTAGTAGCTAAATGATCCGCTTTTTCTAACCGATCCGTTGTTTTATTATTATTCTGATTTTGGTAATTTTGCAGATGTCGGCCAATTCGGTGGTTTGATGTTTTAAAGTTTGCCTAAATGGATAAAGAGATTACGATTGGTTGAAGTGAAGAACTTGAAATAAATTATTCGTGATCACTCGAATATAACGCAGACACACAAGTTATTATCCATGTAACTAAACTCGCTGTTAAGTCCTTCTGTAGCAATCGGGAAAACAACTTGTTATTAGTCTATTATTGGCATCTGTCATTGGCAGTGTAATTTTTATTTAGTGCACTGTTTTGAATTCGAGGAATTGCACCATCATCTCGTTCATCTGTCTTGTCATTACTATTGATGATGGAGTTATTGTTATTGTTCAGTCGTTCATATTTTGTTATTGAAATGGATAATTAATTACAAAAAATTGAAATGAGATTTGAGAACACTTGTATTTCAAAGCACAAGTTTGAAATTGAAATACAAATTTTAATGAATTTCAATTAAGTATTTGACAGTTACAGCCTAAAGAAGAAGAATAAGATGTTGATAACTTCACTAATGACTATTATACAATTCATTGTCTTCGTTAATGTACATCTCCAGCGTACTAAACCACAATAGATCAAAAGCGCAAGTGAGAATCGCCGAAGATGGCTTGGTGACATAGAGACACCAAAGACCTTTAAATTCTACAGACCAGCAATGTTACTTACTCGTGTAATGATACGCATTTTTTTAAAAATTGAGTGAACGATAATATAAATCAAAATTTTCATGAAATTAAAATTACGGTAAAATTCTTTTAAAAGTATTATTTGACTTTTATTTCCTTGTTTAAATAGAATATAATAACCTTTATTATAAAATAGAATTAAAAAATAAAAAAATAAAGAATCTCTTTAATGGAAGACGTTACGTTAGGGTTAAATAATAACTCAGTGACTTGTTATATTAATTAAGGTTAGAGAATTAGTGCTGCGGAAATGCCAGAATGAAAAATATCTATTTTCATTTTTACAATATTTTAATATTTATTTGAACTATTTTTCAACAGGAAGGTGCATTTAATTTAATAACAGCACACACTTTCACTTCTCTCAGAAATGAAATTTTTTAAATCACACACAAACCACATTTCTGCTGGCGGGTTATGGGCTGTGGCACTTGGGCAGTATAGGCTTATCATTTCTGTTACAACGTCACAGATTACGACGTCACGAACAATAATCCCGCCATGTATGGAATTGCCGATTGCCAATTTCATTAGCGGTGCTGCCCTGGTATGTTCAAAGAACAAGCTCAAAGCTGAAACAATCGATTGGTCGCGGATCGTGGAATTTCCGGGGAAAGAGAATTATTTTTATTTCAGATGATCTCGGTATTCGTGTCTGGCAAGGAAATCGGCATTTCCGGTATTACCTGATACATCCGGCAGAACCTGACTTCACCGGATTTAAATCCGGCGGTCGATTCCCGGATTACAATACTCCCTAATGTATATATATATATATATATATATATATATATATATATATATATATATATATATATATATATATATATATATATATATAAATTCGTCAAACACCAATGCAATTCCCTTAAATTTGTTAGTGGAGTAGAGTTAGTTGGGGGGCCCCGGCCCCGAGTTACACCCCGGGGTTACGGTCCGCCCCGACGGACATGGGGGGGGGGGGCCCACGGGGAAGGGGGGGGACACACGGGGGGGCCGGGCTGCGGGTCAGGGAAAAAATTTTTTGCGAAGGCGGGGCTGTGGTCGACACTATCCGACCTATTGTTACTGCGGCGGGGGCAGGGCGGCACACAACAATTTTCCATCTGTCCCACTCAAGCACACCTGTGCATCTCAAACTGGGCTGTCACACTCCTCCTCTGTCCGAGTGGCAGGAAAACCCCGCTCCGCGCCATTCTGGCACATCAGCAGCGCATCCTGCCGGTCA
Source organism: Bulinus truncatus (assembly GCA_021962125.1). Taxonomy (NCBI): domain Eukaryota; kingdom Metazoa; phylum Mollusca; class Gastropoda; family Planorbidae; genus Bulinus; species Bulinus truncatus. Next base: position 235,859 of record JAGDYQ010000321.1, read on the forward strand.
GAATATCAAAAATCTTAAAAAACTCCCTTTCGCCATCCCGGCACACCACCGCAAGCTTGCAGGCATGGCTGTATTGCCGCCGCCAAACAAGGGGCATTACCCGGCTGGCAATGGCGGCAAAAATAACTTAAATTTATGTTACTCCGTAAATAATGCTATATTAGCGTTGTTTCGACACAAAAAACCGATTTTTCAAGGATTAAAAATCATTTCTTGATCTTTCTACAAAAGATCGCTTTCATTACAATTTCTGGGTAACACGAGGTGGTCCAATGAATGACTGCCTGGGCCACACTACCCGAAACGGAGTCGCGCGTTTTCACCCTCACCGCGCTAACAATGGCAGGACCAGCTGCTACAATCTGCTATTAGATTGTAACCTGCGCTTTGGGAGGCCAAAGGGAGGGGCACACAATTGTGCCATGCATTGTTTTAGTAGCAGGTTTATCCTGAAATCTGACATCGATTTAAAAATAATAATAACTGCGTATGTGCTGTAGCACCAGCTAGTATCTCGAGAGTTCAGGTTATAGTCTTCTATCAGAACTTCGGGACGTTCGCTCACGTCTTCAAGGGCGTTGCAGCCGAGACCTTATAGGTGCCGTGGTGAGATTAGCGGCAATACCATCGCTAAACAATATTAAATAGAAATATGGCAAGACGATATGACCACACACAGGTTAGATATTGACCAGTTATGACTCACACACAAGCGTTAGATTATTGACCGTTATATCACACAGGCTAGATATTGACTGCGTTATACCAATACAAGGCTAGATATTGACTGCCATGATTTCACACACAAGGCTAGATATTGACCGTTATGACACACAGGCTATTGACAGTTATGACTCACACATTGCTACATATTGACCGTTATGACTCACAATACAAGGTTAGATTTATTGACTGTTATATTCCCTCACACAAGCGCTATCATTGACTGACTTCACAGCTAGACATTACCGTTACACTCATTAATACTACTCATTAATAGGCTAGTATTTGTTGATCGTTACTCAATCAATGGCTGTTGACTGCTGTGACTACACATTGTAAGGTCAGGTTTCAAACTTTTTTTACTCACGACTTTTTTTATGCTTGCTCATTGCGACTTCAAGTGAAAAAGCTGCATAAATGCATAGTAGCAGCCACAAAAAAAACACATTTGTTAAAGAAGTTTATTTATATAAATTAAAATTTTGTTTAAAATAAAAAAACATCATATCGGAGATGACGTTATGGGTGTATATGTCCAGATCAACGTTTCCAGAGTAATTCACGAGTTATTCAATTTTCTGGCTATTTCTTTATTGCCTGTTTGTGTGCGTGCAGGATAAAGGTTCATGTTTGCCAATACGATAAGGTCAACAACTTCTGCAATAACAATGCGATTAAAATTGGGATCTCGTTTTATAACCAGAATTGTGGTAACCTTGTTTAAAGATATATTTAAGTTCCTCATTTTCGACATTTCAGTAGCGTATCTGTGTTTGGGGACCTGAGTGAACTATCACGTATACAAAATCACTTCAGTCGGGAATATCCAAGTGGAAAGAATGTTCTAGCTACTTCCAGTTCGTATTTGTTAAACTCCTTATGTTAATTATAAAAAAGCGTCTTTATTTTACCTCTTGAAATATTTGAGACTGAGTTATCATCATCTGTGCATATACAGAAAAAGTCTAGCTACTAAACTCAGACAATACGCTTTTAGTTTTACTAAATTAAATTTCACTTTGTAGGTTCAAAGTAAAGTTTTGTTAAATTTGTCAACGAATCAGTCATAGGTTATGTTCTTGAGATTTTTAATATCAGAATTCCAACACTGACCAAACAGCGCACAATAAATAGATCAGCTGTACCAATCGCACTTCTGTGTGAAGTAGTAAACGGTTATATCTTCGTCATTTTTCGCCAATATCCATTTAAAGCGCGTTTTCTTTGACTTTATTAACCGCTTTAATGACATAATTCTAGTACAATTTCAACATTTTTTGCGACCAAATACGTCTTTATATTTCATGGTTACATAAGCTAAAAGTAAGACTGTATGGAATCCAGATACTTTTTGGTTATTAAAAGAAATTTCTGTTTCGAATACCCATTTCGTTAATCCTCTGTATTGTATTTAAATACTCGTGCGGGAATTTTTTATAATAATGGCAAAACTGGTGCGTATTAATTCATTCCTCACAGCTTGCGGGCATAAAATTTCCGGATGCAATCAGTTAGTCGTTATGTTTCAATTTGCAGCATCAGTTTGAAAAAAATGCTAACCTCATCTTTGTTGTCTAAGACCGGTAGCATTACCTTGTATCAGCATAACATAAGACAGCCTCAATGCAGGATGTACAACTCTTTTATAGTTTATGTTTATATTGCACATGGCGGGCAACGAGCGAAACAGTGCCATGCTTGTTATTAACTTAATAGCGTGCGCTACTAATTTATTTATTGTTTTAATTTTCCATTACATTTATAATAAAAAATGAATCATAATTTTACTATTTTATTAAATTTTCGCGGATCCCTAAAAGTTAAACAGGACACCCTAAATGAACCCATCGACTTCTGAATGGCCAGGGAACTCAAATCCTTTAGAACCACTTTGGGAACCACTGGGCTTGATATTGACTGTTATGACTCACACATCACTATTTAATAGGTTAGATAGCCGCATACATTGTGGTTATTATTGACAAAACCACGAGCATTGACTCACCGTCATGACTTCATTAACATTATTAGATAGATTATACACAGTCTAGATATTGACATTATGAGTCATTACAACATTGTAGTTGTCATCTTTTCCTTTGAATTAATAGGTGGTTTCTAAAGGCCACACTTCCATTGGACTTCTTTCAGGTTAATGTCGTTTATGATCCTTATATTTAGAGTTCTTCTCTGTCTCCTAAATAAGAACGTTTAAATTGTTCAAGTTGAATGTCAGTCTAATGTTCATGTAATCTATCTTGAGTAAAATAATTGCATTTTCGCGGTCATTAATTGTTCTAATAAAATTTGTTGATTATTATCACTGGTTATGTTTTTTTATCATTTGATTGAATCCGTGTTCATCGATCAAAAGAAACACAGATAGTAAGCCACCGGATTTAAAAAATAATTAAAAACGTGATATACAATATTGATATAATTTTACAGTTTCAAAGTCAATTATATCACTAATAGCTCTACATTGCTGCATAATAATCATATTTAAATAGAACATGATGCAAGCTTTTTACAACAACCTAATAAACTGAGCCTAGTTGATAATATTACGTATTTTAAATACAGTCTGAGCTTCTACCATTTAAATCTTCCTAACACTTCCTTATTATTCTGTATTTAAAGTGTATACAGTACAGATCAATACAGTACATAATAATATAGTACATATCAATACGCAGTACATATCAATATAGTAGATATCAACATTATACATATCAATTATAAGTAGATCAATACAGTAGATAATCACACAGTACATAACAATATAGGATAACAACACAGTAATAACAATATAGTAGATAACAACACAGTACATAACAATATAGTATAACAATATATTATAACAATATAGTAGATAACAACACAGTAGCTATAACAATGGTTTCAATGGCCAGAAGTACGCGGTGGTGGCAGTGGAGCTTATCCCCTACCACCACCACCCCGGCTATGACAACCATTGGAACCATTGTTATGTACTGTGTTGTTATCTACTATATTGTTATGTATCGTATTGTTATCTACTATATTGTTATGTACTGTGTTGTTATCTACTATATTGTTATTACTGTGTTGTTATCTACTATATTGTTATGTACTGTGTTGTTATCTACTGTATTGTTATCTACTATATTGTTATGTACTGTGTTGTTATCTACTATATTGTTATGTACTGTATTGTTATGTACTATATTGTTATGTACTGTATTGTTCTGTACTGTATAGTTTTCTACTGAATGTTTTAAATACAGAATAATAAATAAAGAATGACAAAAAATATGGGAAGATTTAAATGGTAAACTATTTCCAGATTTGTATTTAAAATATGTAATACATGTGTATCAATAGGCTCAGTTTATTGTAAAGGTTGTTGTAAAGCTACTGGCTTGAAACCATTGATCATGTTCTATTTAAATATGATTATTGGAAAATGCAGCAATGACTAGAGCTGTAGGTGATTTATAATTGAACTTTTGAAGCTGTAAAGATTTTTTCCTATCAGTATTGTATATCACATTTTAATTATTTTTTTTTAAATCCAGTCTCTGGTTTGTGGCCTCTCTATTGATTTCTTTTGACGATATCGATGAACACAGTTCAATCAAATGATAAAAAACATATCGAGTGATATTGGTAATCCATAAATTTTATTAGAATAATTAAATAATCGACAGGAAAATGCAATTATATTTTACTCAAGATAGGCCCACATGGTACATTAGACTGACATTCAGCTGAACAGACTAAAAACGTTCTTGGTTTTAGGACAGAGACTTCTCAGAGATATAAGGGATCATAAACGACATTAACCTGAAAAGAAGTCCAATGGAAGTGTGGCCTTTAGGAGCCACCTATTTTAGTTCAAGGAAAAGGCTCTGCTAGCAAACCACCTATATGTGAGTTATAACGGTCAATATCTAGCCTGTGGGAGTCATACTGGTCAATATCTAGTAAGTGTGTGAGTCATAACGGTCAATATTTAGCCTTTTGTGTGAGTCATAACGGTCAATATCTAGCCTGTGTGTGAGCCATATTGTCAATATCTCAATATCTAGCCTGTGTGAGTCATAACGGTCAATATCTAGCCTGTGTGTGAGTCATAACGGTCAATATCTAGCCTGTGTGTGAGTCATAACGGTCAATACCTAGCCTGTTTGTGAGTCATAACAGTCAATATCTAGCATATGTGTGAGTCATACTGGTCAATATCTAGACTGTGTGAGAGTCATAACGGTCAATATCTAGCCTGTGTGTGAGTCATAACGGTCAATATCCAGCCTGTGTGACTCATAATGTCAATATCTAGACTGTGTGAGAGTCATAATCTAAATATCTAGCCTGTGTGTGAGTCATGACGGTCAATGCCTAGCCTGTGTGTGAGTCATAACGGTCAATATCTAGCCTGTGTGTGAGTCATACTGGTCAATATCTAGCCTGTGTGTGAGTCATAACGGTCAATATCTAGCATCTGTGTGAGTCATAACGGTCAATATCAAGCCCAGTGGTTCCCAAAGTGGTTCTAAAGGACCCCTTAGGTCCCTGGCATCATTCAGGGGGTCCGTGGAAAATTTAAATTCATTTGGGTGTCCCTGAACAACTTTAGGGGTCCGGGTGAAAGGTTTAATGTAAAATAGTAAAATTATGATTCATTTTTTTTATTATAAATGTAATGAAATTAAAATTAAAAACAATAAATAAATTAGTAGCGCACGCTAATTAAGTTAATAACAAGCATGGCGCGATGCGAGACAGACGGCCGAAAACACGTTTATACGCCACTGCATGCACTAATTTGTCTACAATATAAACATAAACTATAAAAAAGAGTTGTACATCGTACATTGAATTTAGTTCTATGTTATGCTGATACAAAGTGTATTAAACACATTTTCCCAGTCTTAGACAACAAAGATAAGGATTTAACGTTTTTTTCAAACAGTCAAAGAATAATATTTGAAAATACCGTCACTGCAACAACTCATAGGGCAAACATTCAAGCGAGATGATGATGGACTGTGTGCTTCTTCATAACATTTCTTTATTGATTGCATAGTCCGGAAAGCTACATACTTATTTTACCAGCTGTGAGTGAGGTAATACGTACAGTTTTGCACAAACCAGCGTTCGACATTATAAAAAGAATTCCACTGGAGTTAGTTTAAATACAATACAAAGAAGGATTAACGAAATGGGTTATTCAGTAGAAATTTCTTTATGTGATTACTTAAAAACATCTGGATTTCTATACAGTCTTACTTTTAGCTTATGTAACCATAGATATAAAGACATCATTTGGTCGCAAAAAATGTTAGTGAATACTAGATTATGTCATTAAAGCAGTTAATAAAGTCAAAAGAAGTGCCTTAAATGTGATATTATTTTATCAACTTTGAAAATGACGAAGACTATAACCGTTTACTACTTCACACAGAAGTACGTTGGTACATGTTTAAATCTATTGTGGTGCGCTGTTTGATTCAGTGTTGGAATTCTGGATATTATCTCAAAAAATGACATAACCTATATGACTGATTCATTTGACAAATTTAACAAAACTACTTTGAACCTACAAAGAGAAATTTAATTTAATTAAAACTAAAAGCGTATTGTCTGAGTTTGTAGCTAGACTTTTTCTGTGCCAACAAAACTTTGAACGAGGATGATGTGCTCAGTCTCCAAATATTTCAAAATTGCAAAAATAAAGCTGAAGATTAGTTTGCTTTTACTGTTAACACTTAAGGGTTCTTCATGCAGACCTGAACCGAAGATTTAAAGACATTCTTTACTTGGATATTCCCGACTGGGTGTTGGTTTAGAAGTAATAAACTCAGGTCCCAAACACAGATGATACCTTACTAATACAGGAGCAGATTATTGAAATGTCGAAAATGAGAACTTAAATATATCTTTAAACAAGGTTACCACGAATTCTGGTTATAAAAACAGATCCCAATTTTATATCCCGCATTATTGTTTATTGTACAGAAGTTGTTGACTGCTTTTCCATCGTATTAGCTGGTAGAACATGTATTCAGTGCCGTTATGAACCTTATCACACACACACACACACACAAACAAACAACAGAACCAACCAGAAATTAGTGCTCGTGGGGATTTGCAGTCACTACTCACAAACATTGATTCTGGACATAACACCCATAACATCATCTCAAATCATGATGTTTTTTTTATTTTAAACAAAAATTAATTTATATAAATACTTCTTTAACAAAATGTTGTTTTTTTTTGTAATTTTTATACTATGCATTTATGCAGCTTTTTCACTTGGGGGTCTGTGGGCAAGTTTTGACTATAAAAGGGGTCCGTGGGTAAAAAGTTTAGAAACCACCTGATCTAGCCTGTGTGTGAGTCATAATGGTCAATATCTAGCCTTGTGTGTGTTAGTCATAACGGTCAATATCTAGCTCAGTGGGGGAGTCATAACGGTCAATATCTAGCCTTGTGTGGAGTCATAATGTCAATATTCTCCAGCCTGTGTGTGAGTCATAATTGGTCAATATCTAGCCTTGTGTGAGTCATAACGGTCAATATCTAGCCTTGTGTGTGAGTCATAACGGTCAATATCTAGCCTTGTGTGTGAGTCATAATGGTCAATATCTAGCCTGTGTGTGAGTCATAACGGTCAATATCTAGCCTTGTGTGTGAGTCATAACGGTCAATATCTAGCCTTGTGTGTGAGTCATAACGGTCAATATCTAGCCTGTGTGAGTCATAACGGTCAATATCTAGCCTTGTGTGTGAGTCATAACGGTCAATATCTAGCTCGTGTGTGAGTCATATCGTCGTACCATATTTCTATTTAATATTGTTTAGCGATATTATTTTGCCCTCTTCTTTCATCTCCACCACGGCCTGTAAGCATTGGTCTCGGTAACACTATGAGAGACGTGAGGCAACTTTACCAAACTCGAGAAGATCCCGAAGTTCTAATTATATAACCCTGGGCTCGGATACTAGCTGAACGCTGCAGCGCACAACCATAAGTCCCCACTTCATGATATTTCTTTACGCAGTTATTATTATTTTTTAAATCATACGTGTCAAGGTTTCAGGATAAACCTGCTACTAAACATGCATGGTAATTGAGTACCCCTTCCAACTGGCCTCCCAAGCAAGGTATCCCCTAACGGCTGCCAGACAGGCGAGGTGTTCTTGGTCCTGCCATTAGTTAGAAAGCAGAGAGGTGAGCAAGCACCTTCCACTTCTATCAACGGCAGGTGCCAGCCAGCCTTTTGGCCAACAGTCATTCATTGTTGGACCGCCTCGATCATTACCAAATTGTAATTGAGGGCGATCTTTGTGGCAGATCAAGGAAATGGATTTTTTTGTCCTGAAAGAACAGTTACAATGTCAAATAACATAATATAGCATTATTTACAGAGTAACATAAATTTAAGTTGTTTTTTTTACGCTGCCATTGCCAGCATGACAGGGTGTAGTGGTGTGCCTACCACACCAGCTTTGTTGGCGGCGTTGATGGCACTGCCATGCCTACAGAGCTGCGGTGTGAGTGTGCCCGCTATCATCTGCCGGGATGCAGAAAAGAGGGTTTTAAGACCTGCCCAAAAATGACCTGACCAGCAGGATGTGTACTGCTGATGTGCCAGAATGGCAAGGCAAGGGGTTTTTCCTGCCACTCGACAGAGGGAGGGTGTAATGTGACTGTACCCTCAGCCCGAAATGGAGGAGGTGTGCTTGAGTGGGACGGAGGAAGGGTGTTGTGTGCCGACCCACATTCTTCACCACCGCCAGCTGTGAATACTAGGTCCGGATAGTCCTCATCGACCACAGTACCACCACCTTCGCAAAAAGTTTTTCCTGCCTAGAGAACCCCAATGATCTGTTCCCGTAGACCATGGTATGTCTCTCAGGCATGGATAGCCGGGAGATAACCCAGAAATCATGCCAATAATCTTTGTTACTCTCCACTAACATAAATTTAAGTACATTGGTGTTGACTAATTTATATATATATATATATATATATATATATATATATATATATATATATATATATATATATATATATATATACATTAGGGGTGTGCCGGAATCCGGTCCGGAATCCGGTTCCGCCGGATTTTGCACTATCCGGTGAAATCAGGTTCTGCCGGATTTACATGTATCCGGAATAACCGGATTCCGGAATCCGGAAAATACCGATTTCTGACTTTGCCAGATTTTGTGACTCACCGATCAAAATCTGAAATAAAAGTAATTCTCTTTCCCGAATTCCACACGATCACGATACATTCATTAATCGATTGTTTCGAGCTTTGAGCTTGTTTAATGTTTTGAACATACCAGAGGCTAGAGTCAGCACCGCTAATAGTGGCCAATCGGCCCAATTCCATACATGATAGTGCGGGGATGAGTAATTATTATTCGTGACGTCATCTTAACCGCAATCACCAATGACGTTGTAACAGAAATAATAAGGCAACTATACTGCCCAAGTGCCTGGCCACCAGCCCGCCACCTTCATAACAACATAAATAACAGAAATGAATGGTTTTGGATAAATTCAACATTTAAGTTATTTCGATTTCTCTGAGAGATGGAAAAGATGTCTTCTTTGTTATTAAATTAAAATGCACCACCCACGAGATTTCCTTGTTGAAAAATAGTTCAAATATAAATATTAAATATTGTAAAATGAAAAAAATAGAATATTTTTCCATTCTGAAATTTCCGTGGTAATAAACACTAATTCCTCTAACACTAATTAATATAACAAGTCACTGAGTTGGTAATCTAACTCAACGTAACGTCTTCCATTAAAAAAAGCAATTCCTTCCCAATTTTTTTTTTATTTTTTAATTCTATTTTATAATAAAGGTTATTATAATAATTCTATTTAAACAAGGAAATAAAAAAGTCAAATATGCTTTAAAAATTTTACCGTAATTTTAATTCATATTTTGATTTATATTATCGTTCACTCAATTTTTAAAAATGCGTATCATTTTTGAGTAAAATTAACATTAGCGGTCTAGTATAAATTTAAAGGTCTTTGGTGATCTCTATGTCACCAAGCCATCTTCGGCGATTCTCGCTTGCGCTTTGATCTGCGCTCTTTGGTTTAAACCACGGTATGACGGTATCACTGGAATGTGTACATTATTTGGCTGTGGACGTGGAGTAACTTAACACTGTTAAAAACTAATAGTCATTAGTGAGTTATCAACATCTTATTCTTCTTCTTTAGGCTTGAATAATGGCTTTGTCAAATGCCAATTGAATTCATTAAAATTTGTATTTCAATTTTCAAACTTGTAAAGTACAGAAATACAGAATTATTGTTCTCAAATCTCATTTCAATTCAATCTTGTTATTTGTTTTTTTTGCCAATTAATTATCCATTTCAATACACAACATAAACTATGAACATTTGAACAATAACAATAAGCATCCATCATCCAATGAGCCAATGACAAGACGAGATGAACTCAGATGATGAGTCTGACTTTCTCCTCAGATTCAAAACAATTAGTGCACCAAATAAAAAATTACACTGCCAAGTGGCAAGTGCCAAAGTAATGAAAGTAATAGACTAATAGCAAAGTTGTTTTCCTTTGACCTTGCAGAGAGTTAGAACTTAACAGCGAGTTTAGTTACATATGGATAATAACTTATTATCAATCTGCGTTATATTCTGATTTCAGTGATTTCTGAATAATTTCTATTTTCCTTTTCTAATTTATTTCAAAGTTCTTCACTCTTTAACTTCCAATCAGCCAATGCCGTTTATCCATTTAGGCAAACTGTTCAGAAGGCATCCAAACCCTCAGATTGGCCGGTATCTGCAAAGTACCAAAATCCAGAATAATACGGATCCGGTACCGGATCCGGCGGATTTCGCTTAATAAAATCCGGATCCGGTTAGAAAAAACGGATCCGGCACACCCCTAATATACATAACAGTATTTTAATTTATATTACGGTAGTAATTGTATCTATTAAGAATTATTTTGCGATAATACATTTGAATCATAGTTATATATATATGTATGTATATATATATATTATTATTATTCTTCTTAGATTCAGGGAATAGTGATACACAGCCGTCGTGATTCAATGAATGGATTTATAAATATATATCACAAGATATTGTAATATTTATGGTAATCAATTTGTTATTATTTCTATGAAATGTCTATATCTAATGTACAATTATCTCCCTTTAAAACAAACTAGTCACAAATTAAGCCGAGAGTTGTGTCCATTAATGGACACATTTTATGACGTATCTCTTCCCCTTGAGTTGAGGGCAGCATCATTTCATGTTCCATTCTTATCAGTACTTGTTATGTATCAGTACGTTTTAGCTGAAAATATTTGTAAATTTTGGAAATGTTTATAAATTCAATTGTGTAATGCATATATCTGTAAAAAAAATATTATAAAGACGTTTTTTTATATTTGAAAAAAAAATATTTTCTCTTAAATCTAACTACAAGTGGTTTGTGGTTACTTTGAAACAGACTCATAATTGAAAACATTCGAAATTGTAGTCATTTAATCGTCCGAAAACTCCGTCAATTGTTGCATAGCTCTGATACTTTCAATTAAACTCAGAACACAAGCTTACTATTTCATTTGATGAGTTTCTTAATAAATCTTGGTGAAACTACGTGCTGCAGTATTTCGCACCAAATGAATGGGTTATTGAACGTACAAGGTGTATATAATATATAAGCCCCTTAGGAGCCCTGAAGCCCGGCCCTCAGGAGGTCCTATCGCGAAATGGACTTTTGATGTACACTTGGCAGGCCAAGACCTACAAAATGATATATACATAATGGGTCTAGGACTTATGGTTGTTGAGATATAGGCGCTCTTTATTAATATAGCTTATATAGCAAAACGGTACTAAGCCCCCTTTACGGCCCTCAGAGGTCAGATCGCGAAATGGAAAAAGCTTCGCTTCTTTGGCAGGCCAAGACCTACAAAATGATATATACATCATGGATCTAGGACTTATGGTTGTTGAGATCTAGGGTGATGACAGACAGTATAGACAGACAAAACGGGGACAATAGAGCATTTTTTTTAGAAAATTCTCTAAAAAAGAACTAAAAAGCCAAATCAAAGTCAATTTTATAAGATTTTTTAAAATAGTCAAAACAAGGTCGATTTTATAAGATTTTATAACACAAATAAAAACGCATTTATTGGAAGCCACTCTTAACGAAGAGGCACACAAGGTTCATTAAAGTCACATTCTATCACTACACAAGGTTTATTAAAGTCACATTCTATCACTGCACAAGGTTTATTAAAGTCACATTCTATCACTGCACAAGGTTTATTAAAGTCACATTCTATCACTGCACAAGGTTCATTTAAGTCACATTCTATCACTGCACAAGGTTCATTTAAGTCACAGTCTATCACTGCTGTTCTACTGGATCAAACTTGAAAAGTACAGTGGGAAAAGATCCTATTTTCTAAACACATCGTTGAATATTCTTTCTGGGGGCTTTTTGTAGTGCGTACACGGGGCCAGCCATGGACTAACTAGTGCCCGCGGGCCAAATACGACCACCAGACTTTATTTCGGCTTATGACCCAACACTCGTTTCAAAATGAAGAAACACAAAGTTTTTTTTATTATTATGGCGTTTACTTAATTGATATAATTTCATTAATCCATCCATCCATTTATCCATCCATCCATCCATTTATTCATCCATCCTATTATCCATCCATCCTATTATCCATCCATCCATTTCCATCCATCCATCCACTTATCCATCCATCCATTTATCCATACATCTATTCATCCATTTATCCATCCATCCATCCATTTATCCATCAGCTCTTTTGCCGACCCGCTGGTCAGTTTTACCCGCGACTTAAAAAGTATGCCCACCCCTGCTACATACTATATATATATATATATATATATATATATATATATATATATATATATATATTAGGTATATGACTAAAATTTTTTATTATTATTTTTTTATTCCTCATACAAGATGATATTTATCATATCTAAAACAAAAATATCAATAACAACCATCAACTGTTAAAAAAGGTCACCCTCCACACGCCCAGTAAATCGAATGTCATACCCGCATTTAGTATTTTTTAACTGTAATTTTGTTTTCTGTTGTTCCATGCACCGTCAGCATTTCTTAGTTAGCAACTATTATATGCATAATTTCAGTATGTGTGTCATTTCTGGATTGTCTCAGAGCAGTTCTTGTCAAAAAAGAATGCTCCAAGCTTTCAAGATAGTAAGAGCATTTCCGAAAAAGCATTAAATCAGCAAAGACTGTTGACAGTCTTGATCAAAATGCGAAATTTTCCAATGGAACTACATACCGTAAACTGATATAAAACAATTGCTTCTGATGTTAAAAAAAAAAAACATAAAAGACATGATCGTACAATGTTGCTGAGAAGTTTGAGTTAGCATATTTACTCCAACTCAAAAGCGGCATTTACAAAGTTCTGATGAAAGAAGGAGAAAAATTAAGTAAAGGAATTTCAAGGAAAAATTAAAAAAAGAACACTTGTGCTAACAATTTGATGAAAGACCATACCAAATAAAGCATATGAGGTTGTTGTTTAAAAAATGAGAAAAGGGAGGTCAGACTGGCTGTTCTTCAGCTGGCAAATGTGGAGACAATATTCAATGGGGGGAAAACTATATTCTTCTTTCTTTCTTTGGCTTTACAGCCTGCCATATTACTCTCTCCACTTGGCCCTTATGAAAAAACTGTGCTCAATGAATAAAAATGATTGTTCCAGACACAACTGCAGCAAATACTTGAAGAAGAATTTGTGCAGTCACACTGTCACAGAAACACTTTCAAGATGATGGATTAGAAAAAGCTGTATACATAGGATGAAAACACCACATTCTAGATACAATAATGAAAGACGTCATGAATGATCATTTTGGTACATCAACACCTTCACCAAACATCAGCTACTCGTTTGTTTCAACAATATCAGAAAGTATGAACAACTCAAAACATCATTTGATAATGCTAAAGCACCAATTAAAGAAATCAGAACAAGACTGCAATTAAAGTGATGCAAGATTTACTTCAACTTGCAAGTCCATTGAAAATATTGAACATTAAATTTCTTTTTAACTAATGCACAAATAGATCAGTATTATTTGTATGTCACTATTATTTGTAATGGTGAAACTTTTACTCTGAAATATTTGAAAATTTTTTATGTTCTAAAATATTCCGTAGATTGAGGGTGAACTTTTTTTTATGCAAAACAAAAAATGACCCAAATGTTCTTTATTTGTGATACAAAGCTCCACCAAATATCATATGGGGATATAGGCATCATATAGGGTTATATTTTAGTCATACCCTAACATATATATATATGGTTTCCATATATATGTCTAAATATATGTGTGTGTAAGCGTATACGTGGGAGTGTGTGTGTGTGTGTGTGTGTTTACCAATGAAATAGTTTCGAATTTTTCTTTATAAGCTGCTAACGGCCCTAACTCTGCAAAGCAGTTTCCCCAGCCCTTGAGTCACGGCCATCGGGGCGTAGAATTCATCTGTTTCAATTCTCCTAACAATGTCAGGTAGGCCTACACGTAGAAATCCTCTGTTTCAGTTTCCCAACAAAGTCAGGTAAGCCTACATGTAGAATTCATCTGTTTCAATTTCCCAACAATGTCAGGTAGGCCTACATGTAGAATTCATCTGTTTCAATTTCCCCAACAATGTCAGGTAGGCCTACACGTAGAATTCATCTGTTTCAATTGCCCAACAAAGTCAGGTAGGCCTACACGTAGAAATCCTCTGTTTCAGTTTCTCAACAAAGCCGTGTGCTTCACATGAATTAATCTGTTTCAATTGCTTAACAAAGTCAGGTAAGCCTACATGTAGAATTCATCTGTTTCAATTTCCCAACAATGTCAGGTAGGCCTACATGTAGAATTCATCTGTTTCACTTCCCAACAATGTCAGGTGGGCCTACACGTAGAATTCATCTGTTTCAATTGCCCAACAAAGTCAGGTAGGCCTACACGTAGAAATCCTCTGTTTCAGTTTCTCAACAAAGTCAGGTAAGCCTACATGTAGAATTAATCTGTTTCAATTGCTTAACAAAGTCAGGTAAGCCTACACGTAGAATTCATCTGTTTCAATTGCCCAACAAAGTCAGGTAGGCCTACACGTAGAATGCATCTGTTTCAATTGCCCAACAAAGTCAGGTAGGCTCACACGTTGACAGCTGTGTTATTCTGGAGACATTTAACCGATTCTTCACCAGGACCCGCAAAAATTCCACTGGGTTCTCATACAGCCCCGTAGCGTGAAAATTTGCTACAGCAGGGGCCAGGCAATAGCGGGGGTGGGGGGGGCAGGTAATACGTTTTACTAAGTAGAACCAATTAGCAGAGGGGCCAGACAACGCAGGGGGGCCCGTCCTCTGCTCCCCCAGCACGCTACGGGCCTTCTCTCATAGAGATCGGAACTCTCTGGACCCTCAGGTCGACAATCAAGCGCTCTACGCCGCTTCCTCGACCATCTTTCACTTATCACACATTGTGTAGAAAAAAGTAAGCCAACATATCAAAACACGTCATTCCACCTTGAAAGCACATGTATTGCTGTATATAAAGTTGATGTTAACATGTTTGTCTTGAAATATTTACAACTAAAACACGTCATGTTGGTCGTATTTACATGCTAGTGAGTGATATAATAAACATGAATGTTGGTTCATTTTACATGCTACTCGCACGACATAATAAACATAACTGTTGGTCGTATTTACATGCTACTCAGTGATATAATAAACATGATTGTTGGTCGTATTTACATGCTACTCAATGATATAATAAATATGAATGTTGGTCGTATTTACATGCTACTCAATGATATAATAAACATGAATGTTGGTCGTATTTACTTGCTACTCAGTGATATAATAAACATAACTGTTGGTAGTATTTACATGCTACTCAGTGATATAATAAACATGAATGTTGGTCGTATTTACATGCTACTCAATGATATAATAAACATGAATGTTGGTCGTATTTACTTGCTACTCGGTGATATAATAAACATAAAATGTTGGATTTAATAAGCTACTATAGGGATATAATAAACATAAATATTGGTTTTATTTACAGGCTATCCAGTTTATATATAAAATGAAACGACTTTCGCTTGAAACAAATAAATTGAACTTGTGACTACATCACCGGGAACTTGGTCTGCACCTTAAGTTGGTCTCCACCAGACAGAGTTATTGATCCTGAATATCTGCTACAGTGATTCAGACATTGTGTGTGTGTGTATGTGTGTGCGTGCTCATAATGAAACACAGATTGTTGTGTCGGATGTGGAAAGATGAATTTGTTGTTCTGTGCTGATAATGTTCATGTTTTGCATATCTAGTGACTAGTGTCATTGGTCATTGTGTATAGGTCACCATAGACTGGCCAGATGTCGTGTGATGGAATAAGGACAGCATATACGAGATAGATAGATAGATAGATAGATAGATAGATAGATAGATAGATAGATAGATAGATAGATAGATAGATAGATAGATAGATAGATAGATAGATAGATAGATAGATAGATAGATAGATAGATAGATAGATAGATAGATAGATAGATAGATAGATAGATAGATAGATAGATAGATAGATAGATAGATAGATAGATAGATAGATAGATAGATAGATAGATAGATAGATAGATAGATAGATAGATGATGGATGGATGGATGGATGGGTGGGTGGGTGTGAGTAAGTGAGTGTGTGGGTGAGTGGATGATGGATTACCGATACTTTTATTACCGAAAGTTTATATTTTTCCCACATGTCTTTCTTTATTTGTGCAAGAAAGTTTTAACACCAGCCTGTGTGATATTTAAATTACATCTGTATGTCATTGTTTGTTATATCTGTATGTCATTGTTTGTTATAGTTACGTCTACTTCTATTCTAGACAACATGTCAATGTTTAACATGTTATTAACCCTGTGTACAGCTGTTTCACATCAGCTTACACAAGGACGTCTATGATGGACACGCCCACTAACGTAATATCGATAGCCAAACGGAGTAGCTGCACCCCTCCCCCCCCACACACACACACCACATCAGCGCACCCATACATTATTGTCCAGTTATAGAATGGAATCAAACATCTCAAATAGCGTAAAAAAAGGATTTAAATCATGTGGTTTAACCAGCCAGTGTAATGGCATGTCGACATTTTCTTTTCTTTTTACTAATATTAACTTTCTTCCACGTGACGTACACAGCCAATCTTAGGTGTGAGTCTCAGTCAGAGACAACCATTAACCAGAGATGTTTAGTGTGAGTCTCAGTCAGAGAAAACCATTGCACCAGAGATGTTTAGGTGTGAGTCTCAGTCAGAGACAACCATTGCACCAGAGATGTTTAGGTGTGAGTCTCAGTCAGAGACAACCATCGCACCAGAGATGTTTAGGTGTGAGTCTCAGTCGAGACAACTATTGCACCAGAGATGTTTGAGACGAAAAGTACCTTCCGGGTTAGGATAGCATCCGACTTTATAGGAAGCGGTACAGAAAGAGGGCCCTTTTGTCTAGGTCAGTGTTGGGCACACTATTTTGAACCGCGGGGTGACATTGAGTTATAAAGATGCCAATGGCTGAGTATTTACAAGAGCCAATGGCTGAGTATTTACAAGAGCCAATGGTTGGAGTATTTACAAGAGCCAATGGTTGGGAGTATTTACAAGAGCCAATGGCTGGAGTATTTTTCAAGAGTCAATGGTTGGAGTATTTACAAGAGTCAATGGCTGGAGTATTTACAAGAGTCAATGGCTGTAGTATTTACAAGAGTCAATGGCTGGAGTATTCACAAGAGCCAATATACATTAAATGTTAACCTCATTGATGGTAAAAAGCTGAAGTTAACGGGGTGCGAACAGGACCAAACAGCCTGGTTGGACGTACTTGGCCTGTTGACATTACTTTTCCTCTGTCTGATCTAGTCGGTCGCCAAGTTTGACAGTCCACAGTAAACATTCCGTGGCATGCTATCCATTGATTCATTATTGGTTTGCGCCGCACTTAAGCATTTCTATCACCCGGAAACAACCGGTATTTTGTCCTCCATTCCCCCTTGATTTTCTTTTATTAGAAACTAGATCAAAGGCCCGGTACCCGGACCGGCGAGTGACCTTTATAATTGAGTTGTATCCATTTGACCATAATTTGCGCACTACTTGGAATTCCCAAGACTTTTTTAGCTAAGCAAGAGTTCACTCCTGGAGTGAGACTATTTTTAGCTGCGGAAGTTATACACACGTACGCAAAGCTAGCCGATTATGTATTAGATTCTGTCTCCTAAAATAAGATTCTTGTTGCCCCTGATATTGCTGCCGCCCGAGTGTTTAGCACCTCTTTGAATCATAATACATCACGTCCCTGACTGGTCGTAATGTCCTCTGATCTCCTTCACCCGCAGGTTTTCCAAGAGAGGCGAGCCACAATGGCGGATATAGGCCGTGGGACGAAATAGTCAAGAACCACCCGGTCCACCCGGAGACGTACGACTTTGTGGAGAAACTCAAGGCCCTAGGGGCCAAAACCTATGCACTGGCCCTCACCCCGGGGAGGCCAGGCAACAGTTCGATGAAATAGCCAACAATGGGTACCTGAACTGGGAAAATATTGTTGTCTTTTACTACACAGCGGTTAGTTATAAGAAGGCTATATAAGACTGGATCATACAGTATATACAGTGTTTTAAAAATAGTCTCCCATTGATTTCAACATGCCGCCATTTGTGATGTTGACCATCTAATAGTGTAGCACCTAAATATCGATACACAATTACACATTATTTGTCTCACGAAGTTCACATAGTTAACGATGGTAAAATTTGCATTTAGTTTTTTTGAAAGGGTAAAATGATATTTTCAAGCTTAATTTTTTTATGCTTTCAATATATACGTTAACCTGCATATTAAAGCCACTTAGAGAAAGTAGGGGTGGGGGTAAATAGGCAAAATTGCATGTCAGGGCCCTGTTAGCACCAGATGTACTGGTACATAGTATGCTACTTTGGCAGTTGGACACCCAGGTGGTCACCTAGTCTGCTAATAAACTGATTGCTATGATTGCAGAAATGAAAAGAAAAAGTTAGCTTTTGAATAGTAAACATTCGCTTTTTTAACGAATGCACATCAAGTCAGCAAAGTAGGCGTGATCACACCTACCCCCCCGCAAAACTCATTTTTACCATACTGCGTGTCACTATTTGACCCCTTATTATGATATATTTCCTTCACTTTTGAGATCCACTGTCCCAGGACCTTTAAGATAACACTGGAAACTTAAGACGTTATAAATGATCTATATGTCTTTATGGTGGTGAACCTTTTTGGAGCTGCGTGCCCACAATTCAACCAAATCCACTTGTTTATAGCAAAGTGCCAACACTCCAATTAAAAGTAAAGGAAGTGATATTTCAGTCCTTCGCCGACTGATGAGGAGGCTCTTCGTGCCGGCTGTGGGACGCGTGCCATAGGTTCCACCACTGATATAGCCTATGATGTGTAAAGTCCCCTGTAAGGATGAGATGAAATCCCTTAGATCCTGAAAGTAAACTATCGACGGGATTTGTTTTAGAAATTTCTTCGTCCCCTACCTGAGAATGATAGTAATGGTCATGTGGAGAAAATATTGAGAGAGATTGGAACTTCGAGCCTGAGATCTGGAACTAGTGGCTCTTCAGGGTCAAGATAGCCGACGCGTTACCACGACCATCCGCCCCCTATATAGCGCAGAACCTTTTAAACGCTTATTATATTTTTACTGCTATTATCTGTAAATCCACGTGACTGTTTCCCGCCACCAGGTTGAGTTTGACGGTGAGGTCAGTGATATAACCGTCCCTTCCCGCACTCCAGCGACGGCATCCCAGTGACCGTCTACAAGCCAGCCAACCGACCGGAGTGCGTCTCCTGCCATCGTCGTTTACTTCCACGGTGGCGCCTCTATCTTCTTCAACCGCAAGAGCTACGAGACGTGCCTGAAGACCATCGCCAGAGACTCGGGCGCCATCGTGCTGAACGTGGAGTACAGGCTGATCAATACGAGATTCGGGGATCCAATGGCGCCCTCTTGACGACGTGGTCCAGGTGACCAAGTGGGTTCTGGAGAACAAAGAGGCCGTGGGCGGGGCGGCCCGAGAGCAAGGTCGGAGTCGGCGGTGATATGCCGGTGGCCAACTGGCTATCTGCGTCACAAACGAGGTCCAGGGTTTAGATTTCCAGGTTCTTGTGTACCCTAACAATGCTGACCTGTCATACGAGCATCCATCTCTTCAGGTAGGTTCCTGAATTATCACTTCTGACGGGAGCATGGGTTACTGGTACTGGAGGCGGTTCAAGGTGTATCTTTGGGCGGGTGTCATATATACGGGACTGAGAACTGTGACAGCTACTTAACCAACCTTCAGGAGGGGCAGTTTCTAAATTCACTACCCACTAATTCCCCCATTTGCACGAACAGAGTAATGATTTATTGGACCGAACTATGGCGAAACTAAGTAGAAATCGAAAGAGTTAAAGTGACTGCCCAAAAGTTTTGCTGGCTTCGCAAGAGGCGTGTCGGGGGTGGGGTGGGGTAACACAGTTTTAAAGAGAAAGACTTTTGTTAATTTTTTATTACATTACACACAAAAATACCTATTCTATTTCTCTTATAAAAACAGTATTGTTCACAAGAATAAGAAAACGATCAATTTTGTGTTTTACTGTGTCCCCAGTATTTCCGACACCTCACACTTGGTGATTATAATTTATTTAGTTAATGGTAAGAAAATTCAGTGTGCAAGGTGAGTCGTTATAGATGGCACTGTTTCCTTTTACAATTCTTTATTAGTTTGTAAAGACTGCATGCCTGGGTTAATGACCAGTTGCGTAACCAACATAAGAGCCGCTCGGGGCGTACTGTTAAAATGCCGCCCTATTTATGTGCCTAAATATACTTAAGTGACGCAGGTGCTGCCCCTGTAAGGTGACAAACGTTCCACACGTGGTTGAAACGCCCTCTCTGTCTCTTTCTAGATACGCCACTATTAAGGACAGTGTATTATCTAGTACCAGCTGAGTGTATATTATCTAGTACTAGCTGAGCCCTGTAAAACCTTTGCGTGGAGATATACCACAGTTCAACTTTAGGGTCATCATGAATAGCTCAATATAATTGCATGGGTCTATATAATTGTGTGGGCCTATATAATTTTGTGGGTCTATATAATTGTATGGGTCTATCTACTTGTATGGGTCTATATACTTGTATGGATAGTTATACTTGTATGGGTCTGTATGATTGTATGGGTCTATTTATTTTATGGTTTGAGAATATTATTTTTTAAACATTAATTAAATCGAGACGCAGGCATGAGGCCATTACTGTGTAACCCTTGTGCTGACCTTTTCAGGAGTTCTCCAGCGCCCTGTTCTTGGGGAGAAGACGTGGAGTGGTGCTGTCAGAACGCCGTTGACCGGAATCTCAGGATGCATCACCGACCCGAGGATCAACGGGATGGTCCGACAAACACCGAGCAGTCCCTGCCCGCTCTGGTCCTGCTGGCGGAGATCGACCCCTAGTCAGGGACTGTGGCATGGCGTACGCCGAGAAGCTACGGGGCGCCGGGGTCATGCGTGAGGATCGTGGTGATAGAAGGTCACGCACATGTTTTTCGGACTTCCGGGAAGTTTTAAGAGTAAATGTGAAGAGGCATATGGTCAGCCGTGGTGCAGTTTATAAAAGAGTTTCAATAAATTGTCCAGGTTTTTTTTTTTTGTTTTTGTGCTATGTGTTAATGGCTTTATAAATGAAAGGAATCATTATAATGAAAAAGAAGTGCACCGCTAATTTAGTTCATAGTAAATAATTGGCATTTTTTTTTAAATAAATGACCCAAGCGCAGAATATAAATTATACAGAATGCCTATCATCAATTTAAATTGATATTCCCCGAAAACCTCGATATTTGTTTATCATTAATACTAGTTGAAAAACCTGCTGAAGCTGGCTGCTATCTGCGAGTGGTAGCATTACTAAATAAGGGCTATAACCGTGTTCAACTATGACGAACTTACTGAATGGGTTATTTCCCTTTGCATCAATCGCGCGAGGAGACACACGCATAGTATTGGCAAACTTATTAGCCAAAGAGCCAAATATGAACATTACAACAATTTAAAAAAAATAATTGGGAGCCAACTCTGTTTGTTTAGTAAACTTTTTTACACTAAATTTTATTACACTAAATAAGTAGAACATTAAATAATACTAAATCCCAGAGCCGCACTTAAGGAGCCAGCCACATGCGGCTCCTGGAGCCGCACTTTGCCGACCACTGGGTTAGACGATTATTATTTAAGGGGATGTGTGTTGATATTTGTGTTACACTATTAAACATGAAAGTAACACAAATGGCGGCAATTTTTACCATCATCATTAGAAAACTTTAAAAAAAAAACGATGCGCTTTCGTATGATTTAAATTTGTGGATTCGAGTTTCACCCTATCCAAACACTCACCTGCACGATTTTTTATTTACAGGCGGTAGTTGTGTTTGTTTGTATGTAGGTGTATTATAATATTAAATTATTGAAGAAAAAAAAATCATTGGCTGTTTAGAACTGATATGGCCCTAGGGCGCAGAGGGGATTGGGGGGGGGTTATAATAGCCCGCACAGTATAAATATTTTAAATGGAAAACTCTTCATTTATTCAAGATTCTTCTGTAATTCCAGAGTTGGCTTCAAAAAATGACAAGTTGGCGTTTTTTGTTTTTTTTGCTATGTTGTATCCATACCTCGTATTCAATCTGTACTTGAAAATAATATTTTGATATTATGAATAATAAAGGTAAAATAAAGTCTGAGATCGATATTTCATTGGTATGATAATTTTGTTCAACGTAGCTTTGTGCATACAGGCAGGGGCGTTTATATGAATAGGAAAACAGGGCGACCTCTTTTAAAAAAGATGGATCCTTTCCATGATTCGATCGTTCCAATTAAATCTGATAGTTGGAGGTTCGTGATAGATACCTTTGTATAGGGAGCCTCAACAGTCTCTGCTTAGCTCAGCCCCTTTAAATAGGCTTTGCCTAAAAGGCTACTGTATGTTAAACAACTAGCTGCCAACTGTTACATTTCAGTGTATGGATTTAAGCTTAATCACAAGTAAGAATTGTAAAGTGATTTAAACTCATATAGTGTCATGAACTGAAAAAGGAGGGGGGGGGAGAGACCAAAGTCTGTTCAAAATAAATGAATTGTCTCACGCATAATATCATAGAAAACAAGTTATGTGAATAGTATTTGAACATGTTTGTTAAGTTGTTAATTGCCTGACACAAATCTATGCCAGGCCCATTAGAACCAGTTACTTTCAGCACTTTTTGTGGTCAGTCTGAGAGGGATGGGGAGGCTGGGGTGAGGGGCAGCAGCGGACTTTGCTATTGGCAACTAGGCTCCACGTCTGATGGTGAAGCCCCCGCTTTTTTTTGTTTGTTGATATTGTAATATTACCTAATATATTATAAAGAATGCGCATCATCAATTTAAACTAATTTTTCCGAAAGCCGCCATATTTCTGCATTATGCTATTAAACAATATTTAGGTGCTACCATAGATATATAAGACTAGATCGCTTATGCTTATTTAATAGAGACCGAAAAAGTGTTGTATTCGAGACCCCTACTTTAAAAGAGAAGAGTACAATTCTGTATGTCTTTATTTTATCGAAAAAGATTTCCTTCCTTTTTAATTAAAAATAATCCCCATTCATGCTAGAGGCGGCGCTTTTAAAATCTACTGATGTGTCCGAAAAAATTATATTTGACGGTTAGTAATAATATAATCAAAACAACCGGGTACACAACACGAAGGCATTTTATTCAAAGTTAATTGAAAAAAAAAAGTTTTTGAAAATTTGTCAAGGAAAACAATGCAAATGTCTTCTGCTATTTATTTCGGTTACTTAAGGTTTCTAAAGTGCGTACTACGTCATCAGGTTATACAGAATTGTACTCTACTCTTTTAAAGTTATGGTCCGCACAATATATGTCTATGCATAGCCCATAAGTGATCTAGTCTTATATATCTATAGGTGCTACACTAAAAAGGAAAAAAACGAAATAGGCGAAATTGTTAAGTGATTGATGGATTACTTTAAACAGCGACGCAGTTTCTGTGTGATTAATATTCTGTTCATCTAACTTTAAAAAAAAACTAATTCCGCTCAAGGTCATGCAGTGCTTTTTTTTACTTCTTAACATATTGCCAGATAAGATTCTAACATAAACCAAATCATTTTTATGGCAATTTTGGTGTACTTAATTTATTTCTCTCTCTCTCTCTCTCTCTCTCTCTCTCTCTCTCTCTCTCTCTCTCTCTCTCTCTCTCTCTCTCTCTCTCTCTCTCTCTCTCTCTCTCTCTCTCTGAGTTTGCACTTGTTTTTCAGGAGACCATGTTTATGTACTTACCAAAACTACAAACGGCTACTGCATATGATGTTAAATTTTGGTAAAGTCATGAACTATCTGAGATTCATTCACTTTTTGGGTTTTTGGTTGTCTCTCATGGAGATATTACGTCATTGTGAATCGATGTCTCATTGTGTTATAATATTTCATTTTACCCTTCATAGAATCTTACCTTTAAATGATGTTTTTGTTTACGAATAATGTTAAATGTAACACTTAAGCTTCTTTACAGCTAATGTGCAATTTATGCATTTATATTTTACGCATTTGAATTCGTGTGTAAACATGGCGTCACTTCCTTTTTAGGGTTGTGGCATTTGTTGCTTGATCTGTGTCACTGCTTACATTTGTTTTAACATGATTTTCTTCGCTTTCAATTTGACAATAAACTTTGTTCCAATATACAATGCACTTTTACTTGCGTGTTTGTTATTGATCTCCCTTGAGATTTTGCTACCATGTAGGCTACCCAGGCCGTAGCCTAAAAAAATCAAATTTTATTATAAAATATACTTCTTTATCATCGTGTTCCAATTTTTTCTTATATAAAACTCTCCGCACAGCCCCTCAAAAAAAATCTTGGCTATGGCCTTGTAGGCTACTGTTATTTATTTGTTCCAATATGCGTGTTTGTTATTGATCTCCAGTTATATCCCCCTTGAGATTTTGTTCCCATGTAGGCTACTGTTATTTGTTTGTTTTTCCCTTTCCGCAGGATTTAAACCTGCTGTCCTTATTCATTTACATACAAGTGTTATAAATCATTCTCTGTAATCTCGGTTCAGGGATATCCTGGAGTGCTAGGCTAGAGAACCTTAGGGGCACTCAAGCATAATATTTATTAGAAAACTTGAAGGGCCCCCATGTGCCGAGGCCTTTAGCGGCAACTACGGCTACCCATAAGTGCTGACTTTATATCTCATCTGCAAAGCTTTAAAAAATATTGGCCATTTCTGGACCTAAGAGTTATGGGGCCTTAAGTGAACTGAAACCAATTTAGTATAAACTAGAAGCAGGGCCAGCCTTACGAATTGCGGGAGCAACTTAACAAATGCTGGCGAGGCCAGTCTACAAGCCTGTGACAACAGACATGACTGATGGTGATATGATAAACGTAAATTGCTTCGGCCCCTGACAGGCGCAGGGCCCAATTTAGAGCAATCAGTCAAATCGGCCTGATGCCGGCCCTGACTAGAAGTTCCCACTTTGACTAGCTTTGCTGCTTCGGAACAGTTATTTACTTTTGCCCCAGAGTTATGGAATACCCAACCAGTAAACAAAAATTCCTAAGATGAAGAGCAAACAACACAAATCTAGGATATTACTGTGCCAGTATAGTTTATTTATTTTTAATGGTCACTCTAGATAAAGGTCGGTCTAGAGAAAGACAAATGTCATGTCAACATTTAAAACAAAAAAAATGTTTTCACAGAATTTTTCAAAGAAAAAGAAAAAAATTCTTTACCCCCATAACAGGTCAAGCAGGAATTCAAAATATTTCTTTCAAACTAACAGCAAACTCACATATTATCGTGCAATACAGTTCACATACACAGCAGATGTCAAAAAGAAAATAAATTTATACATGTTTTTACACAGATGTGATAAAATGAATGGCGAAGCAAAGGATAAACCCTGCACTTCAATATTTCAAGAGTGAACACATGCTTTTTGATGATACATACATCTAACAAAAAATAAATACTAACCGACATTAAATGAATATGTGTATGTGTGCATATGACAGTTACATAATATGTGTATGTGTGCATATGACAGTGACATAATAATGACACATTTCAAAGATCTAACCTCATTCAAATTTTTTTTAAGATATCATTTGTTTAAAAAAAAGGAAATACCTCAGTTAAATATAAATAAAGACAATGTCAAATAAATTGAAGAATTTTTAAGGGAAAGCTCTTAGCCTCTAGAAGACCATCGGGGCAAATAAAGTGTAGAATTCATTCGTTTCTGTCACCACAGCATTTAAATAAATTCGTGTGGTTAGCACAAAGCTGGATGGACTTGTGGGACTTGGGAAAATTCCCTTGGTTTTCAGCCAAATTTGAACCCAGGACGGTCACATCGAGTATCATACACTGATCAGAGTTGCCCACCCCCTCATGAGGAAAATGATGGCCAATAATTGGGGTGGCTGAGCTAACATCAACATGTGTTACAGATTCCCTACAGGTCACTTAATTTTAGTTCATGGACTTGTGGAAAACGCAAGAAATGGGTCAAAGTTGAAGATTTAATTCTGATGAATCAGTTCAGGCATTAGCATTCAAGCACAAATTTGCAGTTTCAAGTTACCAAAAAAATTATTAATGAAATTTCTGACATACATACAAGTACCGTTTATTTGAGAGAAAATAGTAACAGATTCAGATTGCAGTAAATTTTCACATTTTGTCAGACTAAATACATGTATAATTATAAGTGTTGTGACCCTCTTAATTCAACACGGCGCTGGACCAGTCGTCACCTGGACAGGTGTGTAAAACAAGAGAGGAGGACGATGCGTGAAGACCAGTGACGTGACCTGGATTTTGCAGGTGTAGACCGACATGGTTAATTGGTTTTTTTGTTTTGGAGAACAAGGAGCGGTGACCTGGGGGATTACACGTTGGACCGCGTGTGGCCGGCAGTGATTTTGTTTCCAATGATTTATTAGTTTACAGAATTAATGTTTAGTAAATTAGTGCAATAAATAAATGTATCAGTCTAGTCATTATTGAACCCACGTGTCCTGTGTGTCATTCTGTAAAATATCAAGTTGTAACACTGGTGTCAGAAGTGGGATAGTCTACCATGTCCGTTAAGAAACTAAACAAACTTTTAGTTAGAGAATTGAAGGAGGAACTAGAAGAAAGGGACCTTCCGGACTGACGGAAAACAAGCAGCAACTGGTTAAGAGACTTAATGGAGCTCTTATCAATGAGGGAATGGACCCGAGAGCTACACTTTTACCACAGAAATCGGGCAGCTGAGAAGTGAAGTGAAAGAATTTCATTTCACATTAAGAAATGAAATAGAGGACATTAAGAAAAGTTTAAAAGGTGACCTCGAGAAAACAAGGATCGAAATAAATAAAGATGTCGACATGAGGGTGAATCAACCCGGGCTGGGATTTTAATCAACAATGAAAAATACAACGAGGAGATTAGCGGCATTAGGGAGGAATTGAACAAGGCGCGGGGGTCACAGGTGGTGACCCAGACTACATTGAGCAAGATAAGACCACCAATTTTTGACGGCACTATTTCATGGTCCGTCTATAAAAGACAATTTGAGGCGGCTGTTAATGTTAACGTGTTGACCTGGACGAAGATAAAGCAACGGCGCTGTGTTGGCCTTGAGAGGAAAAGCCGCCGAACTGCTGCACACCATTTCTGATCCAGGACGTTATGACGCCGTAATTAGGCCTTAGAATTGAGGTTTGGCGATGAACACTTGCAGGAGGTCTACAGAGTGCAGTTGAAGACAAGACAACTGGAAGTCTGGGGAACTCTCGCAAGAAATAGAGCAGACATCGAGTTGATTAGCACGCCTGTCCTACCCAACGGCTGAACAGGAATTCCTTAATCTCATTATAATTGACTCTTTCATAGATGCCATTCGCGACCCAGAACTGAAAAAAGCAATTAGGATGAAAGGGAAACAAAGGGCAAGCGAAGCACTGGCTTATGCCCTGTCGTATGAAGCTGCTAAGAATTCTCTCCAGGACCGAACATCATTCAAGGCAGTTAGAGGTCACTGAAAATACAGTTTGACCAGATTCGTAGGGTGGTTGAAGAGGCTATGGAAGCCAAGGAACAAGAGATGGCCGAGAGGACCAAGAGTATGAACACTCCTCGCTGTTGGAGCTGTGGGTGCTTCTGGTCATCTTCGTAGCAACTGTCCAGGAGTTCGGCAATACCAGACCAGACAGTCAAGAGCCTCCCCACACGACCAAGTTGGGGTAACCAGGAAACTAACGTCTGCCAGCTTCGTAGGGCAAAAGCTGGGCAAACACTCCAACAAAGCCCATAAAGTCGTCATTCCAGTTGCAACTCTGGGGACGAACGAGTTCATGCTAAAGGAAAATTGGACAGCTTGAGTGTAGATTTCGCTATTGGATACTGGGGCATCACGTTCAATCTTGCGACCTAATGCAATCAAAGACATGCAAATGAATAATGTGAGTGGGCATTCATTGAAGACTGCAAGTGGGGAATTAATGCCGATCCCGGGACGGACTAAAATTGAGTTCCAACTAGGATGAATCGCTCAATCATGAATTGATGGTGGCTGACATTGTTCACAAATGCATTTTGGGGCTGGACTTCATGCACTTATTTGGCCTTTCACTGAACCTTGGCGTAGGCACGTTACAGTGTGGGGAAAAAGGAATTTCCCCCTTCTTGGAAATATGATAATGAGAATGTTATAAAGAGAATACGACTCATTGACGACATAAGTGTACCTGCTAAGTCGGAGTTTATCATCTGGGGTAAACTGGACTATGATGGAGATGGAATGAAGACAGCCATCGTAGAGGCTGGTCATGGAATTGGTCGAGGACTAGCCATTGGGAAAACATTGGTGGCAATCAATGAAACCAAGTTGGTACCAGTAAGAGTGATGAACATTACAAATACTGATCAAAACCTTTCGTAAGGACAGTGTCATCGCTACATGTGACCCTGTTGATCTAATAACGAACTGTGAGATTGATAAACGTTTAATAGCCAAAAGTCCTGCAAAGAATCGATAAACTTTTATGTGAATTGCGGAAGGATTTGCCCCAAAGCGATTATGATAAATGAAGCTATGTTACAGGAGTATACAGATATCATGGCTGCTGAAGAAAAATGATTAAGGAGAACAGACTTGGTTCAGCATCGAATCAACACAGGGAGTGCTAAACCAATACGGCAGATGCCACGCCGCCTACCTCTAGCTAAACAACAAGAGGCAACAGAAATGTTGGAACAAATGGCTAAACAAGGGTGATAGAACCGTCCAACAGCCCGTGGAGTTCACTCCAATGTACTTGTGAAGAAGAAAGATGGGTCGTTTAGATTCTGTGTAGACTATAGAGCTTTGAATGAGGTAACTGACAAAGACAGCTATCCTCTTCCCTCGTATCGACGACACTTTGGATACACTCGCGGGATCTAGAATTTTCTCCACCCTTGACTTAAAAAGTGGTTACTGGCAGGTTGGTTTACACCCTAAAGATAAAGTTGAAAAGACTGCTTTCTCGGCGGGTAATAGTTCTGGCAGTTTAATAGAAATTATGCCGTTTGGGTTATGTAATGCACCAGCGACTTTTGAACGGCTTATGGAACACATCTTGCGAGGTCTCAACTGGAAGACATGCCTCGTCTACCTCGATGACATTATAGTGATGGGAAGACATTTGATGAACACCTTACGAACTTTATAGAGGTGTTCCAGCGTATTCGCAGTGCCGGTATGAAGCTCAGTCCACGGAAGTGTTCATCATTTGAAAGAAGGTGAACTATCTGGGCCACGTTGTGTCTGCAGATGGCATAAGCACTGATCCTGGTAAGGTTGATGCCGTAAAGAGTTGGCCAAGACCAACTAACGCGCATGAGCTTCGAAGCTTCTTGGGACTCTGCACATATTATCGCAGATTTGTGCCAAACTTTCCCAGCATTGCCAGAGCTTCATCGGCTCACGGAGCAAAAGAAGCCATTTCTTTGGAGTGAAGAATGCCAACAGTCTTTTGACAAATTAAAGAATGCACTAAGCTCTTCCCCAGTACTGGCCATCGCAGTCCCTGGTAAAACATTTATACTCGATACAGATGCTAGTAATACCGGGTTGGGTGCTGTGTTGTCCCAGAGGATAGATAGCGTAGAGAATGTTGTCTCCTATTACAGCCGGACCCTTTCGAAATCCGGGAGAGGAACTATTGTGTTACCAGACGGGAACTGCTTGCCGTTGTGGATGCCATCAAACACTACCATAAGTACTTGTATGGTCAGAAGTTTATTTTGAGAACAGATCATGCTGCCCTGAAATGGCTTCTGTCTTTCATGAGCCCAGAAGGTCAAATTGCAAGGTGGATCGAGAGACTTCAAACCTACGACTATGAGACCCAACATCGCAGAGGACTGGGTTACACAAGAACGCCGACTCTCTATCTCGCTGACCATGTAAGCCAGAATGCAAATCCTGTCACCTGCTTGAGGCGAAAGAGACAGATGACGGTTATGTTCGAAGCTTGGAGTTGATGCCTTGAGGCATGGTCAGCCCTCAAAATCCGAGAGGACCAACTGAATGACGAGGATTTAACCCATATCCTCCGGTGGAAAGAAGAAGGGCCCTGGCCAGATTGGCAGCAAGTTGCCGAAATGGGTGCGTCTGCGAAGGCTTATTGGGCTCAGTGGGACTATGATAATTGACCATGGGACAATCAAGAGAGTTTGGAGTCTGCTGATGGCACCTCCCGTCGACTCCAACTAGTGCTTCCGAAGGCAAGGGTTCCCGAGGTGCTGCACATGAAATGCACAATGGTGCCACCGGTGGACATCTGGGTGTAAACAAAACACTAGGAAAAAGTGCGCCAGAGGTTCTATTGGTTTCACTACAGAAAGGACGTGGAGGACTGGTGTAGGAGGTGCAATCAGTGTGCAGCAACAAAAGGGGCCGAGGAACAAACCTCGGGGTCACATGCAGCAGTACTTTACTGGAGTCCCTTTTGAGAGAATTGCCATAGACGTTGCAGGACCCTTCCCGGAGACCAGGCACTGCTATATCCTGGTTATCAAAGACTATTTTGAAAAGTGGCCAGAAGCTTTTGCTATGGCGAATCAGGAGGCCAAAACTATAGCGGACATAGTGGTTAACGAGTGGATCAGTCGTTTCGAGTCCCGATGGAGCTCCACTCGGACCAGGGTCGAAACTTCGAATCAAAATTATTTGCATGTGCAGACTCTTGGGGATTCAAAGACAAGAACAACCCCGTTACATCCAAATCGGATGAGATGGCCGAACGGTTTAACCGGACACTGGTGCAGCACCTGGCAAAATTGGTAGATGATCGCCAGGAAGACTGGGACACTCACATACCACTGTTTCTGATGGCCTACCGGAGCAGCAGCTCACGAAAACGACGGGTCACTCGCCATCAACGGTAGTGTTTGGTCGGGAACTCCGCCTACCTTGTGACCTTCTGTTCGGATTCCCCAGAGACGCTCCCTCCATGGAAACAGATTAAGCCAATGGACTGAGATCTCGACTCGAGGAACAACATTCTATGGTTCGAAGAAACTCTCAAACTCGCTAGTAACACCATGAAAACCAGATACGACAGACGGGCAAACTCGTCTGGTTTTCAAGAGGGAGACCTAGTCTGGCTATACAACCCACAGAGACGAAGGAAGATCCCCAAAGTTGCAGAGGGACTGGGAAGCCTGTACCGGGTCAAAGAGACTTAACGACGTCGTGTACAGAATACAGAGAAACGCACGCACCAAGATGAAGGTGGTGCACCCTGATAGACTTTGCAAATTCTTTTGGTGCAGATGGACCTGTCCGGGACGGACAGATTTAAGAGGGGGCAGTGTTGTGACCCTCTTAATTCAACACACGGCGCTGGACCAGTCTCACTCCTGGACAGGTAAAACAAGAGAGGAGGACGATGCGTGAAGACTCAGTGACGTGACCTGATTTTGCAGGTAGACCGGACATGTAGTTAATTGGTTTTTTTGTTTTGAGAACAAGGAGTTGGTGACCTGGGGATTACACGTTGGACTCGCGTGTGGCCGGTAGCATTTGTTTCCAATGTGGGATTTATTAGTTTGGTTATGGAATTAATGTTTAGTAAATTAGTGCAATAAATAATATCAGTCTAGTCATTATTGAACCCACGTGTCCTGTGTGTCATTCTGTAAAATATCAAGTTACAACAATAGTAACAGATTCAGATTGCAGTAAATTTTCACATTTTGTCAGACTAAATACTTGTATAATTATGCCAAAGAATTTATTTCAATCAGGATAAAAAATAAAAAGATCTATGTACGCATAAAAACATTAATTTTTATTTAGGACATAGATTAAGGTTTATTTTCATTAAAACACAGACATCTATAAGAGATAAAGGGCCTATCTCAACATATGACATATACAGTATTTGTTAGACAAACGCACATTCTGTAGCCAACATCTAGAATCAGAGGCCTATATGGAGTAGTTCAAATAACCCTTAGTAAAATTTAAAAATCATATTTCATTTTCATTCTTACTAAGAGATTGGCAAGCTGGGGCAAGTTATCCTCAAAGGGGTTGAAACTGAGGAGTCCCAGGAGACAATCAGTTCCATAAGCTTAATTGGATCATGGCATTCAGGATTTTGAATTGAAAGTACAAATATTTCGTACAAAACTGTTTTTTTTTTTTATTACTGTACAGTGTAAAATGTATTATTCATACAAATAAATAAATCATTTAAAACATATACAAAAATCAAAGCATTTTTTCTCCAAAGGACCAACAAAAAAAATTTATAATTATAAATAAAATAACTTATTATTAAGTATTTCATTAATTTACATTTTTTTAAATGTAATGAAACATAACTTAATCTGAAGTTACACATCTAGTCGTCTGAATCTTCAGCTTGATCCTCATCTTCATCATCATCCGGCATTGGAAATCTTAAAATAGCAGCAACACCTGATAGCTGACCAAGTTCTGTTAAATAAAATTTAAAACTGTTGAGTTAAAAAGTTCAGAACTAGCTGTATTACACTGTGACAATAAATTGTATTTAAAATCTTTACCATCCAAAGGGAAATGATTGCACTAAAAATAGTATTATTTTCTTAGGTTAAAAAACGGTGTAAAATAGATGTTAAGGACATAATCTATGGCTAATGGACTCTCAGAAAAAAGCATGATATTTGGCACAAATATTCCTCCAAGCCGAGGTCTTAAAGGTCTTGGAGGACGTTGGCAATATCCAACTGTAATATTATAATATCATTGACTAGATTTTCCCCTGTATTCTTACTTTTTAAAAACATGGTCACACTTTTTTGTTACCAATTAAAACTATCTATATCAACTACTTTGTTTTTGACTTACGTTTCGCCAGAAACATGTAAGCTGGAGAAGATTTTCACATCTGCACCACTTTCTTTGACAGAATCAACAAGTGCTACATATCTTTTTCTGGGCAACATTTTGAGCTCTAAATGAAAAAAATGTAAAGGATTTCACACATTATGGACTAATATGTACAACTCTGTTTTTTTTTGTGTCAATTATATTAGAATGTATTTATCACTAAAGATTACTTAATAGTCAAACAAAATGTGTCTCACGGCTACATGTACATTAAAATCAACAGTGTCTTGACATTAACAAATTAAAATTAAGCATTTATCAGAATAAATCTGTCTTTAGGCTACATTTTAGATAAATTATATCTTGCAGACAATTACATGTATTAATAAAAGTATTTTAACTTATAACGAACTTCAATACATTTTATTTTACCTGAAGAGTTCATCTGAAATCATCAACAGCTCTATAGCTTGCTGTTCAGCTGCTCTTTTCACAATGTTTTATTCTGCAAAGAACAAATGACATAAATATATCATCTGTCAACTAGAGTTTAAACCTAGCTCCAAAACTGTGCTCCCACAGTAAACTGAACATATTAGAAAATAAAATTGTAACAATACAAAAAAACTAAGAAATTGTAGAGCACAACTCCTCAACACCACTATTTAGTAAAGCATTCCCTAAGCAGCTTTGTCATTGAAATTGATCCAATAAGAGCACAGTGAGAGTTAAAAATCTGGGAACTACTATTTTGGATTGTTAATATAAATTGTTTAAAAATTGTATCCAATGGGAATATTACTTTCAGATTGCTGCACTAAAAACAGAATTATTCATTGAGAATAAATAAACTGTATAAAAGAAGTTAACCGCCAACTAAAAAAAATTACCCTGATTTTAAGTTTGAAAATTAGGGTTATAACCTCTTACCAAAATTTAAAAAAAATGAAAAACAATGCGTCTTGAGAAGACTGGAGTGATGAATATTTTAGTACCTATTTTATATACTAAAGAACTCAGAAGGTACAAAATATAAGGAATTACTTAACAATGTGCAAAATTAAAATGAGCCATCTGGCTTCTAAATGGCATTCTATGTAAACTAATTCCCATTACCCATAGTATGCTCTGTTGGGATCATTCTGTAACATGGCGTAAAAATCATCCAGAGCTTACCTCCAGCTGCCTTAGTGTCTGCCAGCTTTGTTGCAACTGCAGGGTCTGCGAGAACTTCTGATAAACAAAACAATAAGTTAGTGTAATTTTAGTGATAGAAGAATGCACAAACAGATGCATACACCCATAGATTTTTTTATCTATTTCTAATTTCAAACTGATTCCTGATTATAATACAAAAACAAACATTTTAATAGAAGTTTGTTAAAGCAAAATATACATATAATGCACCATATATAATTAGGTATAATCTCAATCAAACAATTTAGGGTTACTGAGATTTTAACTAATTGTATTTATGAACTCTAGAAATAGCAGAATAAAGGAATCAGAAATTTTCCTAATAATTCTCCTCCTTTGATACCTAAAAAAATAAACTGATATTTATCATTCTATCACTATGAAAAAAACAAATGCAGATATTTGACAGACCGAACTGATCAGAAAGATGTAATAACCATTAGTATTCATAGAGATGACATATTCAATAACCCAATGGGGTGTAAAGACTTGTACATGCCCAGCCAACTTCACTCACTTCATACAGTTTAATTATAACCGGGTGGGACCTCTTTATAGACATTAAACTGGACATGTATTTAGAAGCAGAAACTAACAAAGGCCAGCCCAAAATGAATTACATTTTTTTATAAGCAACTGTTTTTCTCATTTCTGTTTCAGTGGTTTAAAAATCTATTGGAATTTACCTATTTCATTGGCATAGAGTATGAGAAAAATAAGTTTTGACATTCTCATTACAGCTCTCACCTTTAAGAGAATGTTTGAATCCAGATGAAGAATGCACCAGCACAAATCTAGATCGATTATCAATTATATTTTTATCATCCTGCTTAACAGCCTGGGCAAATAAGTAATCTGCAAACTGATCCTGATATAACAAAACAAAAAAATGATTATTATCCATTCAAATATATTTAAGA
The DNA here is from genome assembly GCA_021962125.1 of Bulinus truncatus. Classification (NCBI taxonomy): domain Eukaryota; kingdom Metazoa; phylum Mollusca; class Gastropoda; family Planorbidae; genus Bulinus; species Bulinus truncatus. Next base: position 271,353 of record JAGDYQ010000321.1, read on the forward strand.
ATTTTATTTAGATCAGACATGTACATAAAATATACCTTGACAAAGCCAGGACTTGCAATCAAAACACATTTGACAACTAATGAAAAGAAGAGCGAAAAATATCATAGGAATGTAAGTAAAATTAATTAATAGAAAAACTTCAGATATTTGTTACATTGTACAAGAAGTAATTTGATCAAATAACTTTAAGAAAAAAATCTCTCAAAGTTAACAAGAATTCACTCATAGGTAATCACAGAACTTCTTTTAATTTTCTTTTATAAAATTTCCTGTGCTATAAATGAAAATAGCATCTCAATTCTTCCTGAAAACCTCACTATATATATAAACATGTATATTATATTTAAATTATGTTCTTTTTAGATAATGATAATAAACATGAAAAGTTGTATTAATTCATGACATAAATTTAGATTTCTAAGTCCACTGAAGGATAAAAAGAACCTGTGTTTTCAACAAATTTAAGAGGAACAATACATAAAAAATCATAAAAGTATAATTGGCAATATTTTTTTTATCTTACTGTCAAAGTTCACATGACGTTGAAAAGCTTGAATAATCTGGTCATAAAATCTGTGGAGACCCTGGAATAAAACAAGTAAATATTTTAAGAGTGAATTTAGAAATGAGTAGGAAAAAATGTATAAATCAAACGGAACATAAAATCCACAAGATTCCTTATTCTCCTGACTTGCCAGTTACTGTGTTATTAATTAGTTCAGTGGTTCATCATGAATAAATATTGATTTGGACTGTAAAATATTGTTATAAACTTTATTAACTTCATTTCTATTTTAAAGAAGATAAATATGTTATAAACATACAGCATCCTATCTGGTAGTAAATAAAAGGTCATCTACTTATTAACTAAAAGAAATCATTTAATCAACCAAAACTTATGAATATAGAAAACAACTATTGATGTATTTGCTTTTGGTATAAACAGGTAAGACACACAATTTGAGTTATATCATTTCGCATGGGTTAATTTAATCACAATTTTTAGAAATCATTGTAATATAATGGTTGAGATACAAAACTGCAGACAAAATCAGGATATAACAACTTTTAAGGAAATACTTAATAAATATAAATTCACTTAATGATATTATTAAAAATACAAATTTTCTTTTGTTATCAATAAAAATACAGCAAACAAGAGTAATCTGCCCAAAAAAAAAAAAAGACAGTAAAAAAAGAAAGTTTCAGAGACTGATTAACTAATTAACAGTCTATCTCGACAACAATTTCAATCAGACAGACAGTATTTATATAATCATATTTAATCACCTTTGTGTGCCGATCGCATTCCTTTTCGTTTCCTGGCATATTTGCTTCCACCTTTGGCTCTAACTAATGTCATGCTTGGTGTGACTAAACAAACATGTGCTATGCCTTCCTGCATGATGATAGCCATAAGGTCTGCATGCTGTGCAGGATCACAGGCAGTGTCTGTAAATAGTATCCACGCAAGAGAAATTACATAAGAAAGCGATGTTAAAAGTTTAGTTTCAAGAGAAACAATGATAAAAAGTAATGTACCAATTCTTTCTAGAGCAACACTGTCCCACTCTTGTTTACTCAATGTAAACTGACGATTCATCTCCAAAAGCAAAGTGTGATAAGCTCCCATCTGAAACAAACAACCCAAAAATTGTAAAAATGTGGCTTTTAAGAAATCAAACGCTAAGACATTGTCAAAAAGCACTTTTAATAATTAAATTTAGGATGGCTGTTTAACCCCAATTAAAGAATTATTTATATTATTAACATTTTTACTACCCATTAAACCATGATTTATGGCAGATGTGGGCAAACTTTTTCGACAGAGGGCAACATTTAAAACTTGATTTTTACTGGCGGGCCGCAGATATATCTTGTCTACTTCAATTACAATTTACTTGTATTTGTCCTTTTATTTCACATTCGCACTGTGTTACACATGCACATTACATTTTAAAATACGAACATATACTTGCATACGGGTCGCACAATATACTTAGACGGGCGGCATGCAGCCTGAGGGCCGTAGTTTGCCCACCCATCATTTATGGAATTAATAATTTTACAACACCTAAATGGGTTAATTTGGACACAAATGCCGTTACTTCAGCATTAACTGAAATTTATCAGAAAAGATACGAGCATATAAGAAAGATAAAGCGACTACAGATTCTCTCATGTTAACTTGATATCATAGCGGCTAGATGACCCTATAAAACAAAAGGATTATCATTTCCTAATTCTGTTCTCTGACCACGAATTAGTTGACATCTACTGATGATTTGACACTTTAATAGATGTCATGGGTTCTAGATGACTTATGGGATTTTTTTGGGACAGGGTGGTAAATACAACATGATCTTTGAGCACAGAGTGGGTGGGTTGTGAAGCAGTAAAAAATGTGTCTGGGTTGGGGAAAAGGAAAAACCATGAAAAAAAGCATTACATTTAAGCAAAAAAAGCTCTTCAGCTATCTCTTATTTTTTATGAAGAAAAAAACATCTATTGGAGTGACTAATGAGAATAAAATGGTTTGATTTAACAATTTAACATACATATATATCAATGTTAATGCAGCCATATTAAAATCCAAACTGACTAATGCCATTTTATAGAATATAACAAGGTTGCTTCGTTTCTTAAAATAGTAAAATTTCTATAAATAAACACACAAAAAGTAAAGAATATTTAATGAACAAAAGTAATAATATAACAGAAAACGACTCTCTTCTGGAGCTGCACAAAACTTACAGAAGAGCCCTCCAATGGCCGCCAATGGATTTTTACAATGACAGACAAACTTGTTTGAATACTAATAATTAAATGAAATTATTAAATATGCGCTTATTTTTAGTAAAACTTTTAATTATGTGTTAATTTTGATTAAAAAGATTACTCAAACTGCAGATCTAATAAAACTATATTTTCATTCTAAATTCAGTGCGTCATGAACTGCGTGAATATAATCTGGACTAGCTATGGCTTACTTTACCTAACGTATTGATTTTCCTGTACATTCCTACCACTGACTTAAGCACACATGCCTGAGTATCAAAATCTATGCTCTCAACTTGGATGGTTAAAGTTGTGCGAACTTTGTTTACATTGACACTTCCTGTAGCAGACTCAGTCTGGACCTTCCTGTTAATAAAACACAAATATCATAGAAAAGAAAAAAAAAGTATCAAAATGATAATTCATGCTGCTTTTACTTCCAAAGCAATAATTTGAAAAGATCCCATGGGACAGAATAAGTGTATCTTTTTTTTCAGTAGCCATGCTAAGGAAATGTGTGGTTAGCACATTACCCAGCTGCCTTAACTTTTACCATATTATGTGAAATACCTATTGTAAGGTTGTAGGATGGTCCAGTCCTAAGGAAAATTAAGCAATAAACAAGTCCTGAACCATGAACTTTCAAGTTACCAGTACTTTATTCATTATAATAGTAGGCCTATTAAAACAATTAAAACACCAGTGTCTTAAACAAACAAAAGAATTCACTGACAATATGAAAAAAATATCCATTCACTTAAATAGTGCCTTTTCCAAACTTAGCAATGCCATATTTCTCAATAAGTATAGTAACAATAATAAAGTATATCACCAGTACTGAATAAGTATTACAAATTTTTTTTTCAAATCCCACCTGATTGTAGTTGATCTGATTGTGTCACCAACTGAAACAAGATTGTAAGTATGCCACATGTTCAGCTTCTTCTGGAACCAGGGTTACTGGAGCTGAAAATTAAAATGAATCTGTTACTTGTAGAATCAAACCTTTAAATTATTTTAATTATTGTGATGTCTTTGTTAGTGTACACATTGTAAAAAGCTTTTTTTTAATAATAGAAAAAAATTAAAACTATGTACAAGGAAGAAAAAATATATGGGCCCATTCAGGACAATATTATTGATCAATAAGGGAAATATTCAGATTTATACCAGTTGTACAAAGATTCTAAAATAAGAAATTTAAATGAGCAGACTTAATGTAGAATGGTCATATCAAATTAATGGGAAAGTAAAACACCAATGCATAGAACAACACTCTGTAATGTGCTATGAATATGATACTTTGTGCTGTGCCATGCTGTGAATATGATACATAGAGGTGGCTGCATTAGTCTGCAGAAAACATGTATGGGGTGGCATTTCAAAACAGTTATTAAACCAGTAAACTGAAAAAAATTTTCTAGCGACCAGCAATAGATGCATGCGCGACTAGACAGACTCCATAGTATTTTTTTTTGATTCGGCTATAGATATTGCGCCTACCCTATTCCTAACCCTAAAACAAAAAATATGCAATAATATGCAGTCAGAGTCTGCCTAGTCACGCATGCGCACATCTATTGCTGGTTGGCGAAAAAAATAATAATTACTCCAGTTTGCTGGTTAATTAACAATAGCGTTTCAAAAAATCAAAATGAATAATAAAAAGATCAATGGGTAGACTAAAAAATAGATGGATTGTTAAGGTACAGAAAGTGTAGCCATCAAAAAAAGACATTAAAAGTATGGGACCTCCTGAGAGTAAATGGTCTATGGCTTGGTAAGAGGAATGGTGCAGAGAACACAATCTTGCATTGGCTATAAATTAATAAATAATATACTATATGTTATTGACTCAATAGTATAGAGACAAAGGAGACAGAGAGAATGCACACACTTCAAATGAACAAGACATTAACCATAAGTGACATTAAGGCAAGTTAACTTAGAACTTAACACTTGGTAAATCCATGCAGGCCCTGGATTTTTTAATTTACTATTTTATGTTACTACTCTCTGATAGTAATGAAAAAAATTAACAAATGCCTTGAAATTGACTAGCCAAATATAAGTCTGAAATAAAAAGATTCAAAATTATTATAAATTGGTCCTTTTTTTATAAAACACCACAAGGGTACTTTATCTAATGAAAAATTGACTATGACAAGAGTGTATTAAAAATCATCTAATATTTTTAAGAGAACATTTTTTTTTAAAACTAAGACTCAAAGACAAGAGTTTAATTAGAACTGAAAGTAAAGAGTCATAATACTCATATTAATCACAAGCGGGATAATCAGTAAGATGAGAGTATGCTGTAAGAATACTATATATCGGTAATCATATAGATTTCTTAACAACAGTGAATGACGTAATCAGTTTTTAACAGTGTAAATAGTATTAATATAGGCAAATTATAGTTAACTTTTGATGCGTGTTTCGTACTCACCCAGAGCTGTTTTTATCAAGGTTTCGATTAGTCAGCTTCATTTTAGACAATTCTATTCCGACACTTGGTTCAATTCGTACACTTGTATAAATAATTTCGCTACAAAAATAATACAACTATAACAGAATTGTTAATAATTCGTATAGCGCAATTTAGAAAATGTTGACAGTTGTATTTCGACATGTTGATGTAAAAAGCAAGGGAAGCTATTAGCACTCAGCTAGTCAGCTAAAAATAATTATCTACCCTTTAAGGGTTGCTCTAATTGTCAAACTATTATGTATCGACATAAAAAATGTCGACGGTTATTTCTTTAAGACGATTTTATGAAATAATTTAAGAATTTAGATATACAAATAAAGCCAATGATACGTTATTGTTTTTATTATCATCAGAAACCCACAGTTAAGTCTTGAAAATATTTAAAAAATAGGACACTTTATGATTCTATTATTAATTTATCTTGTTTTAAAATAAATCCTATTTTATAATTTATGGGGTAATATCACTATTTACTATCCAAAATTATTCTGATATATATTATTGATTTTACGTTATGCAAACTTTTATGCATTATCGCTTTAGCTGAAGTCGCAGTCAATTCATTATAGATAATAATAAATATAGATGCATATATTTCATGAAAATCATCACAGACATTGAAGAGCTCATAGATGTAAAATGATTACTATGTTGTTTCGACAAGTGGTATTTCAAGAGATTTTTGTGCGGTAAAATTGTAAATGTCCGGATGATTCTCAATCATTCTAAGTAGGTGTGTTTATATATGTATACTTTTTTTCTCTTTCTTTTATCTACTCTTTCATATATAGGCCAGTGTGTTTTGTTTACATTTAAACGTCATCTGACATATCAAAACTGGGTCGCGGAATAAACATAGCATGATGTAGATTGTGTAGGTAAACAAGATAATGTAGCATAAGTATAACATTGAATTACGAAAGATAATCATCACATCAGTCTGATACGATTAATTAATGATTAAAATTAACTTACTCGTAATTAAACAGAGCGCTTATTTGCTTATATTGACATTGTCTCCATACATCCCCTTGTACATGTAATTAAAATAGTGACTCCAATTTCAATTCTGCGATCATTATAATAAAAAAATAATTCAATTGATAGGTACTTCAGTGAAAAAAGTGAAATTCAAAATTCATTAAAATGACTGATACCGTATTAAAGAGCTCACTAAACCATTTCCAAAACAGCAAAGATTATCTCTCTGGCTCAAATAGAAGCGAAGTTATGACATTTTTAGTTTTGGAAAAAACATGGGGGAAAATGGTCAAAATTAGTGACCAAAATTTTCAATTTTTGCACTAAAAAGCTAATAACTTTTGAACTGTTTGAGATATTGAGATGAAATTTGAGTATGTTATAGATTAATATGTTTTTTATTTATTAAATAAATACAAGACTCTTTCTTTTAAAAATAAAGTGGGCGTTGGACTTATGGTTTATTGGGGGTGCTTCTAAATTTTACTTTTTTACCAACTAAAAAGATGATAACTGTATAATAAAGTAAAATTCTTATGTATTTTTATGAATTTATGTTATATCTTGATATTTATTATTATTTTAAAGACAAAAAGCTATATCTAATAAAGAAATCTTTACTAAAATAAGATATCTTTGAAGTGGACTCGGCTCTTACAAATTGCTATTTTCAATTTTTCCTCTAAAATGCTTAGTATAATTATATTATTCTCTGCATCTTTTTGAAACATAGAGAATTATATATTGTTTAATTATATATATGATTAATTTTAGCTTTTAAAAAATCATGCATTGAAAAAAATTAGCTGAATAGAATGTGTGTGTGGAGGAGTAGTTGTAGGTGGCCCTTTCGATAAAGCAACTTCCAGCAAATATAATTTAATTTTATGAATATTTAATGCTTAAGTGTTTTATTTATTATTATTTATATTTTTCATTTATTTTTTTCCTTTTATTTTATTTTTATTTATATTTAAATAACTTTTATCAGATATTCTAGGTCTATTTACAAACTTATTTCAACAAACACAAAAAATTATTGAATATAAAAATGATGGTTTTCAACTGAGTTTTTATTATAATTAAAACACATTTAATTTAACAATATAAAAATCTAAAAGTAAGCTTCAACAAAAATAGGGAAATATTAATGCGCCTTTTACCCACATGGTTGCCTCATCAGTGAGCACTATAGAATTAGCTGACCCCACCACACAACTAACCCATCCTGCTCTCTGAGACTATCACCTGTTTTTAATAGGACAGCCTCCTAAGAAATAAATCTGATAAAGCCCATGAGGCAATCAGAATACAATTCTTACAAAGTAATAAAGGTTTCATCAAACTTCTCTTTATAGGTAACAATAACTTTTGTATATCCAGTTATTATACCTTCAAAAGTTATATCGTGCCCATCAATTTCCCAAATATGCCAAATCTGTTTTCCAATTATAGCAGGATTTTTAGCTATAACACACAGACACAACTCTTTTATTTCAGTAGTTAGTGTTACAAACAGATCTTGGCATTCTTTAGTTTTCATGCATGCTCTGATATTTTTCTCAACAACCCGTCTTTTAACTTTCTCTCTTTTCTGGCTGACTTTAATTCTGTACTGTCTGGATGTTTTGTTTACCTCCTCATTCCTTAGTTTACATTTTTTTCTATAAATTCTACCTTGGACTACTGCATAAGATATAATATTTTCTTGTTTTTCTGGACCCTGCTTAGCAAGTCATTCCATTGTGTTGTTACATGTGGCATTATATAAAAAATAGACTAAGTTATACAAACTCTTGAACATAACATGGTAATCTTTTCTTTCAAGGACATTTAACAATTGGTGAGTTACTTTGACAAGGTTCTTTTTTCCTTGTTAATAACATATCTAACATATCCATCTGTAAATGAGGTACCTAAAGATAAAGTAGAAGACTTATTAAAAGTAGGCTTAACCCCTTAAAAAATAAATGTACATGCTTTAAATTAGCTTGTAAAACTACAAATTCTAAAAAATAAAAATAATTAAAATACAACTTACCAGGAAGGGGGCAGGGGGGGGGCTCATAATTTACGTTATAAAGTTACAAAAAGACTGTCAAACTGTCTTTTTTCACTATGTGAGCCCCCCCCCCCCCCCAGCACTTTTTGCTGGTTGTGCCACTGATCATCAGAATCCAAAGACATAATAAAATGATTATAATCAGCAAGTATGTAGGTCTTAGGCTGGTCCGAGGAGCACATTTCTTGAGATAAATTATTCTCAGCTGAAAAGATAAATTAAGAAAAACAAGCAGAATCTTTTTGCTTAGATAAAAGAAAATAAAGTGACAGAAGAAGAGATGTAACTATCATAAACAAATGGGGCCGGTTATTATCCAAAATATACAAATAATTTAAATTTTTATAAAATGACTAAAATATAGTAAGAATTAATTAAAGTAATAAGTCAAAGTGCTTTAAAAATAAATTTCAAGTAATAAAACGTATGCACTGCATGGATGCAACAGATTATCATCTTAAAAATAACCATAACAATAGACACTGCTTACCCTTATTTATATGCAAATCAGCTTCCGGTCCGGACAAATCGCTTCTGGTCCGGACAAATCGGTAAAAAAAAAACATGCTGAAAACCTGATATGGTCACATTTCTGCGCAAAAAAAATAACATCATGTTACACGCCAAAAAAGCTTCAAATTTGAAATACTTATGTTAAAATGGATAAAGAACTTTAGCGAAGATATGAGAATTAAAAGACAAATGTCTAACACATTTTTTTTTATCATTAAAGTGACGTATTTTTTCTTCAATGTCCAACTTTTTTACTAAACACCATATGAAGTTAAAAAATGTATCAATTCACTCCAAAATCATTTTTCTAACCCATTTTTAATGAATTTTATACAAATTATCTGTAAAATAGACAACTTTAATTAAAAATGAACACCGCCATTTAGTTTTTCCAAAAAACGAAAACTGAAAATGTAGGTCATTTTATGCTCGGCACAACATAGCTGCTGAAGTACCTACAATTGACAATCAGACTCAGGGTAGACTCAGTCTCAGTGAATTACTGAATCAGTCAATCATAAAGTGTAACAAAAATTTGAAATATCCTCGTCAACTGATTATTGGAATGATGAAGAAATAAAGCTTCATCGCTATGCCTGTATTACTAGAAGTAGCACTCAGCTTCAAAATAATAAACTGGGCTTATAATAAGTTACAAAGATTGATCATTGGATACAACAACAAGAAAGCTCTCGGGGACTTTAGAAATTAAACCATTACAATCAGATGACAACATCGATTGAAAACATGCTTTTATTTAGAGGAAATAGCACATTCATTAACATTATATATTGTATGTTATGGATATACCACAACTTTATAATATGTTTATCAGGAATAATTGATGAAATTCAACACCATATGCCAGGTTTTTGAGATAAAAGGATAGAATAACCTAAACTCAGACATATCCCAGGTAAACTCGCCTACTACAGACAGTGCACAAGAGTACAAACCACATGGGCATCAAAACCTTTAATTATAATGAAAAAAATTATTTCCTTAAGTAAAAATTATTATTCTAAATCAAAGCTTAGGAAACAAGCAGAAGAAAACTAATAGACAAGTAACAAGTTTTAGTGAAGTGGACTTAGATGACTTAGTCAAGGAATGGGGAATAAAGATTTCCTGGGGCAAAGAAAGATTTTTAGTCAACATAGTTATGTAGATTTGGGTTATCTATATTCTGACCAGATTTGTTAAATAGACATTTGGGAAGCGAGGAGGTCACACAATTTGTCAGGCCTTTTTTTACACTAAATTACTTTAAAATTTTCTAGACATCTTACTTTTTGTTTTTTTATGTTTGGGTAAAAATGGCACTTTTACTAAAGGAATACAAGGGACAAACAATTTTCCCACTGGTAGCCTATACCCCTGACTGTGATACACATAATAACACATTAATGCTTTACTCATGACGTTCATGAAAATCCAAAGTTGAAACATAATTGAGCAGTAGAACTCAGTGTGAAAACAGCTTAATATGTGTATTAGTATTATCTTAATGGGTCAAATCTTGTTCCCCATCCCCTGGATTTAAGAATTAAAACAAATATTGCTCTTGTTTAACTTTAAAAACATTTTTCCTCAATTTATTATGATCTCGTCAAGAAAAACTTCAATCTTTTATACAATATTTGTAAACTGCTCTCCATTTTCCTTCTCATTTAAAAGACTATCTATGAATGTTATGTATTTATGATATATATATATATATATATATATATATATATATATGAACTTTTGATGCTTGTCAAATTTAACCCTGTTATGACTTTCAAATAGAGGCCTTTTCTAATCGTCAAAAGTAAATTTATAGTAGGTCATCTTCTAAGGAGCTCTCCAGCCTTATCCCTAGTCACTAGTCTTTTCATGCAAAAGTGCCTAGGTTGTTTGATGACTGTTAGTATGTATTTAGTTTTAGTTTAAAATTAAAGTAAAAGCACATTAAATTACAAAAATGCACTTCATAACTCAGATTTCAAATTATATTTTATCTTTTTTTTTTTCAGTTGTCATTAGTGAAATATGGATTACAGTACTCCAGTTTTTGTAAGATCTGAAAGTTACCTTCCAGATGTCATTAGTCCAACCAGTGAACATCAAGGTAAACAAAAGATCAACATACTCCTAGAAGAAAAAGCATTTTGAGGACCTCGGCCATTTTGCCAGTGTCCTCAACTGGTCTTAGTAAAAAATTGACAAATAAACATTGTGATTCAGATAAAGAGACAAAAACAAGTCCAGGTCTAGCTAGACTTCGTTTGACACCAGGTAACAAATAATGGGCTAAGGGAACTTTACTTTTGCTATATATGTATAGTGTGTTTTATTTATTGGCGTCGCTGAAACCTTAAGGTTGGGGGCAGTGGCGTAATTAGGGGAGAGGGCGATCCGCACAGGACGGCACTTAATCTTCTGGGGAAGGGGGTGGCATTTTGGGTGTTCAGTGCCGTGATACCTCATAATATGAACTTATTGTGTGCATGAAACTCTTAGTTTTTACCCATGATCTCACTGAAACGAGTAAGATTCGTTCCAGAAAATAAAAAAAAAATACCCTTAGTCTTAGTAATAAAACATTTTGTATATTTTTTTTTTAAATTAAGTTGTACGAAGGGATCAAATTTAATAAGTTTATGTGTCGTCTTTCGAAGTTATTAAGGATAGATGCTATCTATTCCAGAAAATAATTCGATAATGAAATATTGGTTGTTTTAAATATACATGAATGGGGGGGGGGGCACACAGCCCCGTAGCGTGAAAATTCTATAGGAGGGGCCAGGCAATAGCGGGGGGGGGGGGCAGGTAATAATTTTATTAAGTAGAACAAAACGCAGGGGGCGGCCCCCCTGCCCCCAGCACGCTACGGGCCTGGGGACACACAATAGAAAGATATGAGACATGGGCAAACTAAGGCCCGCTGGCTAAATCCTGCCCGTCGTACCGTTCACTCCAACCCGCCTCAGACTGAAGGGCAGCACTAGCCTTTTATGTTACATGGTGTTTACCATTACTTCATGTCAACACTCCAACCATCTGATCTTTTGTCCGGCCAGCAGGTCAAATTTACGAGCCCAATGTGGCCCGCGACTCAAAAATAGTGTCCACCCCTGGACTAGGGTTCGAGATAATTTGTGGGACCATGGTAAGTGACGTGTCCAATGCGGAACTTTAAACACACGTTAAGCTTAGCTTCAGTCAGGCTTGTTAGTATCGAAGTATCGGTATCGGCCAATACAGTATCGACAATACTTATTCAGTATCGGTTGCTGTATTGCCGATCCTTTTTGTATCAAGTATTGATTTGTGTATCACCGATACATTTTAAACGAAAAATTTTCGATACTCGATACCAATACTTTTCTGTTGCCACGATTAGCTAATTGCAGAAAAACAATAGCGATTTTAATACATTGTTTTAAAAGTAATCTTCATAAATTCAATCATTGCTTGTGTGGAGAAATAATATAGTCTAAGTTTGATGACGCAATTTGCTAGGCTCCGCCCACCGCAGTATCTATGGCGTCATTCCGCCATGCTGAGTGTAAATATTGGGAGCTTTAGTGTATACGTCATTTGGTACAAATGACGTATATTAAACCGACAGTTGGGAGCACATGCTTTGTTTTATAGTTAGTCTAGCTTTGGGCATCTATGTAGATGGATGCATATTTACAGTTTGCTTTTGTACTCCTCCTGATTTCACCTTATGTCAGTTTATGTTCAAGTATTAAATGATTGTTTGATGTTACTTCACTGGAGTTAACTTCGTGATTTGTGTTGTCTGAATTAATACACCTTCTACAAGTATCTTCATTATAAGGACCCGTAACAGCTTGTAATGATAACCATCAGCCCTACCACTATTAATACCACCCACCTCCCCACCATGACAACTTGGATCACAAGGCTGAAGTTGAAAACTTAAAGCGTGCTTGCAGTGCACTGAGTGCAGTTTCCACTCCACTTACTCGGCAGGGTGGTTGCAGCTTCAATACAGTTAGCAGTGCAGTTTTACTGCACGGCGGCAGAACCAGCTTAAGAGTGAAGTTCTGCTGAAGTAGACAGATATCTTGAAGATAACTCATCAGAAATGCTGTCATTAGCACCCTACCCAACCTACCCAAGCATTACGAAACTATATTGCTGAGATGATCGGCTAGTGCTGAGTTGAGTGCCTGTTTTCATTAGGTGAGCGTATTTTTATGCCATTACGTTCGAGGCTAAGCAATGATCGTTTTGAAATGATGATCTTCTTACGTGCTGCCAAGTGATGAAATAGTGAAGTTCCATTAGTCCTGACGGGTCATCGGGGATTCATCTGTTTCTATAACCTCGGCATATAAAGGGATAGCGTAGTTAGCACAACTCCCAGCCGCCTTTACTTCCCCAGCTTAAAGTCGGGTACCTATTTATAAACTGGGTGAACTTGTGGGAAAATTTCCATTGTTCACACTGAGGATTGAACCCATGACTCTGAAGTCGACAGTCGATTATCTACACCACTTGGCCATCCGTCAAGTAATAAAAGTGATAAGCATTAAATTTGTGCTTTGACATTGTATTTTATTGTTTTCACTTTTTTTTTTAAACTTGAAAAACTTGCACTCATTATATTTTAAATAAAAATAGTTTATTGTTCTCAAAAGTATCGGTATTGTATCGGTATCGATTTTGGCAATATATTTTTACTTGAGTATTTGTATTGGTATTGGCGATACTATTTTCATGAAGTATTGGTATCGGTATCGACGATACAATTTAAGAGTATTGTTAACAACCCTGGCTTCAGTTATGTATCAATAAAAAAAATAATCTCCAAACGCGGTCGTCCAAGCTGCCACTCACTAATGTAGATCTAATTAAAGAACACACTTGTATTTAAAAAAAAAATTATAAAACACGAAAACAAAAATTCAACTTAGCTTCGAAAACAAAATGAAATACCAGATACTTTCACTACACAGAGAAATGTTATAAATGGTTTAAACATACCATGATCGCAGAGAGAATGGACTAACAAAATACAAACAGAAACACAGACGGATGTTCGAATTCCAAGTCATAAGGTATTTTAATTTATCTATTTCGATTTCCAAGCTGTTCAATTTACGCCAGAAAACTGTTTATCTAAACAATTATACTAAATATTTTCATTTCGTACAGCTGTAAGTAACTAAAAAACAAAAAATCTTATCATATCTGCAATTCCCAACTTGAGTCAGGAGAACGCAAATACCTGAGAGTCTTATCTATATAAACTGGGCTGCACTGCTATTGGAGCATGAAATCATCTTAATCAACGGGTTTTTTTTTTTGTCTGGCACGCGCCTATGAATATAGTGCATGTCTGGCGTGGGGATAACTTTTTTTTTTCAAGAATTCATAAGAATTATGCTGAAACATTTCCTTAGTTTTTTTTTTTTGGGACTTCTTTGTTGAGTCATCTTAACAACGGCATTAAAAATATTCGTGAATAATCAGAGAAAAAGAATGGTCGGGAAAAAGACAGATGGAGAGACAGATAAATGTAGACGCACCCCCACACACACACATACCAGTTGTAATAAAATGCAGCTTCGCTAATAGTCCTGTCACAGCTTGAAGTATTTCTTGGGTTCCAGAGTCTTAAAATATAAGACATCCCCCCATCCCACCAACACCACTGCAACACTCAGCTAAATCATATCTTCAGAGGTCTTCTAGATAGAGGCAGACCTTTTGGCCTTTCTGAAACAGCACGAGACTGATGGAGGGGGGGTGGGGGTATTGAGGTGATGACGGCAGTTTTATCAGGTGAAACAACAAAAGGGAGAAAAAATGCTCTGCACATCAGTCGACATAGCAAGAGACCAAGTTCTTTATATTTTTAAAAGAAAATAACTTCTATTAATGCTGGGAGATTTCTGACATGTCTAATGCTTCAAGTTTCTTAGATGTTTAAAAATAAAATCATGTTAAAAGAACGTGAATAAAAAAATAATTTGTTGTGAATCATAAAGAGATGACGACATGGGCGAGGATTACAAGACATGGTCCTGATAGAAGAGCCTTTCTTTGGGGGGGGGGGGGGCATACACAGAGACTTCCTGAGAAAAATACCTATCCGGGCCCTCTTATCACCAGGTTTAATTAAAAACATTCTGAAACGAGGCTCGAAAGCAGTTGGGGGCCCAAGGTGATTGTCTAACTTTCTATCTATAAGAGTGGCTCTGCCAGATGGACTGTGATCTACAAACTGAGAGGGATTACCAAAAAGTTAGATAATTATTGGGGAATTCTTTCAGTTAATGAGTAGCCTGAAGACATAAAAGTGGATTCAAAAAGCTAATATTTGGATTTAATAATGGAGTTTAAAAAAGATTTTGGGATAAAAGACTAAAAATTATTCCTAAACTAGCATAATGGGCTATAACAGATATGGACAAACTAGAACAGCAGGCCAAGCAGCGCTTGTTAGGATGTTTGATCCAACCTGGTTCATTCCTTCGTTTTGAAAGTTCCCATCAATAATATTTACATTTAACATATATTATTTCAGACCATTCACCTGCTCTTTTGTCAAATCAAAAAAAAAAATCATTGTGGTCAATGCCTCTAAGAGATTTCCCCATCCCTGGGCTAGATAGTTAATCGACCCCTGAAGTAAGACATTAATCTGACAAGAAAAATGTCCCTATATTGCAAAGATAGAATAAACCAGAATATGGACAGAAATCAACATATAAAATATTAAAAAACTGAGTTTTTAGGATACTTCACGCTTTATTTAGACTGGTTGTACTTTTTGATACAAGACACATTTCTAGAAATTTCTCTGACATAACATTGACAACATCAGGGTGTAAAACACTGGCTAATAAATTCTCTGCAATGTCCAGGTGACTTAAAGATGAGATAACTTCCTCAATACTTCTGTGGGCTCCGCCCAGGTCAGTGACTTGTACATTGTGAGATGCAGCATGAGAATCTTTGACTTCACAATGAGAAGCGGACAAACACTGCTTGTCACTCGTACTTCCAGGTGGTGATTTAATTTGGAGCACAGCTTCAGTGGATGAAAGGTTAACTGTTTCATCATTTACCAAAGTATTTTTAGACAGGTCAGTTCTGTTAGGCAGGCATTTACATTTATTATGTAGACAAAGGCTGTCTATAAAAGATATGTATGCCTCTAGTGAACAAGGGTTTAGAGAATAAATCTCACTTTCTCCCACATCGAGCTCGCTAATTTTACTGACCTGTGGAGTTTCTAAATATGGTGCTGTTTGTGACGTGTCAGAAGCTTGTGCACATTGTGTCGACAGTTTTTGTTTCTTCACATCATTTTTCTCACACGCAGATGTTCTTTTCTGATGTCTGCTGTTGATGCTGAGTGACTGAAATGGGGAGGCAACTTGCTTCATGGTCATTTGATTTAGTTTGTCATACAAGAGCCTCAAATAGTCTTTTTCTGAATCAGGCGAATTGTTTGTAAATTCAGGTCCAGCAACTTTGCATTTTTCTTGCATTACTTCCCTTGTATTTCTCTGTTCATGATGAACATCCACATTTATATCCCTTTTGCGTTTGATATATAAATCAAATGCCGTCTTCAGGTATGTTAAGCTAACATTGACTGAATCAAGAGTCTGTTAGATATGAATCATAAGTTGTACACAAAGAACTTTGTAACAAATAGCAGCAAAGAGAAAAATCATAAATTTTACATAAATTAAACTTTTTAGGGGGAGCAACGAAACTTTATAACCAATTTATTTTTAAATCTACTTCTAATTAAAAAAAAAAAGCAAAGACTGAAAACAGTTATTAATTTTAAAATTATACCATAAAATTTAGCTGTAAATTTTAGATTTTAGATGAAAAAGGAAAAATTTTAAAGCCCTTAATATTACAATTTGTTTTGTTTTTCAATTTAACAAGCAAATTTATTATTTATTTTAACATACATCAGAATATTGTCAATATTATTAAAATATATACTACACAATAACGTAAGAAAACAAATTATATTACGAAAAACAGCTGCTTAAGTAAATTTTTTAGTTTTTAAAAACCCACAAAGTTAAAAGAAAGACAACAAACCTCTGTAGGGTTTAGCCATTCATCTTTCATTACATTATTTTCACTCAAATCAAGAGGTTTAATAAGAACAGTCAAAAGACAGCGGCTAATGGCTTCAGACAGATGGCTCTGGCAGTCAACTTTCTGAAAATATTATTTTGATAGCAATTGAATTATTGGTGATAAATGTAAACTTTGGGCACAGATCTTTTATCTTAACATTTAATGAAAATAAAATGTAATTTAAAAGCACTCAAATACTGTATTTTTATTTAGCTAAAACTAGTCCAAAAATGTCTACTTTATTATTTTTATTGAAGATGCAATTAAAAATTAAATTTTTATAGTTTAAATTCATACAAAAAATAGAATATTTTATTATGAAAAACAAATTAAAAAATTAATCTTACAATCAAACAATCAGACGTTGTTAATTTTATTGTAAGAAATCAATAAAACAGATGCTTTTTAAATAAACAATTTCTTTTGCTACTTACTAATCTAGAAAATACATACCAATGGCACCCAGACATTGATACTGATTGAAGGTTCAAGAGACTCTACATAATGCCACCAATGTCTGGGCACATATAAAGTTTGACCTGGGCACAGAACCACAATCACAGGATGACTGAACTGTAGAGAACAGATGGGAATATTAAGTTACAAAATTCTAAAACAATTGTTTTTTTAAAGTTTGAAATCAGCTAATAATTCTGAAAGTGGCAAAAATATTACTTTGACAAATATAGCTTTTCTTGAAAAACATTAAAAATTAGATTTAAGGGTCATATACCTTCAGTTTTGGATGTGTCATAAAATCTGGTCTTCTTAAGTTCACTTGAGTAAAGATACTTGACTCTTCATATGGTATTCGTGTTGGGTACAAATATGGGCTATCATCAGGAGGAAATAAAATCCATAATTTTCTGAATTACAAAAAAAAACAGCATTGATACATTAATAAAACATTCATCATAGCAATTTCAAATAAAATCATTTTTTCTACACTAAGAGTTTCTTAAATTTATAAGCTTCATACTTAGGCATAAGAATTATTTCAAAATAAAACAACTTTAATACAAATGTTTCATCAGGCCAATAAGTAAGAAAGATGAGAAATATATTTTTAATACCTGCCATAAACTTGTGTCACCAAATTGAATCCATATGTATCTTGATGACCAGGGGTATTAGCACCTTCACTACCAAACCAAACAGTGCTGTCGTAACCATCAAAGTCAAAGAGGTTAAAATCTCTCCATTGAACTGTAATTCATATGCAAGGAAGTCTTGTTTTAGTTAATCTAAGGTTATATGATAAGTAAACTTAAGTAATATGAGAAGATTCCAATTTGATAATAATGTTTTTTTTTTATAAAATAAATAATACTTCAAAGAGCCACTTCATAATAAATGTATCAAAATTTAGTTAAATTATTTTAAAACTGCCTCATTAGGCCACCTTTGGTATAATATGTCAAATTTATAAGTTTTATTAACTCCGCCAAGGACGGTCCCAAGCCCGGCTGAAAAAGGAGGAGGGTTGGGCGTGGGGCTAGCAATCCCATCCTGTAAAAACACCCTTTGCTACAAAAACACGAACAACAGAAAAATCAGAAAATTTTGTCCTGGGAGAAGAAGGTTCTTCAGCACGAAGACCTATGAAGCTTAGTTGTGGTGAAAGCCGAAAGGAAGCCACAAAGCCGACTACCCTTCTGACAACCAGGAAAATCACCATCGGTACATGGAATGTCAGGACCGTGTTTGAGGCAGGAAAGATGGCACAGGTAGCATCAGAGATGAGGAAAAACAACCTGATCATCTTAGGCATCAGCGAGACAAGGTGGACACAAGCTGGACAGAGACGACTTACATCAGGAGAGCTGTTGCTGTACTCTGGACATGAAGAGGATGATGCACCCCACTCACAGGGAGTGGGACTTATGCTGTCCAAACAGGCACAGGGGTCACTGATTGGGTGGGAAGCACACGGCCCCAGGATCATAACTGCTTCCTTCCGTACAAAGAAGAAAAAGATCAAAACGAATATAATTCAGTGTTATGCGCCAACAAACGACGGCGACGAAGAGGAAAAAGATCAGTTCTACAGCAGACTCCAAACGATTCTGGAGAATTTCCCAAACAAGGATCTCACTATCCTCATGGGAGACCTCAATGCCAAGATAGGGACCGACAACGCTGGATATGAACAAGTCATGGGCACTCATGCTCTTGGGGTGATGAATGAAAATGGAGAGAGATTGGCTGACTTTTGCGCACTAAACAATATGGTCATCGGAGGTAGCATCTTTCCTCACAAAAGGATACACAAGAGTACATGGATATCTCCAGACAACACAACTGAGAACCAGATCGATCATATCTGCATCAACAAAAAATTTAGAAGGTCATTACAAGATGTAAGAGTGAAAAGAGGGGCAGATGTAGCATCGGACCACCACCTGGTGGTAGCAAGAGTGAAGCTGAAATTAAAGAGAATTCTCAACAGCATATCAGACAAAAGAGTCAAATACAACATTAGCCTGCTGAAAGACCCTAAAACTAAAGAGCAGTTCAACTTAGTGCTGAAGAATAAATATGAAGTGCTTCAAGATTTGGTGGAAGAAGAAAATAGTGTACTCAATATGTGGCAGAAAGTGAAAGAAACCTTAAGATCGTCATGCCAAGAGACAGTGGGTCTAAAGAAGCATCACCAGAAGGAGTGGATCACAATAGAAAGATAGAAGACAGGAAGAAAAAGAAGGCAGCAGTCAATAACAGTAAAACCAGGGCAACAAAGGGTAAGGCTCAAGAAGAATATGCAGAAGCACACAGGGTAGTGAAGAGGAGTATTCGGAATGACAAGAAAAACTATGTGAAGGGGTTGGCAGCGGAGGCAGAACAGGCAGCATATAGCGGGGACATAAAAATGCTATACAACATAACCAAGAGACTCTCAGGGAAGATGAACAAGCCAGAAAGACCTGTCAAAGACAAGCAGGGAAAAACTATAAACAGCCTAGATCAACAGTTAAACAGATGGGCTGAACACTTTGAAGAACTCCTTAATAGACCAGCACCTCTGAACCCCCCAGACATTGAACCAGCCAAAGTGGATCTCCCGATCTGCTGCGAAAAGCCCACAAGAGAAGAGATCAGGAAAGCCATCACCCTGATGAAAAATGGAAAATCAACTGGACCAGATGACATTCCAGCAGAAGCACTAAAGGCAGACTTGAATACATCAGTAGAGATGCTATACCCTCTCTTTGGGAGGATCTGGGATGAAGAAGACATACCAGCAGACTGGAAGGAAGGTTACCTTGTCAAGCTTCCAAAAAAAGGTGACCTCAGCAACTGCAGCAACTATAGGGGTATCACATTACTATCTGTACCAGGCAAGGTTTTTAACAGGATTCTATTGGAGAGAATGAAAGATATAGTAGACCCACAGCTGCGAGAAGAGCAGGCAGGCTTTCGAAAAAACAGATCGTGCACAGATCAGATTGCAACACTTCGCATTATAGTAGAGCAGTCCCTAGAGTGGAACTCACCATTGTATGTCAACTTTGTGGACTTTGAAAAGGCGTTTGACAGTATAGATAGAGAGACCCTCTGGAAGCTCCTTCAACACTACGGAATCCCACCAAAGATAGTTAACATCATAAAGAATTCGTACAGGGGTATGTCATGCAGAGTAATCCACGGAGGATAGCTAACAGAAAGCTTCCAGGTGCGAACTGGAGTCAGACAAGGATGCTTGTTGTCACCATTCCTTTTCCTTCTTGCAATTGACTGGATCATGAAAAAATCCACCAGAGAACGAAGAAATGGAATCCAGTGGACATTATTGAGCCAGCTTGACGACCTAGACTTCGCAGACAATCTTGCTCTCCTTTCCCACAGCCACCAACAGATGCAGGAGAAGACAGATAAAGTATCAGCTGCAGCGCTCGAGGTTGGCCTCAATATAAACCAAGACAAAACCAAGATCTTAAAAATAAACTCCACCAGCACAAATCCCGTCACCCTACAAGGAAGACAGCTGGAAGAGGTGCAGTCCTTCGTTTACTTGGGGAGTGTTATAGATCAGCAGGGTGGCACAGAGGCAGATGTCAAATCGAGAATTGGTAAAGCCCGAGCCGCCTTCATGCAGCTATAGAATGTCTGGTCCTCCAGAGAGTTGCCCTTAGACATCAAGATTAGACTCTATAACACCAATGTGAAATCAGTCCTGCTGTATGGAGCGGAAACATGGAAGATGTCTAAGACTACACTAAGGAAAGTCCAAACATTTACAAACAGCTGCCTCAGAAGAATCCTCCAAATTGCTGGCCAGACACCATCAGCAATGACAGCCTTTTGGAAAAGACCTGCCAACTCTCAGCTGAAGAAGAGATCAGAAAGAGGCAATGGGGCTGGATAGGACACACCTTACGCAAACCAGCAGCCAGTATCACAAGGCAGGCACTGAGGTGGAACCCCCAAGGTAAACGGAAGAGAGGTCGCCCAAGAAATACCTGGCGTCGAGACCTGGAAGCGGACACCATCAAGATGGGACACAACTGGAACCAGCTGGAGAAGATAGCAAAGGACAGAGGACTCTGGAGAACTGTTGTTGGTGGCCTATACCCTGCCATGGGTGAAGGGCAATGATGATGATGATGATAAGTTTTATAATGATCAATGTAAACAAAAGCTAAATATATTTTTAAAAAAACTTCTTCACATGTCTTCAAAATGTGGCTAAGGCTAAGTATTTTTTTTAATCATTTGGATATGAATGAAAAATTAATTAAAGTTACTTAAACTTTATAATCTCAATATTTAGTGTGACAGCTCTCTAGTCAATTAATTCAGAAATTTTATAGTGACTTGTAGATTTATCCTCAATCTTACTTGAAATTAGCTTTTTCTATATTTACCTTAATTTTTTAACATTTTTATGTACAATATTAAAATATATTTTTCATTTGAGGTAACTTGATTTAGTTATCTTAAGTGTAGGATCAATGTGTTAAGATATGTTAATTGTGCCTTTGACAACATAGTTTGGAGTATAAAACAAAAAGAATCAGAACTAAATTTTAATACATTGAAGATTTCAGTAAAGTGAAAAACTTACAGATAGTAAAGCAGAATAAAATTTTTATGAAGGCTCACCTTGATCAAAAAAGTCAGGAATATCTGAAAACAAATCCTTCATGTATTTATAATCTATGTAGCAAGAATACTTTTCCCTTGAATAATTAGTCAATGGACCATCTTGTGGATTACCTTGAAGCCATTCATAAAATTGCTTCATTGTGATCCTGTGGTAAATATAGTGGGTCTCCATTTTTTTCTCTTGAAAAAAAAATAAATAAATTAATTTAGAAAATGTGATTATTACAAAAAAAATAGAATAACCTATTTACAGCCCCGTAGAGTGAAAATTCTACAGCAGGGGCCAGGAATTCTACAGCAGGGGCTAGGCAATAGCAGGGGGGGGCCAGGTAATATATTTTACTAAGTAGAAAAAATAAGCAGAGGGGGCCAGGCTCCCCTGCATGCTACAGGCCTGCCTATTTATATCCTGCGCTAGGTCAGTTGCGATGACATTTTCAAGGACCCATTTTCTTCAACTGAGCCTTGGTCGCACGTTGATATTTCTGATGTGTTGAATGTATTGAATGAATTATTAATGATTATTGTTCAGGGTCCATTCACTTATTAGGTGTATAATGGATTAATGCTTTTTATTACCGTTTTTCCTCATTGTGTATCACACTTAGGCCACCCCTCTCCTTCCCCAAGGCATTAAGTAATAAGTGAACAGTTCCTCGGTTTATGTACATTTATTTAAGCATGAAATTTTTAAACTGAAATGATGACCTACCACAGGATTTTTCAGAAACCCTGCATGAAAACAATTTTGAGCCCAATGTTTCTGAGAGTGCCTCAAACGTCCAGGACTGACAAGGCCATTTAATAGCAATTGACGGTATAAGTAAAGGGCTATTTAATTCTTTGAGATTAGCCATGCCTCTGTTACAGTCTCACTGCGAAATTATCCCTTTAAAAAAGTTTGTCGTTTTGCAATAGTCGACTGAAACTATTAATTCTTAGTAAACATTTCTTCCGGCTGCCATTTATAAACAAAAACAAGTACAAAGATAGTATCGCATTTTAAAATAAACTTACGTTTTAATATATAACCTTAAATAAAATATAAATTGTACTATATGCATCATAGTAAATAAAACAATTAATTTAAAAAAATAATAATACATATAAATGAAATGTATCATAATGTAAATCAAAACAATTTCGATATTAAAATATTGTCATAGCGTTTACAATTAATGTGCGATATTTTTTATTGTTACAAATGTAAACAAAACTTTGCCTGTGAAAAATTGTAAACATGCCCTAACACTCAGTCAAAGCAATGTTTCATTACCAAAAATGTCCTGTTAGGCCGCACGTGCTTTTCGTAATAATTATTCTATTTGAATTATACTATATTGCCGGAAAATCTATTACAATAGGAACGTGTAACTTATGGAACATTATGTTTAATTGGAAAGTCCGAATACAACACATCGCTGATCTGGTAAGTCCCGTAAGTGAAGTGGGAAACTAAATAATCAAATGATCTTCTTAGTACATTATTCTTAACACTATAAGTAAGAGTCAACTTTTAAATATCTCAGTTTTAATGCTGATCAAAATATTTAAGCAATAAATTAATATATGTTCTCTATCTGACATCTTACTTATAACTTTCTTAGATTCAAGAAAATAATATTGACATAATCGCTTTCCAAGAAGTCCGTCAGACTGTGATGAAGAGCTATCCTTCCAGATCACAGCTTGATGAGTTTAAATTATTACTACCATAATATAAATGGGGATTATCAGGAATCGCAGGAACAGCCACCAAGCCTGTTAATTCCTATTGGTATGGATGGGATAAAGAAGGTTTGTCTGTTGCTGTAAAATTTATAAAGTAACATTCTTAACCTGTACATTAACTTTCCTTAGTACTATTAATCATTACTGTAATGATATATTAAAAAAAATGATCTAACAACAGGGTTAGATTTACCACCGGGAATATCCCTGGCACTGAGAAATGTCATCCCCAGGTCTGCTTTAGGTAATATAACCCTGCCTGGGATGAAACCATAGACATTTATCCCCGGTGCTGCAGAATTTTTTTTTCCATTCCCGGCACTGGTTTTTTCTTAAATTGAGCACTGTCTACCAATAATAGCCTTACAAGTTAAACAGTTCTTATAGATAGGCAAACTAAGCAAGTGCCAAAGGACCTCCATGCTGTTCAAATCCCTATCACTGGTGTTTCAATAGAGAGGTAATTTTGCATAAGGACCTCAAAATACTAAGAACAGTTATACTTTCAAGCACCATGCCTCGCGTGTGCCAATGCCAATGATGTACAATTATGACAATCAGGGATGAAGAGATTGTAGTCATATCTATAAAAAGACTATTTTATGGTACTGAGATTATTGAATCATAATCATACACATAAATGTATATATATTTTCAAATATATATATATATATATATTCATTCCTATGTGTTTACAGATATAAATATATGACAAGGTTAACAATAATCAATAAATTTTCTACAAGAGTTATAACCAGCAACACTCATCCATGATGACAGTTTTGGGGGGGGGGATGAACATTTTATTAATGCAAGGGAAGAAGCCCACTCATTAGTGTCGTTCGTCCAAGTTAAACATGATTATCTCCCTTGAGTATTGTAATGAGAATTATTATTGACTCACTAGTCATCCCACAGCGTAAAACACGCCGCCTTATCAATCAATATAATTACTGTAATTTTATTTTTAAATAAGCAATCAAACAAAATAACAGGCTGACATCTTCGGAAGTGTCATCTGTGACATATTCGGGAAATTCCACAATCTATAAATAGTCCTGCGTCTTGAAGCTGTGTTTTATATATATAGATATTTGTTAATCAGTATAAGATAGTTAATAGCAGGGATGGCAATAGTATTTTATCAATAGGTATTTAAAAACACAAACATATTTGAATGCAATGTTGTGTCGAAATTTCAAAGCAGTCAGGGATTTTCTTTTTTATTTATATAGATTAAAAAAAAACACATTTCACTAATGAAAACTAATTTAATTTGATTGTAAAAGGATAAAAGCTTTCTATTGCTCTGGTTGTGCAATAAACTATATTACAATCCATCATTATTGTATCACACGGTTGTTTGCCAACATGTTGTCCATGCTGTAAAGGGTGTGTGTGTGTGTGAAGTCCCTGTAAGGATCAGATGAAATCTCTTAGATCCTATAAACCACTAGTGGGAGGGTTTTTATGAAGCCCTTCTTTCATCCCCACCATAGTCGATAGTGGAGATATAGTGAGGAATTTAGCCATGACCTGAAAATTTTCCTTGGTCCTCACCGGAGGACAACAGTCGAGCGCTTTACCGCATGACCATCTGTCCCCTGCTGTAAAGGGTAGATGAGGCGATTTGATTGCTGAGGGAAGTGTTAAAAAATGTCAGATCTCCATTTTATCTTTTGAAAAATTACTTGCTGTGATTCTTAAACAATTTCTAAATGATTTCTTTCTAAAACCTGTTCGTTCGTAAAAAAAAGTTTTCCTTCTTCTTAAAACCTATCATTAACCTGTTGATGAACAAGTGAGTTTTTAAATATTGAAAGTTAAGACCAGCTTTATGTAAAAATAGATGGCATAAGAAAGTTTAAAATGCTTACAGTCCACAAATAGTGGGACGGATGGCCGAGTGGTGTAGATACTCGACTGTCAACCTGAGAATCCTGGGTTCGATCCTCGGTGAGGCCCATGGAATTTTTCCAGGTGAAATTTGGTGCAAAATCGTCCCACAAGTCCACCCAGCTTTAAATGGGTACCTGACTTAAGTTGGGGAAGTAAAGGCGGCTGGGCGTTGTGCTAACCACACAATCCCTTCCAATGCCGAGGTTATAGAAACAGATGAATACTATACTTCATCTGCCCCGATGGCCCGTTAGGGTTAAGGGAACTTTACTTTACTTACTACTTACAGTCCACAAATACATGACTAAATAATTGATAACTTGGACATTATCATTATTTTTTAGCTAAAAATTCTATCTTCAGTGGAAGATTTTTCCTCCCCTCAGAGGCTGCTGTCTGGGTTGTTTTCCCCCCTTTGCACATAGATTTCCTCTTAAGACTTGTCAACACAGCTGAGACTGTCCCTGAGATAGAAGTGTCCTCACCCATATAGTCAGAATGCAGCTCATCATGTGGCCAACTTAAGTCTCAAATTGTATTCTATTGTATCATTAATTGCTGGTCATTCTGTCAATTACTACTCATCTGATACTTATTGTGAACACTTTAGATTTCAGAAGTTTATCATTAATCTCAATATATTTCAAGTAAATTATCAAAATTTTAAGCGCTTTAAGTAAATCATATGAATCTAAGTAGTAAAGATGTTCTATCAAATAAAAAATTTCTTAGGATTTCACCCAACTTCTAGGATTTTTCATTACTACTTATTTCTTGATCATATTGAAATTAATATTTATTAATAAATTTCTCATGATTTTTTTTTTGTCTGATCTCTTTATAAAAACTTTCTTTATATTTTTTGAAGGTCTTGGCATTTTAAGCAGAAAGCAAATAGTATCATCAACTACAGTGAATCTTACAAATATTGGACAAATCGATACAAATCCACGCATTGCTCTCCATGTTCATATTAGACTAGACACTTTGAGTTCTCTCCATGTGATTGTGGTCCACTTTTCATATGACAGAAACCAGCAGTGTAAAAATGCTGAAGAGTTGATGAATTATATCTCCAGTAAGAATAAACTTGATATTAAGTTTTCCTTAAAATATTGCGGTACTGGATACTGGATGTAATAATATTTTTTAAGCGATACATGTACATAATTTTTAAAAAATGTTAATACTAGAGTATTATTATGGATTACATTTGTTTTCTCACATTATTCCCTAAATATAATTTAATATGCATTTTTATAAAATTTCTTTACAGTACTGTCATTTACAAATCATTATTTTGATTCATTTAGACCAGGCTCTTTCAAATGTGGTAATTCTTGGTGACTTCAACGTTTATACTGACTTCCCTAGACCTATAGATATTTTTATTTCCAAAAGGCAATCATCTTGTTTTATTAAAAGTGATACTAGTTCCAGCTTTTCACTTGGCTCCTTCAAAGATGCTTGGATTTCTTTTGATAAACATGGTACAGGTGGCTTCACATTTAGTAACATGGTAAATATCACCTTCTGTATTGTGTCATTTTTTTTTCAGTGACAATGAATCATTTATGTTAAAACTTAAAATTACTTTTTACTTTAAAAAAAAGTATAGTTTTCCAATCTTCTGAAAATATTTCTTTTAGATAATTCATTGTCCAATGACTGACCATGATGGTAATTGTTAGATTTGATTCATTTAAAAAATCTACGAGTCTAATAAATAGTTAATAAATTATTACAATTTACATTACTTTTTTTTTTTGAGACTTGAATAAAAAGATTTTTTCTTAACTTTTTTTTTTAGCCAGAACCAGGGCTTGTGAGTAGACCAGACAGAATTCTGATTTCAAAAAATATAACAGTCGATCAAGCCAAAATAATCGGTGATGGACTAGAATTCAAGAACCATCTTTATTTTTCCATATTGCTTAGTAGAGTCAAATCCATGATACAGTCATCATTTGATGCTTTTGTAGGCAAGTCTGGTTACTCTTGTTTACATGACTGTGGACCTCATGGATCCTGTCGATGTGGCATCTGCATACGGGGGGGAAATCAGCTGAACTGTAATACTCCAGACTGTAATGAGTGCAGCAGTCTGACGTTTCTTTTGCTCTCGTCAGCTCTGATTTTGCTGTCTATTACTCTAGCAACTTTATTTTATTCCATTATAAAAATCCTAGTAGTCTCCTCCAGATTTAACCAACAAGATTTTTGGGACATTCTTGGCTACAGGTGCTGCCTGTTTAACAAAGAATTATTTCTCAGTCTAAGCATAATGCCTCGGAGATACAAGTCCAAGATATCAAAGGTGTTCTTTATTTGTAGGCTACCTCCAGTTTTACTCACACTGTTGATGTCATTCTTTTTACTCATCATGTTTTTCTTATTTTATGCAATGTTTACAGACAGCATTAATTTGATGTATTCTGTTTTACCAGAAGAATTGTTTCCTTCTGACCATTTGATAGTTTTTACAAAACTCAAATTGTAACCTCACATTGGCTATGTGCCTTCATTTGAATGCCTTTTACAAATTCAAAGATAAAATGTATGTCTGATATTTTTGCCAGGCTATGAATGCCCTCCCTGCTCATAGATTTGTTAACTTTTATTAGAGAATTTATTTTCAATTCATTTACTCTAAGTCGTCATGAAATGTTTAAGTTATACTCTGTGTATTTGTTTGTAAAAAATTCAAATTGTTTGGGCATTTTAAACATTTTTTTCTTCACTCAAATTTTATTAAAATTTTCTTCAGATGTACTGATACATGAATTTTTTTTCATTTTCATTATTACTGTTTCTTTCTTTTTACACTAGGCATAGCTCATTACGTGTATTTGCATGAGTATTTTACCAAATATACGTTTCAACCGTAACTTTTAAATTGACCTATAATCAACTTTGATTAATTATCCTGACCTAGTAACTTACGTAGAGTATGTTACTCTGATGGAATGTTTCAATTAACTGAGTGTAAATATTGTTACTATTTTAGCTTTTTACTGATCATTTCAAGTATTTTTTAATGAGCTGCTTGCTAGAGAGTTATTACTCTCAGTTTAACAATTCGGCACATTACAGTGTGATATGCATGTACAAGTAAAACCAAATTTCTTGTTTTACCGAGTACAGAAGTAATAATGCCCCCATCCATGCAGTTTACTTCAAATGACTAAAAGTATCTGCATTCTTCTGAAAAAAAAATTCCTAATAGGGCTTTTAATATCGTTTTTTTATTTCGCTTTAGTCTATATTTGAAGTCCAAAAAAGATCAAGTATTTAAAACGGTGTCTCCAAAGTCTGATATTTATCATCTATTACACAGCCCAACAAAAAAATTTTTTTTTCGAATTGCCAAGAATGTTTGAATGAATTTATAGCAATTCATGGGTGCTGATTTCAAAACTGCCACGGCTTTTGCTGAATTGGCTCTAGTTTCTGAGATATTGGACATCTTTGAAAATATGATTATACCCTTTGTGTAAAACAAATGCAATAAGTTTGGTGTCTTTTGTTTAATTTAACTATACCAAGTTATAACTTGGTTTATTTTTTTCTCTTTTATGCTTCTTTCTAAAGACATCATGAGTTCATCACGAAGATGCTGCAAAAATAATCCGAATGTATTCTGTTACATCTGTGGAGAATACATGATTGAAAAGCAAAGAAGAAATATAACCAACTTTGTGCAGCAGGTATATTTGGCTTATTTCGGTGTGAAGCTGGGAGACCAAGACAAGTCTTGGGCTCCCCATAAGGCCTGCAAAAACTGTGTTGAGAGCCTACGGCAGTGGACAAATGGTGAGAAGAAAAGTCTCAGTTTCGGTGTACCAATGGTATGGTGAGAGCCGAAAGACCATTCTGGTAATTGTTATTTTTGTATTGTGAATGTTAAAGGCTTCAATCGCCACAAGAAATCTAAGTGGGATTATCCTGATCTTGAATCTGCAAGGAGACCAATTCCACATAGCAGTGAAGTTCCTATACCAGTTTTTACTGGATTATTAGAGCTTTCACCATCAGACTCCAACGAGGGGCAAGATCTGGAGTTTTTGGCAGGTGAAAACAGTGGAAGTGATTATGAAGGAAGTTCTTCAACACCTCAACCATTCAGCCAAGAAGAATTCAATGACCTAATACGAGACCTAAATCTGTCCAAGCAAGCATCTGAGCTTTTATCGTCCAGGCTCAATGAAAGAAATTTTCTCAAACCAGGAGTTAGAATAACATTTTATCGGAAAAGAGAAGAGTTTTTTTCTTCCATATTTCAGCCAAGAGGAAGATCTTGTTTACTGTAATGACATCCCTGGACTTCTGCTCCAAATGGGACTACAAGACTACCATTCCGAAGACTGGCGTCTTTTTATAGACAGTTCCATCAGAAGCTTGAAATGTGTTGTTACACAATGGTAACCGTTATGCATCTCTTTCCATTGCTCACTCAACAACACGTAAAGAAGAGTATGAGAATATCAAAACATTATTGCAGAAAGTGGTCAATTTGTGTTGATCTAAAAATGGTAAACTTCTTGCTTGGACAGCAGTCAGGATACACAAAATACCCATGCTTCATGTGCCTTTGTGATAGCAGAGCAAGGCAAGATCATTGGACAAGAGTGACATGGCCTGCAAGGGAAACCATGACTGTAGGTAATGAAAATATCATCAATAAGCCACTGGTTGACAAAAAAAAGATCATTCTCGGACCGCTTCTTATCAAATTAGGTCTAATGAAACAATTTGTTAAGGCTTTGGACAAATCTGGCAATTGCTTCAAGTATATTTGCAGATCATTTCCCGGATTGAGCCTGGAGAAGCTGAAAGCTGGGATTTTTTACGGTCCTCAGATTCGGAAACTCATCAACGATCGAAATTTTACTAATTTCATGGATCACCTTGAAGCTTCTTCATGGAACAGTTTTGTTTCAGTTGTCAGGAACTTCTTAGGTAATAACAGAGCAGAGAATTACGAAGAACAGGTGCAAGATATGCTCGCTAACTTCAGAAACATTGGAGCAAATATGAGCATCAAGAGACAAATTTCCAGGTAACCTAGGGGACTTCAGTGAAGAACAAGGCGAAAGGTTCCATCAGGATATGAGGGTGATGGAGGAGATATATCAAGGAAGATGGGACATACATATGATGGCTGACTACTGTTGGAGCCTCCAGCGCAATTGCACCAACGACACATACAAAAGGAAGTCGAGCAAACAGCGATTTGCTAATGCATTATCATAGACAATTAACATATTAATTAATTAATTAATTAGACATAATTAGTTTTTCAAATGAAAATGTTTTCTTCTATAACACTATTACACATATTTTTGAACAATTTTCTGCATGACTATTAACAGTTTCACTACTATTTGTTAGTATACTATTTTACTTCATGCAATTTCTGACAAATTCCAAACAGGGTGCATACATTATTTAATTAATTTTAATTATCTCGTAAAATAGAGCCAATCTAGCAAAACCACTTACATATTCTAAATCAGCATAGTTGACTTTGTATAAAATGATTGAAATTTCACTGTTTACCAGTGTTATCTATTTGGTCTGTAAATCACAAGTATTATTTTAGCCTACATCTGTTTGGTCTGTTGAAATACTATCAATTTTTTTAGCTCCCAATTAGATTACTTTCCATTCTAACCTATAATTTACTAATTAAAATAGACCAGACTTCCAATTATGATCCAACATGCGTTTTGTACTAATATCGTAGACAAAGTAGGGGCCCCTACGTAAAATATTTCTAATTGATCCTTGATTGTCCTAAGGCAAGGCCTGTGTGAGCGTTTACACACATTGACAATAAACTAAAATGTATATGCACACGGACAATAACCTAGTAAAAATTAATTAAAATAAACATTTATGAATAAAAAATAAAATTTAAAAAATTTAAACAAGAATATTTTTGTTTTTATTTATTGTCTTTTGAAAAGCAGCACATCACTAAAATCTTGCTTAACTTTTAAAATAACATTCACATTTTCTGGGTTTACCATCTACTTTGTCACAAAAACATCCATTACAAAGAAGTTAAAACAAAAATGTGGAGAATTGCCGGAAGAATACAGAAATAAACTTTGAAACAATGGAAAGTCTGAATGACATACTAGACAGACATGTACCATAAAAATGCATAATACTTTAATAGTATTTTCTTTCTTCCTTAATTTAACCAATCTGTGTATCAACACATATTTTCATTCTCCTAAGCAGAACATATGTTCCAGTTAAATTCATCAACTGGTTTCACACTTTTTTCAAAGAAAATAACAATAGATATAATGACACCAATAAGAGATACATTTGTTTGGGCTTAAGGTAAAATAAAAAAATTAACTGTACAATTGCATGCAGAAAGACTTTTTTTTTTCAAACACACGTAATCTAAAACACTAGAAATAATCTGAAATTTCCAGAAAAAAAAAAAAAGTTAATCCAAATACAGGAAACGTATTGAACACCACAAAACATGTTAGACTTCGAAATATAATGCATATATAATTCATTTAAATTATGTCTTGGTTAAGTCATTAATTTTATAAATGGAATACACTGAGTATTATTACCATACCACTTATTTTGGTCAAAAAAAAATCGGTTTTAAAATACTTTTTTTGCTTTTTTTTTTAACAAACAACAGAAATGTTTAGCACAGATAAAACTTCAATTAGAAGAAAAAAAAAACTCAAACAAGATTATAACAATAGTAAAGTTAACTTTCTGGAATAATGAAATGTTAAGTGTTTTTTTTTTAATGTAGTATTGAAACAAATGAAACATTTTTTTGGGTGACAAATTATAGCAAACTGGCAAAAAATATTGGTTCACTTATAAAGTATACATAGCATAAAACAAAATACAATGCTTTATTTATTTGTTATTTAGTGTATCAAAATTATATTGCACATTCAAGGTAATGGGGAAGTAAATAAAAATAAATTATACAGTGATCATATAAACAGCCATGTGATCAATTGAAAATACAAAAAAAATAATTGAAAACTACAGGTTACATACAAAGTCTGTAAAGCCCAATCTTTTGAAGGATTTACCTCTTAGGAACCACATTGTCATGTTTATTTTTGAAAATGCTCCTAAAGATAGGATTATACAGACTTTGTGCCCTGATCTCACATCTCCAGATGACACATATGGGGGTTTATCAAAAAAGATACAAACAAGAGAGTGCTGTTATTCATGTAACAATGAACTACAACATTTGGTTTGCACAGCATCCCAGAAAGTCACCCCACAAGTGCTGCAGAACATAAGCAGGAGAACCTGGTGGTAAATTTTGTGATGCAGAAATGGAGGGATACATACAGATGTTTTAGATTCTTAAAAGGTAACAATTTGCTTTAAAAAT
Organism: Bulinus truncatus; assembly: GCA_021962125.1. Lineage (NCBI taxonomy): Eukaryota > Metazoa > Mollusca > Gastropoda > Planorbidae > Bulinus > Bulinus truncatus. The sequence goes on from JAGDYQ010000321.1 coordinate 304,449, forward strand.
CTTCCAAAAGGGTTATACAGACTTTGTGCGCTCCGTGTATAAGATAAACAATGTTGGCTAATCTGAATTAACTATTTTTAAACAATATAAATCTTATAAAATGAGCAAATTTAAAACCAATTTTTCTGTTGTCTTTAGATAAAAATACTTACTATGAATTATTCATAGTTTGGTTTTGTTTTGGCCACAGATTTGGAAAATTTACAAAACCAACATTGGGTTACTAATGTACCTTCAAACAGAGGTCTTAAAAAAAAAATCTAAGCATAATTATTATAAAAAGCATTATGCCCTACAGCTCATTCAAATGAATGGTTTAGCTATGGGTAACAACAATTAGACAATTATTTAGGTGTACCCTTGTCCTCAAGAGGAGTATTTTAACAATTTTAAAAGCAAATGGAACACACTAAAAATACGAGAATAAACACTGCTTCTGTAAACTATACAGCTCAATATTTAGCATCCACCTTGGAAGACATAAAATGGATTATGTTGATGCTAAAACTTTAAAAAAAAAACATTGACTGGTATATTATACAATAGATTGTTTTGCTATGTTAAATATTAACAATTCTGATAATTATTAAATTACATATCCCGGTACATTAACATATTTTCCATCCAATTAAAACCAAATCACATTGTCAAATAAAAAAAAAAAGCGCATATTTATCTTGATTAGAAAATTGTATTTAATTAAATCACTGAAAAATTAATGAAATATTGTAAACTTTATCACAATTTATTTAAAAAATAAGTAAATATGTTTATATTTACAATGTGTAGAGTATAATTCATTTGTCTATCTTCATTTATCTGAATTTTGAAACGAGCTTAATACTTCCTATAGTTTTAAAAAGAAAAATCCCAATTAACGAACATAAATGTTTCAAAACATAGAACATTGTAGTTTGAAAAGTAATGTATGTTTCTCAGAGAATAATGTCAAATATCTTTAAAAAAAATAGAAAATTAATACAAGGTATATAACAACTAAGTATACTCAAACGGGAAAAAATTACACTTTTCACTTGCTCAAAATATTAACAACTATAATAAAAAAAGTATAAAGCTACATTTATCAACAATATCGCATAGTCTTTTTTTTTTCTTTTTTTTTTACTGTTCACAAATAATAAGTTGTTATTTCAAACAATTTTGTTATTTGTATTTCTTAAATAGAAAAAAAAAAATTATATATATAAATTACAAATCTGACTGTTCACAGATCCTCATGAAAGAGCTGTGTAGCCAAAACATCTCCAGTAACAATCGTCTGGCAACCAATTGAAACAAATCTTTTACCTTCAGAATCTGAGTTATTCATGTTGCCATCGGAACTGGTGCTGTTTTTAACTCCTGCTCTGGGGCTATCCATCAGGACAGAACGATTCATGTACTGCCTCTCAGCAACCATGGAAACTTGAGGGGAGATGTCTCCATCATCATCACTGAAGTTTAACTCATCAACATCTTTCATACCTTCCAGTTCAACATGATGAAAGTTCCATACAGGCACAACTCCAGCACCACTGGGTGCAGCGTCCTGGAAGGAGTACTTGATCCCACCAATGTTGAGCGGGGTGGTGCTAGAAAATGTGCTATCATCGAGATCAGGATATATTTTCCTTATTTCATCGTTCATGTTACCAAGAGGGACTTGAGGCTCTCTTGGAATTCCATCAATAGGTAGATCAAGCTTAGCAGCTACTTTTTCAATTAAATCTTCTATGGATTCATTCTCCTTCCATACTTTTGTTGCTTTCCACCGAGCTCTGCTGCCTTTGGGAGCAGGGACAGCATCAAACATAACCCATTCTCCTATCTTGAGAAGTTTATTAAGGTCGTCAATGTTTTTGCCGAAAATAGTCCGGTCAATGAAGACATGTTCATGCATACCAAGGTCAATGATGCCCCAAAGTTTTGCCACATGAAATATTTGGCCTTTACGTCCACTTACAGAAGGTTTTGTCTGGACATGTGGCCTGCTCCCTGTGATTATGACATTCAACCTCGTGTTCTTGATAACAGACACTACTTCATCCTCACTTATGGTAAATATATTATCATGCGCTGATATAAACTGGTGGAGCTCTGGCTTGCTCCAACCGATTGTGTTCCGAAGACTCTCAGGGGCCTGACTGAAATGGCCAGAAAGGCTGTTAACCTTCATGTCCCCTTTTTTCTGGATGATGCTTTTGATAAACATGACAGCTTTGTATTCATTAGCTGTCATTGTGACAGGACCAGCTTTAGTAGCTAATGAAGGGGCTGGGGCTGGAGCTACAGTCACAGTGCGACCACCAGTTGGCTTTGGGATGTCAGACACATCCAGTGACTTCGGACGGCGCTTGTTTTTTGGAGTAGTGGGAGGTAATACTGGTGGTTCAGAAGAAGAGTCAGTGTCAGCAGCATTGCAACGGATATTATCTTTAAGGCATACATTGTCATCTTTTACTTCGAAAATAAGTGGATGTTTTAAAAGAAAAGAAAGGAATTCATTCTGAGGCCCAACACACTCTCTAATTTCAGGAGTGGCTTGAGAAAGATGTCCTGCTAAACTCTTCACTGGCATCCATTTCTCACCCTTTTTTAAAATTTTTGCTCTGAAAAATTGGACAGCCTCTGTTTCAATAGAGACATCCGGAAGACAAGAGTGGCTTGAGGAAGAGGCAGGACTTGACTCTCGAAAATTTCCCCCAAGGGCGGTACCATCATTAAGGCTGACAAGGTTACCATTTACAGAAAATAGGGAGGGGTACTTCAAAAGAAACTTCTTCAGGCCGGCTTCATTTCCGCCAGCACTCTGTCGCATTTCTGAGGTAAAATTTCGGCTACCAAAACGTCCAGCAAGCTGACTTATACTCATTGGAGCGTTGCTGTACATCAGAATTTCCAAAAAATACAACATAGCTTGGTGACCTGGATCATCTGCCATTTTTAAGATTTGTTTCTTCTTTATCTAAGGAATTATGCTACAAAGCAGCTGCAGATGTTTGCTATATTGTACTGGTGAAGAAAATTACTTTTAGAAGTTGGCTTTTGATCATCGAAACCGAAGCTTCTTCCCTCTGAAAAAGATATTTACAAAAAAAATATGTATTGAATAAATACAAAATTTAAATATATTTTTTATTTGATTTAATACACATATTAGCATCAATTCAGCACACACATTTTTTTATTTATCAAAATGAGCTAGTGTTGTAAAGAAAATTGGTCAAACTATAAATACTTTGTCTCATTAATACATGTTCATCTTCTTATATATCAGGTCAACAAACATGCACAGGTTTGGAAACCCAAAGCTTGCCTAAACTCCACACCCTAAGAAGCCTTAGCATTAGTTTATACTGAACCTGAAAATTTTGATAGTTTTAAAACAGAAAGAAAATATTTAATTTCTATAAAATAAAATATATCATGGAGACAACTATGATTTGGGTAGATTTCCATTCAAAACATTCATGATAAAATTAGACCTTAGAACTTTGTAGGCATTCTAATACTGGATTTATTAAACATTGATACAGTCTACAGTGCATTAAGCTACTTAATTAACCTATATTTGCAATTTCACTTTTTTTTCAGTTGACTATCAATTTCTAAAAAAATTCTAAAATTTAAAATGAAAATGTTATAAATGTATGTTAGTTTATTTTGTTTTTTTTTAACGAAGTGGCTACGGAACCAAGTAACGGGAACTCTGTATTATTTTTTTCCGGTCCAGCTATAGATGCATAATTTTTGTTTTCGGGGCTAGGGTTAGGGTTAAGAATAGGGTTAGGATTAGGGTTAAGAGCAATATCTATAGCCAGACCCCGAAAAAAAAATTTGGAGTCCAGCTATCGCGCATGCACACATCACAGCCATAAAAAAATAAAGTCCGTCTAGAGCGCTAGAGCACATGCGCATCTATAGTTGGACCCCGGAAAAAAATAATAAGGAGTCCCGTTACTTGGTTCCGTAGCACTGCATTTTTTTAATGATAATGAATGACATTATTTATATGTGACATTAATAATTAATATATTATCAAATAATTAATGTAGTTATAAATAATTTAATCAGATCGTGTATTAACCATTATGAATTTTCAAGAACAGTTTATAAATGTTCTTTTTGTATAAACTAGGATAAGAACATTTACTCAGTCATTAGCCAATAGAGTACCCTCTTGCTTGGCTGGCCTAATTTCTATGAAGTAGGTGAGATAAAAAAAATAAAATGTGCAACATTTCCTTGATTTATAAAACAATGCAAATGAATTATTTAACTTCAGGACAGGATCTAAATTCAAGTATTTAAAAGGATTAAAGCATGTTGTATACTAGATTATGAGCTATGCATCTATTTCATATTAGTGCATACCCTATATATTATGATAAGGATGACTAATATTCATTGGTATGCGAATGTTAAGAACCGTCACTCGAATATATCTAACTAAAACGTGTTTCGCTTGGTTGACGCAGTTTAGAAACAAATGGGTCGATATGAAAAATCAATCGGACTGATAATACGACACACACACAAATACAGACTAAAATATCATTTTGAAAAACACATCTTCGTAGATTAAATCCGTACAAAAAGTAGATGACTTACGTTGTAAGTGGGCGAAAAAGTGCCTACAGCCTTTCGAAAGCAGCCATCTTGGGAAGATAGTTAACCCTTTAGTTTTGTTGAAGGAGAGCCAGCCAGGCCCAGCACTAATAACAGAGGGATAAAAAAAAAAAGAAAATGTGATGTTACTTCCCTTAGCAATTGCTCGTCAGATGTATATTTAGTGCATTGCTTACAGTTACGTGCAACATGTGTTGTATCTCTATAATTATTGTGAGGGATTAAATATGAGAAATAAAAAAAAAGTCAGTAGTAATATACGTGTATACTGTTTTATAGGCTGAAGAGAGAGATTGCTAGACCATGACAGACAAAGAATTATTTAAAATAAGTGTGCAATTTAAAAGGGTGCCAAGTCTTACTTACAAAGTAATGAAAAATACATCAAATATTAACCAGGACAGTAACAGCATGCCCCAATCTTTAGGTGTACCCCGTGATAGGAACAATGTGTTACGATATATTATAGCTTATGCTTTTGGCTCTCGCCCCCGCATAAGCAATCGCATACTAAGGCCGTCCCTGGGCGCCCCTGTCCTCCCCCAAAATATTAATGACTTGACTTAATGCCTTGAACTCCTTGCGGAGCAAAGGGCCTCTACAACCACTCTCCAGCGCACTCTGTTTTGGGAGGCCTTTTTCAATTCTCCCCATGTCTGTTTGCAGATTTTCATTTTCAAATATTAATAATAATAAATGCACACAGAGTTTGTCCGAGTGGATATAAAAATAGACAGTAAGAGCTGAAAATGGAAAGCTTGTGAACGAAGCCTAGCGTCAAGTTGCTGAAGAGAAGAAATGTAGAATCACTTAGAGCTAAATCTTTGCAATGCATGTACATTGAAAATGTCGGTCACCCAAAAGACCGGAAGGAGCTTATCTGATATCTCGAACTGGCGCTCTGGGGAATTAGAGGCCGTTCATATATTAGGTAGCGCAAAAAAAATATAACTCCTTTCCCACGATAATAATTAGTGGCGGATATAACGACGGGAGTGCTCCCGTGTTCCACTCTAAAAAGAAGCAGAGCTCAACTTGACACCATTTGTAATGTCTCTCTACCCAATATATCAACTTTATACCATTTGTGATGTCTCTCTACCCGATATATCAACTTTATACCATTAATAATGTATCTCTACCCGATATATCAACTTTATACCATTTGTGATGTCTCTCTACCCGATATATCAACTTTATACCATTTGTAATGTCTCTCTACCCGATATATCAACTTTATACCATTTGTGATGTCTCTCTACCCGATATATCAATTTTATACCATTTTGTAATGTCTCTCTACCCGATATATCAATTTTATACCATTTTGTAATGTCTCTCTACCCGATATATCAACTTTATACCATTTGTGATGTCTCTCTACCCGATATTTTCTTCTGCGCCCTGGGACTCAATCGACCTAAGGAGGCTTTTGGTGAAAAGGTGAATTTGGAGGCCATATGCAAAGAAACATTTAGGCCTTTAAGCACCGGCGGCGGAACGAAATATTTTAAGGAGGGGCAAGACAAAATATGACCGAAAGACAAATTTTACCCCCTTAATTCTATAATAGAATATAGTAATTCTGTAGCAAGTATTTAATTGATATTATTAAAAAATAATATATTAAAAAAAATTAAAATTAATATTGAGCACTTCTGTCGTCAACTGATTCGTAATGTCAGTTTGTTTAAAAATTTAATAGTGAAAATAGATCAGAAAATTACTGATAATTATCATGATTGATGATGAATATGAAACCGGAAACGGGAAACTCAATAAACAAAAAGTAATTATGAAAAGATAATAAATAATTGTATTTTCTTTAAAAATTACATTTGCCGTCATTCGGTAGATGGCAATACTTCTCTATACTTATAAGACGCATTTGCTATCTGTCTGTCTGTTCCCTTAAAACTCAAGATCCAGACAACCAAATAACGTGAAATTTGGTACGCAGTGGCGCAGCCAGGGGGGGGGGGAAGGGGGGCACAAGCCCCCCCCCCTCCAGGCCAAATCATCAATACATAATTTACGTTATAAAATTACAAAAAAAAAGACTGTCAAACTGTCTTTTTTCAATATGTGAGACCCCCCAGCATTTTTTGCTGGTTGCGCCACTGGGTACACGTACACAAAATTACATGGGGAATGTTCTTAAACAGGTTTCGTTCCATCTCAATGGGTAGTTTAATTGTAATTAATTATTTTGGATATCAAAGACATGAAAATTGGTAAACTTTTACCCCGATTTCAGGTTTTACGAGCTTCTCTCCCACATAGCTAACTTACTATAAATATGATTGGTATGGGGAACCAAATATCGCATTACTTACTACATTATTACATTCCATTCCTTCATCCATAGGAATTGTCATCTTTTGCTACAATAATGCCTAAGAGAGAGAGGGAGAGGGAGGGAAAGAGGGAGGGAGGGAGAGAAAGGGGAGAGAGAGGGAGGGAAAGAGGGAGGGAGGGGAGGGAGAGAGGAACTGCCAAAAATATTGTGTACCCTTTTATTGCATGAAAATAAACCCTTTTTTACGCGTCTTATTTTAAATCTTAATTAAACGTCAAATTACGCTTCTTAAATAAACAGAAAACCTTATTTTAAACCCGGACAAACCCGGGTACTTGCAACTTGTTTTAAAATATGCCACAACAACTCTCAATAATGTAAAATGTCAATTACTTATAATTTCTTTCAAATATTAAATTTAAGAAATAAATCAAATGAATGATGAAAATGAAAATGACACATATAAACTAAAATGAATTACAAATTTAAAAAAGTTAAAATTTTAGGGGGGGGGGGCAGACTGGAAATTCAAGGGGGGGGGGCGCCGCCACCCCTTAAAAGTTTTAGGGGGCCGCTGCCCCCTTCCCCCCTGCTCCGCCGCCAGTGCCTTTAAGGGGACCTTTTGCAAATTACATTTGGGGGCTTGAACGGCCACTTTGTATGAATTGAAAAAGAATATTTGGGGGTTATTGTCAATTGGGGATATTGTCATATGACGGTTTCATCTTGGGGTGGTTTTGCCTTAGGGTGGTTTTGTCTTAGGGAGTTCGACATTCCGTGTGGTTTTGTCGTAGTTTTTTTTTTATATTTTTCTTACACTAGTATCTAGCTAAAAAAAGGGGGGGGGTATGGGTGTGTGTGTGTGTGTGGGGGGGTAATAAGTTGTCGATACATATATCAACACAAGAGGGTGACATTTCAAGACCTTTAAAGCTTGAACATCGTTGACAATATATGGCTACTCTCGTAGAGCGACGGATAGGCGAATTAAGTGACAGCATAGCGGAATATAGCCCACTTTCAGTATAATATCATACCAAATCTGATGTTTTATAGGCCCTATTCGGTACTTTTGCCAAGAGCGCCCATAATTTCAGTCTCTGACTAGTACCATGAACGGGTCTAGTGTATGCTAATGCATTCCGTAGATAGGCCCTATTTGATTTTCCGGATGGCTGTTCATTTAAAAAAAAAAAAGAACTCTGGCGCAGTGCCGTAGCGAGCCTAACTCGCGCCGGGGCACGATACCTTTTTACAGGGTTGTTAACCAGGGCCGGTCATCCCCGCTGCTTTAGCTAATATATCACAGCCGGGGATGAAATCATAGACATTTATCCCCGACTCTGCAGAATTTTCCCTTTTTATCCCCGGCACTGGTTTTTTTTTAATCGAGCACTATTGTTAACAATACTCTTAAATTGTATAGTCAATACCAATACCAATACTTCATGAAAAGAGTATCGCCAATACCAACACAAATACTCAAGTAAAAATGTATTGCCAAAATCGATACCGATACAATACAAATACTTTTGTGAAGAAAAAAAAATATTATTTAAAATTTAAAGAGTTCAAGTTTTTTTTAAAGTTTTTATATAACTGACAGATCGATCAAAAAAGAACTAAAGTTTTCCTTTCTGTCGTTTATTGAAACATTGAACAAATAGTTGATAGAAAAAAAAGTAAATGAATGAAAGAATATAAGAATAACATTTATAGATATCGGCACGCAAAGCAAAAACTTCAAAAGAGAATTAAAATTTAATTTTTCCTTCAACTCGCCAACCGTGGTTCTATTTGTGGGGAGGTGGGTGCAGGCCCGTAGCCAGGTCAAAGTAAGCAGGGGGCACCAATACCCAGCAAGGGGGGACGTTCTCATTTTAGTTACTTTTTCTTTTCCTTGGTTACGGGGCTGGGTATTAATATTTGGTAGGCTTGATGGCTATGATTACTAGTAGTGGTCGAATGTATGTAGATTACTTTTAAAACAAGGTATTATAATCGCTTTTATTTTTCTGCAGATTTTTTTTTCTAAATTGTATGAACAGTACGATTCTTCTATTTGGTTTATGGGTTATATATTTTTTTCATTTTGAATATTTTAAGATACAAAGTAATTTTTTTGTTAGAGTTTGTTACATGCATTCTTAAAATACCAATAGAAAAGTATTTGTATCGAGGATCAAAAATTTTTCGTTTAAAATGTATCGGCGATACACAAATCAATATTTTATACAAAAAGGATCGGCAATACAGCAACCAATACTAAAAAAAGTATCGCCGATACTGTATTGACCGACACCGATATTTCGATACTAACAACCCTGCCCTTTTAATACCTTTTTTAGCGCCCCCCCCCCTTGAAAACCATATAATATTATATGTAAAATATTTGGCGCCCCTTTGTGAGTAGCGCCCGGGGCATTATGCCCCCATTGCCCACCCCTCTGCTCTGGCGTCCTAAAAAATGGCACTATGTTGATCAAATCAGTACTCAAATGTAGGCCATATTAAACAGTGTATCTTTAGTAATTTTTTACAAGTCTGAGTTGTAAATTTGGCAGAACCATTGGCCGATTCTGGATATAGAAAAAGCGATATTTTTTAATAAAGTATTTCAGAACGTTAGTTTAGAGACAATAACCAGATTATTTGGGAGGGTGGGGTTTTTGAAGGTAAGACAATCTGGGATTGGTTGTCCTCCCCAACTGAACAAAATCAGTTCCTAAAATTCTTATTGAACAGTGGTGACATTTTATCCACCAAAAAGGTTCTTAATTTTTTTTTTATTTTGGAAAAAAAAGGGAGGCTACCGAAAATAGACCCAGTAGCCTCAATATGCAAGGAGAACTACAAGCATTTAAAAATCAATAAGCAAGACAGTAGAGAATCTGTCACTCTGAATGTCACAGATTTAAGTTGGAATGTTTATGGGTCAAACAACTTCAGGAACCAGCTTTAAAAGGGGACCTGACATTCAAAGATGAGCCTAAAAGTAATCATGTTTTGTGCTAGCCACAAAATGTTAGAACCACTGAGCTCTCTATACAGATCTCAATCGCTAGAAACAAGTAAACTCTGGTGTACTGTCATTGTAAAGGATTGTACTCTCATATTTAAATAAAAGGATATCTTTTTTTTTATAAGGGCGGATGGATTGTCGAGCTGTGTAGAGCTTGCATGTTAAATTTTGGGTTCAGAGCCGGATATACAATTTTAAGGGCCCGAGGCCAACAAATATTTGAAGCCCCATTTTGAAAAATAAAAAGTAAATAGCTGTTGTTTTTTTTTAAATTTACTCAACATTTTGGGGCCCCTTATTTCGTGAAGGCCTAGGCCACGGTCTATCTATAAATCCGGCCCTGGTTTCAGAGATCGATCCTCAGTGAGGACCAAGGGTAATTTTTCCAGGTCCTAGTAAAGTTATTGAAAAGTCCAACCAGCTATTGGGTACCTGACTTTAAACTGGGAAAGTGATGCCATGGCTACAGAAACAGATGATGTATTCTTCACTTCATCTGCCCCAACGGCGAACCTTTTTTTTAAATTTTAAAATAAGCTGCCAGAGAATGAATCCTTAACATATTCAATTCTAAGATAACATAACATGAATTATACAAGGCCATATTAATTTTTGTATTCAGTGTATTTTATTTTTGGCGTGATTTTGTAGCATTAACCAGATTTAAACTAAACAAAAATATCAATAATAATCATCAAATAGAAATACATAAATAAGCTGTTACATAAACTGGTTTTGGTTATTTTGTACCCAAAGCTATGAACAAATTTACATATCAATATGTCATGGTACAGAGTGTAACACTTTGAAAACAGTTATCCAAAGCATGGACGGAAAGTAATAATACCTGATGCCTAAAATCATTAACAAAAAAGAAATTTCATTATTTTGGTAGCTTAATGATATATAAGTACTTCTTCAAATGTGACATGATTTCAGAATTAAATTGTGTGACTAGCATTGTTTAAAAAAAAAGCCTAAATCAAAATTAATTAATCAATAGCCTAATTTACAAAAATTAATACAAAAGTTGAAAAAGAAAACATGCTGCATACAAGGCAGGTATCTGTACATGCTGCATACAAGGCAGGTATCTGTACATGCTGCATACAAGGCAGGTATCTGTACATGCTGCATACAAGGCAGGTATCTGTACATGCTGCATACAAGGCAGGTATGTGTATCAAATACTGTGCACCCTTTTGATTTTAATGGTACTTTTTAAAAATTATTTATCACTGATACTTTACATAATGTTTTTTATTATCAGAAAACATATTTGCAAAACTGTATCTAGCTTTTGATTTTTTCCACAAACTTCTGTGCTGTTAATGAGTAAGCCACAAAACACTATTGTATACGACTTGAAGCAGCAGTTCCCATTCTTTTAATCTCTGAGGACACCTGCCATTACTAGCCTGTTTAATGAGGGATAAGGGTCAGGTTATACATTTTAATTATTTTACAGGACTAGCAGTGGAGCCCCTAATAAGTCTACTATTGAAACTTGGTGTTATGCAGCACAGATTGGAAAAAATTCATGTCATTATATATATAATTATATGATCTGTTAGCATTTCGTTAAATCTAATTATATGACCTGTTAATGACTTTTCAGATATCTGCGTTTCATCATATTTATTTATATCATGTGTAAATAACATTTTATATATCTGCGTTTAATCCTCTATAACATGTATATGTCCTTTTAAGTTTTTTTTATTTTTCATGCAGTATTTGCTGTAAGTATATTTTCAAAATAAAACGTGCACATTAGCAATCAATTACAATATTACCAGCCAGACATACAAAAAAAAAAAAAAAGCATAACATAGCTGAACGTTGAAATTTCAGTTGATTTTTGTTGAAATAGCTATTATAATTTACAGTGAATTTTAATCATATAAATAAAATAAAATGAGCGGGCAAATGTCTGAAAAAAACAAACAAAAGGCATTAAAGCTGGTTGCTAATTATGTACAAATAGCTTCACCAATAAATAATTTTTGCACAAAAATTATTTGTTTGTCTCAAAAAAATATATTTTAAAGGAACATATATTAGATTAAAGGAATAAAAATATCTTTTAAAAATCCACAAATTCTGAGCCTAATTTTGTGATGCATTTTTTTGTGGACATTAAAGTTATGTGGTTATTAAAGTATTTATTTTTTATATTCTTGTTGCTTAAGAAAATGTGAACTCCACAGACATATTTGGATAAATATATGTATAGAATTATTTTTACTTTTTGTAAAATCTTTTCCCTGTGTTTTCAGTTTTCCATAAAATGCTAAAAAAATTGCCTAAACAAATCTGCAAGTATATAAAAGTAATGTAATAGGGAATAAAAAAACACATTTTCAATGAGTTCAGTTCAAAGTTGTTTTAACAAAAATATGTACTTATAACTGCAGTGACATGTAACAGATATATAATCTACATGCTAATTCAAAATAATAAATATATCACAGTGCAATGCCAAATAATTAATAACAGCTCCATGTATTTTTATACATGTATATACTAACAGATAAATTAACATGGGTATAAGAAGTATTTGTCATGAACAACTAATAAAATACAACAAAACATATAATCACGATTGAATATAACAAAACATGTGATTACCTCATGAAGTGTATGACTAATCAATTATGTACCTATAAACAAATGGAACATATTGTTTTTCCATTCGTTTTAGTGGGATTCTGGTCATGCAATAGATACATGCTTTAAAATAAATCTTTAGTGGAGACATTTAACATTCAAATTTATGATATCAAATGCATAAAACTCCTAATCCACTTCTTGTCTGTTCATAGCCTGCCCCACTGAGCTATAATATAACTGAAATGCTTATTTGGTCTAAATTACTGGAAGATATTTATATTTCCCCATAGTGAAGTTGTCTTTAAGCCCTTAAAATGGTAAGCACCCACCAGTCAGAAATTTTGGTATCTAGATTTCGCAAATTCGATACATGTTTTGTTGCTAAATATTCAGATAATTTCCAATTTCCACTTAAGAGCAGCGAACATTAGCATATACGCAGCTTGCAGACTTTTTTCTCACAAGTGTAGTTTTTACAATGGTAAACAAACTATAACAGCTGCTAAGAAACTTCAATTCAAATAAAAACTGTAAAATCAAACAACTTAACTGCATTGAACAGTGGATGAAATCTAATAGTTAATGAAAGTTTTGCTAGACTAATAGCTTATTATGTCTGTTTATATATCCAGCTTTATTTGATTGAATGAGGAAGTTAAGTGATATGCAAGTGAACAAGATTCCAATATGATGTACCACTATGATAAACACAAGATTACTAGTTAAATATGATTAATGCACATAAAAGGAAATTCCCTTTCATAGTAAAGTTAAATGAATATTGGTGCAAAAATAAATTAGTGGCTGAAAAGGTTTCCCATTAGATGTTTAATTTTCTTTTTTGCACAATATGGAATTAATTAAAAGGACTGTGTTTTCAACTAATTTGTTTTGTGTCTTATTTAAAGATTTAATTATTATTAGTTTCTATTAAACTACTTACAGTCTTCATAATTTTTGTTTTGATACATAACTGTTTTGTCTGTAGTGCAGGCTAGTTAATTATAATAAGTAGTGTTGGCTAACTTATGATTTGAATGAGTTAGCTCTAAATGACACATATTCTAATACTAAGTGAGTTTTAAAGGAGGATCTGAAGTCTATTTCTAAATTTGTTTAAAGAATACTTCATGAAATCACATCTGTTTGCTAATAATCTTTATAAAAATATATTTTTTTTATTTGAAATCAGTACATGATTCAACTTTTTCTGATTTGGTTATTAAAGAAATGGTTCATCATATTAGATTTAAAAAAAAAAATTAATTTATATGCCTGAATGTTTAATTGATAATGAGATGTGTGTCAAAAAAAACTTTGACAAAATGAAACTACTAACAATTACAAGTATTCCTATTCAAAAATGAATTATATTTGGTTTTTATCAATCATCGTTTTATAATAAAATATTTACATTTTTAAATCTAATAAAAAAAGTAAGAGTAAACTCTCTGTGACATCAACCACATTAAAAAAAAAAAACTATTTTAATACAATTTACCTAGGTGGAAATCCTCCACCCTTTTTCTGTATATTCTGTTTGGCTTGTCCCAAGGCAACCTGACGAGCATTACTGCCAAATTCTAAAGTGTTGCATGTTTCTTGACAATTGCTTACATCAGGACTGATATTAACAAAAAGACAAGCCTGAAAACATTAATAAAACGTTAATTATTTCCAGTAGTGTGAGAATGATTACTTATGGGATATTAAATGTTTTTGTACTTTTCAGTTTGGGAGGAGGGTGCCAAAAATGTAACTCGCACTGGGCACCACAATAGCTGGCTAGGGCTCTGGTTTTACCACTCAGGGTATAATGGCAAAAAATTTCACAGGAATGAGTACCATTAAAAAAAATTTCTGATAAAAAAAATATGAATTATAACATTTTAAAAATAAATTTAAGCAACTCAGAATGGAATATGTTTGAATGAGGCTTTGAAAATGGTTTAGATCATATATTTTCCATATCATAAGAAAGTAAGCAATATTCAGTGTATCAAAGTCCATATTCCAGACAAAGGGGGAATAGCATAACAGCAAACTTAAGGGGGGAGAACTTATCTGGGTTGGTGCTCAGACACATAACAGGCAGTCCACTAGCCAAACTGTCCATTCTGAAAGAGATCTCAAACTATTGAAGGACCTATCGCACCATGGTAAGCATGAATCTTAAATGTTTCTCTGAGCATGGTAAGGCCATGTGTAATAACTAGATAGCTTAATTGCAATAGTGTCATTAAAAATTAGAAATATAGAATTTTTTTTTTATTGGAGTTCAGGACTTAGAATTAAATGTTTTAGCAGATAATGTATTGAAACTGTTAACAAGCTAAGAGTCTTAATCATTTTAATTTTTTACGATTCTTAGAAACCAATAGCTGAAGTGATATCTTTTTAAAATTCATTTAAAGGAATACTAGGGGAATGAATTTATAACCTAATAGGTTTTAAGATTAAAAATAGAACAAGATAACATTTAGCAGTGATTAAATATGTTAAGGACTAGCATTACCTTGGAATCTCCACCTAGACATGGTCTTAGAATCTGAGTAAGTTTAGAATTCCGGTATGGAATATGGAGTTGACTTTCTCTAAGAGCTGTAAAAACCTTTGTAAAATAAAAAGCAGAAAGTGAAAATGAAATACATGTATACACAAAGATTTATTTCATATAATGGGTGAAATTTAGCACAGGATTGTTTATTGTGCTCAAATAAGAAAAGGCTTACATTTTTAACTATCTGTTAGCAAACATAATATTCATTGTTGATGATATTTGACTATTTCTGCTAAAAAAATAAAGGAACATTTTACTCCAGGATTTAGTATTCACAATTCTTATTAGGGAATAAGTGGCAAAATGTAATTTTGTCGCATTTTTCATCAAAGCTTTTCCATCACAGAAAAAAAATATTGCTCTTTTATTTTTTAATCTGAGGAAATGAATATTTGCAAATGCACAATTTATAATGCAAGGAACTTTGTTAAACATAATTATTATAATTCTTTACATTATACATCAACTTTACACCAGCTGAATGTTAATAATCTAGAATATTAACAAATGATTTCAGAGCTGATTGCTGGGAAACAGATTATGCTGCATGTCCGATAAATTTTCTGATTCATTTTTTTTAAAAGTATAATAAAGAGTTAGGAAGAAAAGTATGTTCCAATTATCAAGTTTTAGAGGTAAAATGTGAAGAATAAATTATAAAACCAACTGGGGTATTTTGCAAAGGTAAAGGTGAGCATTTCATTTTTTAAAACGATAAACAGTTTGGACTTTTCGTAAGTTCAGTCCATATTAGTGAAAAAGGTTCGACTGCATGACACTCTGTACAATTGATTTCAAGAAATATCTAGGTAAACAGATGATGTATGTATTAGTGCAGGGTATTTTTTTTATTTTAGGTTGTATTAAGTGAATTAAAAAAAAAATATTTCAACTGACCTGGCCTAAGGCAGACAGAGATTTGTTGATTGCTGCTGCTTCAACTAGCCTCTGACCGGTAGCTTCTGTTTTGCTGATTCTCTCAGAGCCAGCCAGATCACACAAGGTCAAAACTCCTCTAGAAATGGCACCAGTGACTCTGTCCTCACCTTCAACTGTGATCATCAGTACCAAGTGAGAGCGTGAGCTAATGTAAAAAAATAAATCATGACTTAAAATAGTATTAACATTTAAAAAAACAACTAAAAATTATTACTAATTTGAAAAGGTTGTTGGGTGTAAACAAAATTATATTAAAATGAAATCAGCTTAGACTTATATAGGCATAAAAAAAAAAAGAAATGTTCAATTCAGATATTGAACAGATTTTTGGAATGCATTTTCTGAAACTGGTCATAATTTGGACATTTTTTAACAGAAGAAAGTTAATTATATTAAAAGTTACACCTGAGGTAAAAACACAGTACAATTAAATTAAACATGAACCATTAAGTAGAGATTTATCCAATACAATCCCTTCTACCTAGTTGAATTCATCTTGGTTGACGCAGTCTTTCTGTTACTGTCTCCGAGCTTCATGATGTCTTTAATATTTTTCACTTCATCAACTGGCATCTCAGTGATGTTAGGTATCTTGACAGTATTACCCACCATGCTCAGCTCCAAAGCTCTAGTGTCTTCTGTCAAAAGGTCTTGAACCGTCTCATTATAAATTTCAACCATGGAAACCTATTTGGTAAAAGACAAAGAAAAAACTCAAGTGTTTTGGAAACAGAATTAGATCGTTTCAGTTACAATGGAATGAATAAAAAATATACCAACCCTACTGTACAACTAAAAAACTGGTTAAGAAATAATGAAGCATAAAATGGGAGTCAGTCAAAACAATTACTACAATGAAGATTTTCATTTAATAAGATCTTTGGCTATGTCACCACATCTATTTAACATAAAGTCTAAATAATGCATGGAATAAAAAAATCAATTAGTGTATACATGTATTGTGAGAAATTCATTAGTTAATTTTTAGTAAAATAAAAAATACATATATTTTTTTATTACCTTCAGAGTATATTTCTTCGTTTCAACTCTTTCAGAGCAGATTTTCAACAATTCTGTGATAGCTCTTGAAAAAAAAAAGGATTATTTCAAAATGTGCTAATAGATTTTTTTTTAAAATCTATTTAGTGCTGAGACAAATTTATGGATCATACATTTCCACCATATTTCTCTCACCTAATATTTATACCAGGGTTGTTATCTGGGCCCATCATGGTGAACGTTTTACCAGAGCCAGTCTGTCCGTATGCCAGTAAACAAACATTGTAACCATCGACACATGATGTAATAATGGGTTGTGTGTCAATAAATATCTGTGAATAAAACATGTAGAAATATAAAAAAAAAAAAAATTCTCTGACTAAATGCATATGAAATAAATAATAAATAAACTGTTAATGTGTCAAAACTTTGCATAGCAGACATATCTGAAGCAAACGAGAAAATTTTAACATCTGTCCCACATTTAATTCTTCACATGTAATATAGTGCCATTAATATTTACTTAAGTAGGGATTAATAAATGAAAATCAGAAAAAAAAATATTACTGGCTATAACATTGACTTACAGTTGAAACATTTATCTAAATAATGGTAAAATATGCTCATATCACTTTAAAAACATACAAGAGTAAAATAGAAAAAAAAACTATTTTCTTGAAGTAAATGGAAAATTATATAGCTTAGTTTAATGACTAAAAATATAATAAGAATGGGTTACTAACTTGATCTTGAGTAGACTCTGAGGTGTAGACTTTATCAAAGCTGAAAGTTTTCTTGGTGCCCTCTTGACTAGTTACTGTAATATCTTGATCTGATGGGAAGCCTAGACAGATCCGGGCGCGGTCATCTCGACGTGGACGACAGAACACTCTAATGTTACCTCGTAGTTCTTGGAGCTTTTGTTTTGAATTTAAAATTCAATGAAAATTTAATCTCTTTGCTTTACACACAAATAAGAATATGAGCTTTAAATGGTGAAGGGATAATGCTGAAATGTATTCTATACCTGATTATATAGCAGCCGCCGCTGAAGGGCCTCTCTTTGATACAAAGACCTTATCTCTTCTAGCTCTTGTTTAGAGCCTACATCTGATTTTTTGAGATCAGCAGCTGCTTTTATTGCCTGCAAGGGAATTTATCAATATGAGATACTTTAGCAATATCATCACATTCTGTGCATATTATGATATTTATAAACTAAAAATATTTTTTGTTTTATGAGCTTTCATTAAATGGACAAATTATCTTGACCAAAAAAAAAAAGAACTTTTATTAAAACTGTAATTTTGTTATAAAATTGTTTATTTCTCTGTTAAAGTTTTATATTTAGTTTTACACTAGTATCCTGCCTCAAAATGATAGGAGTTTAGTAAATAAAATAAAAAATCAGTTATCATAGCATTATTGTCCTCCGAGACAAAACATTATGCTAAAGCAACTTTCAGAAGTGACTTGACTTTTCACATTCAACAGAATAAAACTGACTTACCTCATCTAATAAAAACAAATTAAATGTGCTTACATCATTGATAACAGCATTGATAGATCCAATATTTCTCAACATGTCCATCTTAAGTCTAACATGAGTCTTGTGAAGAGTTTTAACCTGCTGGTTGACTTCCTCAAGATCTCGTTCACTAACAATGGGAACAATTGCAATCTATGGCAAAAGATCAAATGAGAAATACATGATGAGAAAATTTTACGGCTTTTCACATTATTTTTATGCTTTTATATAAATGAAATTATGCATATATAAAAATAAATGACTACCAGTTTTTTTTACTGTTTGTATTCTTATGATGAAGAAAAGAGCAGTCTTTTTAATCAGTTTTAGCAAATAAATATCAAATAAGGAATTAAAATATAGTTCTGACAGAAAAAAGCTTTAATATATATGTTCTCTACCACCATAAATAAATAACTTAAAAATATGTAAGAATATGAAAATAAAATATGAAACCATTAAAAAATAAATAAAAATAGAATACTAAATTTACTGGTGTTTTTGGTCGTGCAGTCTTTGGTCGAGATTGCTGCATTGCTTCCACCTGATGCTGGGCTGAAGTGGCATCAGCACTGATTTTACTGTACTTCTCCAAGAGCTCTGACAGCTATGGCATTCAACAGAGAAAATATCACTACATTTCTACTGCATTCTAAATTAATTTAACAGTTATCACACTGTATTTAATAAGATACAAATTATTTTAGTAGTATCTAGATGTAACTTTGTAGGTGCAACTTAACACGAGTAAATTCTTCTGAAATAAGTTGCAGCACCCGTCTCTCCAGGTAATGAGAGTAAATTAGATTCATCTGAAATTAATTGCAGTACCTGTCTCTCTGCCTCTTCTCTTGCCCTTTTTTCAGTTTTTAATTCAATTTCCTACAGAAAAGAAAATGTGAAAGGGAGAACATTAAATGCAACATATAGGGGAGAATGTATTTAAATGAAATAAATAGAGGTGCCACTAAAGTTTGAATCTTTTTTTAGTTATGAATTTTGAAAAGAGTTGGCTCAGATCTAATTGGAACTGGAGACTTTAAGTCACTTCCTAGCATTTACACTTTTTTTAAAATTCATTTTTTATTCTGTAAATAAATAATTTTAATTTATATGAGCCTGAGATGGATGACAGCAAAATGGGTTAGAAAAACACTGTGTAAAAAACTTGAAATTGTGACTTAAGATTTTGGAACAAAAATCCTCTAAAATCAGAATTTGCTTTAGAATTAAAATGCTCAGCAAGTTTTTTCATACGACCTTAATGTAGTGAAAACGTCTTGTGATTTTTTTTTTTTGCAATTTTTTCTTTCTTTTTTTTTTTAGTCATTATATTTTAATAATCGAGCCAGTGGGGATCCATTTTATAATATTTATAAATAGGAAAAAAAAAACATAAATGGACCTTGGCTACTTTCTAGAAATGGACTGATTAGGATTTTGATGTTTAATTGTACTTAGAAAAACAGATTATGGGCAAAACTAAAATTTAAACAGCTTATTATATGTACCAATAAAAATTTAAATGGGCCTTCACATTGAAAACTGACTCTCATTATAACCTAATACATGTAGTAATTTACTCTTTATTCATATTTTATAAAACTATATACATACATGTAGTAATTTACTCCTTATTCCTAATTTATAAAACTATATACATGTACATACACTTTTCAGTAACTTACTAATTTGTGTACCCTTTCTGTCAATTCTTGTATTTTTTCATCTTTGATCTGGTCAGCTCTAGCATCTTTAGATGTTCTTTGAGGTAACAACCAGTCTTGAATTTAAAAAGATGATGAAAGTTGAAATCTCTATCAGTAGTACATGTATACAGAAATGTCACGTGTTGTCAAAGATTAAAAAAAATATATCAAGTAGAAAAGAAGTTTTATACTGTCTGTTCTTCTTTTATGTTTTAAAAATAAGTATGTAAGTTATTAAATTTATTGTAAAGTTAAATAAAATAATATAAAAATAAAAAAGAGAGAATTACAATTGGCTATCATAGCCTATATATATATTTAAATGAATTAAATCAGTTAATAACTTGTTAAATACGAAGTAATAAATACTTTTGAAAGTAGAGCCAAGCTTAAATTTGGTAAAACATAATAACAGAAATCTTGAAGCAAGGAAGATTATTTTGCTAATAAATATTTTTCTACATAAAGGCAGATTATATGACTGTCAAGCAATTAGAAGAAAATGAGTTAAATTGATAAATAAAGGTTTTCAATGTAAAAAGTATCAAAAGTATACAAAAACAGGGCTCTGGTGTTAAATGAGTTTACACACATACATTCCTCCTATATACATAAATGCAATAAACAGTTAAATTTGGTAGTAAATAATGGAGTATGTATATACACTTTTAAATTAAAACTGAAATTAAGAAATCAACAACTTGTTTAACATTTAGCATGTGAAATAAATAGGATCAGAAATATTTGATTAGAGTTTTTTCCAAAGCTTTATGTATTGTCCCTGAACTAAAGTAAGAATATTCATGTCCTTTCTGATTCCATTTATACAAATGTAATAAAGTAAAATTAAACACACATAAAAATCATGATTTAAAAATGTGTTAATTCAAGGAAGCACACAAGTGTCACATGTAAAAAGTTTTTCAAAAAAGTGAAAGAAAACTACCGGTGTTTACTAGCAAAGGAATCCATGCATACATAAGTTTAACACTCAAACTCTTCATTAACCTAGCTTTTCAAGTTACCTGAATCTGGATCTTAAATCATTTTGATAAAAAAAAAAATTGACATTTCTTAATTCAGTCAGAAACATAAACAAGAAAATACATCTTAATATTATTAACAAAATAAAAATGTTGATATCTGAACGAGAAATAAAAATGTCGACCATTCATGTGAAATAAATTGACCAGTCTGTATAGGTACAAAAATAAATTTTTTAAACTATCTCTATTAAATGATAATAAAAGTAAACTACTGTAAAAAGAAGAAATATGATATGCGATTAAAAAAGGAAGAAAAGGAAAATTTTTACATACAATGAAGTTAATTTCATAAGATACGTTAAAAAAGAAGTCATTAACTTTAAAAAAAAAACTTGAAAATTATTGCTCTTGTTAGATAGATACTGCTTAATTTAGATAAGGTGTCCGATCCACAGCTTCATGCAGCACATGACATTTATAAATGTGTCCCATCTGTAAAATTGTAATTTCATAGTCTATTTTTTTTCTTTTTCGCTTATCAGCTAGATTTCGATGCGAGTTCCCAAAAAAAAAAAACAAAAAAAAAACTGGTGTTCTTCCAATAGGGACCTAGGTAAGCTAAAGGTTTTGGCACCCCCTATTTATTACATCACACAACTTAAAGAATACTCAGAATAACTGTTATCATTAAAAATAAGGATAACCCTAAGCCTAAGCACTGCAAGACACTTACAAAGAGAAGGTAGATTGCCTAATAGCGTATCTGCTAATGTAATAAAGAAATTTACCCTATCCAAGATTGATTTTATCAATTTATATTATAAATTACGAGCCCATTTGAAGGTGAGGTAGAATTATTTCAAGCATGAGGAAGGTTATTAGGCTAGAATAATGAGTAGTCCTTTTCACTATCATAAACTACAGTGAGATACCATCATTAGAGCCAAATTAATAAAGACATCTCTTGGAGACCAACAAAAACCATAAGAAATTTCTTCCTAATTCATTCGACACCAAGCTTATTTTGTAATAACATTTAAAAAAGAAAATCCTCAGTTAGCAAAATATCCAAATTGGGATGACTGTTTAGAAATTGATTCAGATGTACATGCTTATAATTGCATTGATAATTTACACTTTTAGCCAAAAGCATTAGTCAATTTATCTCTGAAGTTATCTTGGAGTTATAACTCAAAATTGAGAAGCTAATAAGATTTATACATTTTTGGTATATACTACCAGAGTGAAATTATCAGATTAAAAGGTCAAATTATTATTTTTTCTTCTTTCAAGAGTTTGAATATATTAATAAAAATTAATTTTTATGTATCTAAAACAATATTAAAGAGTTTTACAAGAAAGAAAACAAAAAAGGGACATATTTCCAAGAAAACTACATTTTTTCCAGTTTTAATTGCATTTTTTTTCTGGAACCAACTTCTAATTGCAATAACTCGAGTGCACCTATCTTCTAATTGCAATTACTCTTGTGCACCTATCTTCTAATTGCAATAACTCTAGTGCACCTATCTTCTAATTTGAAAAACTACTGAATATTTCTCTGCTATATCTAAAGCAAAAACTAAAATAAATGTAGCTGATCATAAATATTACCCCATAATTAATAAAAGAAAACAATCTTACCATCATTTTCAAGTACTAGGTAAGTTTCAATGCATTCATCTGGGTTGTAGTTGCAGGCCCTGAGTAGAGCCAGAATATCTGCTCTGTCCTTCCATCTTGGGAGTGCTTCCTAACATGGCACATATATATCCAGACAAAAAATTTATTTAATGAATCTAAAAAATAGATTATTTATATGTATTTAAAGCAGTAGATTAGACCCATAAAAAACAATCCCTATAGTAAAAATATTAAAGTCAGAGCATTTTAGCAGTGTTTTTTGGGGGGAAAAAAAATTGATAAGATTGATGAAGAACCAAAAGACTTGGTAAAAACATGATTTTAAGATGACTCAGTATGTAATGATTATGAGTTTAAAACTAATGTGAAGATGTAATACAATTCACCAGCATAAAGTCATCTTTCAAAGCCCACAGAAACACATCCACTGTATTGTTCATGCTAGTAATATTACTTATGATATGATAGCAGGTTAAACAGATAAAACTCAAACATGTAGAATGTGTTTCACATAAATTGCCCTGATTGTCAATTTTAAGGCAAAATTAACATGACAACAATAGGTCCATTGAAAATGTTTCATATAAAAACTCCAGTAGAAAATACGGGCTGTAAAAGATCAAACACAAATGTGGCACTTATTAATGAATTGGAATTTTTTTCTAATTCATATATACTCAGTAAAATTTCTCAAAAGATTTTTCACACAGTTCTTTTGAAAAATATAATATACATATAATAATGGTCAGAATCTTACAATAGGCTAAATGAGCATGTTCTAAATTTTCTGGGGTTTTCGTTTACCTCCACATGATCAACCATCTGCTTGACTAGCTCATGATGTAGTTCCCAACCGATGGGTAGCCTCAGCCACTTTCCATTTTGCTTGTCAAAGAAAAAATGTACATAGTGGCGCTCCTGAAAATATATAGTTGCAATTAGTATTTATTGTCAAAACATCTTATATGATAGAAAGTTTTAATTCTAAAAAAAAAAAAAAATTAAAATAAATAAATTAGCTATTTGAAATTACCTCCATTAAATAAGTCTGCACTTTGCCTCTTTTTGGATGTTGGAGATAGCCTTGACGATCATCTTCATCTCTAGGATCATATTCTCGCTATGCACAAAAACAGGATACTTTTCATTTTTAAAGCTTAATAAAGTTGATTTTTTCCTTTTCTAATAAAAGTTTCATAGAATTTAAGAATATTTATTTTGTTATATTATGAAAACCTAAATATTTGCATTTCATCTTAATATATAAAAAAGAAACCTGCTAAGTATGTATCTTATGTTGTTTAGTATAGAAATCCATATTGTTGAACTAAAAAAAAACACTAAACTTGGCATGGCAATTTCATTTGAACACATTAATTATTAACGCTATTGATTTTTACAAAAAAATTATTTGAATTAAGATATTTTACATCTCAATTCTGAATTAAAATTCTCGCCATTCATTTGCGTGACCTATTTTTCTTTCAAAGTTATCAAGCATATGCATGCGTGAATCACATTTAAGTGTGACAGTGTGTGCATTTTTGATGGGTGTGGCCACAAATGCTTTACCCCCAGTCAGGCTATGAATGGGCCAATTAAGAGCATGGTAATTTTTGTTTCTTAAAATTAATGTATTTAGTTAAATATAATTTAAAAATACAGATAGTAATGATGTTTTTGATATTAAAATAAATTTTAAAATGCAATAATTTAGATTCATAATCAAACAAATATAATACAAACTTAATATATATTAGTAATATATGTTTAGAAAGATATATCATTACATGCAGAAATTACAAAACTTAGACCTATATAATTTGCAGTTAATATATATTCTCTTGACTCAGCGGTTGTTATTAGATTGATTCAATTTACAACAAAGTAAAAAGAGAAGTAAACTATGCAATGAGTATTAAAGACTAGGGTGACTATTTCCCCCCTTCAAAGATCCACATTTACTAGTTTTCGATCAATCTTGAATGATTATATACAAGCATTTTGGAAACACTTCTGCATGAAATAATAGTTGCCAACAATGGAATTAAAATCTTACATTAGATTCACTGTTATCAATATCTATTGATGTAATTATGCCTTCATTATACCATCGTTCTGGAAAAAGCTGCCATTCCTAAAAATACATGGGACATTATGTGTTACAAAAAACAAAATTAAATTAAAACATTTGTTAATAAGATTTTTAATATATGTTAAGTTTGAAATTAATACAGATGTAAAATTTAGTAAAAAAAAAAAAAGTTATCTACATTATAAAGCAGCTAAGCTTGTCCGGGTCGCGGCTGGCGGTATGTGGGGAATCATCCGTTCTATAAATAAACAACCTCCAGAAATAAATAAAACAATAGTATTTGATAAAGTAATCACGAGACCAGTGAGGTCACGAAAACATAATTCAAAATGGCGCTTGCGTTTAATCGATTTGATATTTATTTTTCAAAAATCTACAGTTTTAAATAGTTTCTGTGGTTTTTTATTATGAAATGTAAAAGTCCTAAATATTAAATAATAATAATAATATATAATATTCCAATTATTTTAGTTTTTATTACAACAGATAGCATTTTAATCAGAGTAGGTCACTAGCGAGTGCGTTTGTAAATAACCTATGACATCCCGATGGTACAATTTTTTTTTGCAGAATGGGAGCGCCGTCGCTATAAATAAAAAAAATCTTCTATGACGTCATTTGCCTTCGCGCTGCAAAATGACATAGTAGAGTAGTTATTTTTTACTTTTCAGTGCATTTTTTAATGCTTTGTTTTGATTTTAACTATAAATAGAATTCAGGGCAAAACGCTATAAATAAAAATCCTCTGTGACGTCAAATAAAAAAAATAATAATTCAGCACTTGATTTCACGTAAATCGGTTACGCATTTGATAATCATGCTCAGTTATTATAGTTTGTTAACACTGTGTACTGGAGGTTTTTGTTCCCTCGATGGATTACTTTTTGATGATGGTTTGTTGGTTATGACGTATGAAATGTAGATCGTTTCTGCACATTAGGAAGGTGGCATAAATCAATACCTAATTAAATTAATTAAATTGATTAGGAAGGGGTTTAACATTACACCTAGATTTCCCAGGCAACGCAGGGCTTAATATCTAGTTTATGATAAGAGTATAATTATCAAAATAATTTTTTTTAACTGGAAGAAAAGAGTCACACACAGTTATATAAAAGCTATAAAAGCTTGCTCCCCAAACCTGAAAAGAATGAATAGAGTATTTCTTATAAACATACATGAGAATGCCAGTCATCTAGGTAATAACGCTTGCCATTTCGTGTAGCACAAACAAATTCTTTACCATTGTTGTGAGTGAAGGTTTCAAACTTAACATCCGTTTCCTGTGAAAGTAAACAATTATTATGAAAATACATATATTTGATATTTGTAGAGGCTAGAACCAGAAATACCGGTAAATTCTGTATAACCATATAAACAGACATAATAAACAACAAAGATATTGCACTATCTAAACATAATCATTGAATGGAAACCAACAAAAGTAAAACACACAACAAATGTCCTGGCTCTTTGTTCTTATTCTTCATTCAATTTTTGAGTCTGTAGTAATGGATTTAGGATTATATATGCATAAATAATAAATTTCCATCATCAAAAAGCACAACAGGGCACTATACTTTGTTGCAAAACAACTTAATCGACATAAAAATTGTCCATCTTAAGTCTAACTGCTGTAGATCAAAAGTATTTAAATATTAATAGCGTCTTGCCTGCATCTCGATTTGATATATGCTTTTTTAAAATTTTCATAACATAAAACAAATAGCTCCACATAATTACATTGACCTATTCATGATAACCTCAAAAAGTTTAACTATGCAAAAGTTTTTTGCAGGGTACAGCTAGTAATACTAATAAGTGTTGATGTCGAATAGAAATACTTACTTCTGATTTCATATCCTCAACCTTTTGCTGCTCACAAAGAAATTAATACATTGATAAATATTTTTACCCCACATTTACTTGTCTAACATTTAAGATAAAAATCATTAATTATTTTCTATTAGAGAAAGTTTTATATACTCATCATTTTAACAAAATAATTGTTAGAAAATTTATCATAAATTATACTATTCTGGAAACTGCCATGAACAATGTTATAAGGACAGCCTCAACGAAAAACCACATTAATAGCTTCATAAAATGCAGTGCTTACAGCATTAACAAACAATAAATCAGAATTACATAATAAGTTAATTTTATATTTGTTTATACAATGACTGTACTAATGAACATAATACTTTAGTTAGGATATATTTTTTTATGAGCTTTCAAGATATTTAAAAGAAATTAATGTTATAAAGAAAATTATCAATATTCACATTTAGGAAAAATATTTTAAAAAGATGTATTACAAATTAGAAAGATTATTTAAATGTATAGGTCTGAGATCTATTAGTGTGTGTGTGTGAAGTCCCTGTAAGGATGAGATAAAATCTCAGTGGTCCTAACCTTTTTGTCGCAGCAGACCGGTCAAATTTTGAAAAATTTAACTCGGCCCGCTGAAGCCGGGGGGAGGGGGTATTAAAGGAAATAAATGAAAAGGAAAAAATTATTTAATGTTTCCGTGGCCGGGGGCCGGGTATAATTGCTATAAACTACTTATGGGAGGCACCATGTGAGAATGTGAGATATAGCGGGGACTTTCGCCATGACCTGGAATATCCTTTTGTCCTCATCAGAGACGACAGAGGTCGAACCAGAGACCCTCAGGTCGACAAATTGATTAGATGTTACTGGATAGTCAGAAAATAATTATTATACTTTTAGCTGATTAAAAATTGCAGGTTAAACATCTGCATGATACATTTAAAAAAAAAGTTATATATACCAAAAAAAAATATATTTATTTTAAAGCATGCAAACTATTTCTTGTGATATATATCTTACAGTGCTTGGAATTTTAATTTGAAAGTGAATCGTGATGTAAATTTGATAATTTCAAATGTCAACAATGAACAAGGTAGTTCAGGCACTTAAGATAATGACAAACGGAAACGTCAACGAGACCCATAAAAAATTTACCTTAACCCACTGGTCATTGAGAGACTAAATGATAGAATTACATTTTAAATTTAGAAAGTGACAAAGTTTAATTCTAAGATGTAAAACCTTCAGTGAACATCATTAGTGTCTGGGATAATTGGAAATCAAGAGAATAGAAAATTAAAGCGTTTAAATCACTATATTTCTAGTCGTCGAAGAAACAATAGGTTAATTTTAATTTCCAAACAAGGAAGAACTCTATGAAGAGTCTTATTCACTACAAAAGAAGTTGGGAACTTTAAGATTTTTGCTCGACATTTATCAGGATTTTTAATAGATAAAAAACTGCTTCAAATGAAAAAAAACATGTACTATAATTTAATTATGCCACTAAAACAATCCAAAAATCAAAACACCAGGATATGTACTTCTTTCAACCATTTAAATCACCTTTGTAGAATGATGTTTACAAATAAAATGTATCTTTTTTTGTTAAGTATGTAACACTATTTACAACGATATCAATCAAGAAACGTCATGATTAGATGGCCAGTTGAACAGCTTCATTTTAGTAGGCTTACTTAGACATCTAGATAAAAAAAAAACTGTCACATCACAGAGGAGAAATAGTTTATGTAAGGTTCGATTGGTGACCACAGCTAGCAAAATCAAGCTCCCCCCCCCCCGGCATCTCAACCAGAAATATCTTACTACAGAGTTCCCCTTCCCCACCCCACCCCACCCCGCAGTGGACCTGCCCACTGTATGTATGTACTCGCGACAACGTGGCTTTGATTCTCTCACATAAAATACAAAGCCATGCAAGCAAAACACCATGTGATCAGTGGAGGCATTTGAGGGTGGCAATTAGGGCAACCACCCCAGGCCCCTCATTCCCGAGGTTGGCCCCCCCACGATTGAAGTCTATGTGATATGGTGCATAGTTCATACATTACACATAAGACGCTCAATCCCCCCTCCTACCCACCCCCACCCCCGCATAACACATTCGTTCTATGCCCTCGTGTACTGATAAGGTCGCCGTTGCTGAAAAGATTCTCAGAAGAAAAGTAAAGGTTGAGGCCAAAACTTAATATTAGCATTTCAATCGCAGCTGATGGTAGCTGCAATCCGGGCAGTTACCCGACGTACTCCGTATGATTTAGTATGCCATCAAAGATCGATCTTTTAAAAAAAAAATATTTGGCGTTGAAGTTTTTTTTTCCCCAAGGTCCCAGAAACCTGTGCGTATTCACGTCATGCTGAAAATGACTGAAATATTCTGTTAGAGAATGCTGATATATTATATTATATACTAGCTGTATCCCCTTAGGCTTGCTCGGTAGGCTAGGTTATTTTGGTTTCGGGCAGATCCGATTTTTCATGGTTGTATTTTAAACTGGAATACTGTTGTATTAATTCTTTACTTTCGATTTAACGCACACTGGAAATGAGTATTATTATATATAATATTTACCTGTCCATTGGATCTGCGACCGTCACGTGACGTGGCAGCGGCCGTCTGACCGTACTGTAGGGATCCATTTGGATTGGTCGAGTGTCGAGCGTATCTGTTGGGTTGACTGCCCGCTGATGCCCTCGGTGCTGTCGATAATACAATAAATATTAAATATCAATAAGCCGTAAGAACGACTCACGTGCAAAGGTTACAGAGCTCAATCCTTGGTAAATCCATACAAGTTCGCCGCGGAGAGGAGATGGGCGCAGGCACGCTGAGAGAGAAGGGTCAGGGGAGTCATTGCCAGGGGGCCCGCATCTGTAAGGGGGGGCCCGGCCTCCCCGAACATGTCAATTTTTTCACGACTCGTTGTTTATTAAGGGGCCCGCAATGATGTCCTGCCCTGGGGCCCTTGTTGGCTCTCGGCGCCCCTGGATGGGCGCCACCAAGTCTATAAGCCCACTGAAAAGACAGATATACTGTTGTGTCCATACATTTCCCTCAAACGACCTTATCGCTTAAGTTTCATTGAACAAAACTAGTCATCCATATAGACTATAAACATGTGTCAAATTTTAGCGTTCTCACTACACGAAAACAAGTCCGAAATCGAGTTCCAAGCTTTGTTGACAAACACACTCACACCAGACAAACACACTCACACCAGACAAACACACTCATACCAGACAACGAAACTAAATAAAACCGAATAAACATAAAACCATTCTTTTTTTTTCTTTTTTTGGAAATGAAAGATACAGGGCCGGCCTTACGAATTGGGGGACCCAATTTAACGGATGCTTGCGAGGCACATCTTCTAAATTTTTGCACAATAACAACTATTAATATAAATTGCGGGGCCCCTGTGAGGAGCGGGGCCCGATTTAGAACAGTCGGTCAAAGGCCGGCCCTGTTAAGATATATCACATATTTATATACACTGCTTCTTGTTATTTCAAGCCGAGGCAAGTTTAGAATTACGTATTTTGAACTACTCTACAATTTCTGTTTCTCTCCCATCGCTAAAAGTGATCGCATCTCTGACATGTCAGTAACTTCTCTACATGGAATCTCAGTTGTCTCGACTCGGAGAACCAGTACTAAAAAATTACGCAATAATAGAAAAAAAAACAACAACACTCCAGACCATCTTTATGACTACGGCATGACTACGGCGTACTGACACTATTTAATTATTTATGACAACCTCGTTGAAGAAGGAAAAAAGTTCATTATCGGGAATGACAGAATTAATTATGAATGACACGGTCTATGTCAAATTAGATGGGGTATTAGCTGTGAATATAAAGAAAAAAAAACATAATATATTTTTGTTGTTGTTATTGTTCGGAGGTGATGCCGATTGTGTAGCTCGACACACATCATATAATGGATGTGTTGTGTATGTGAACACACAATCACACACCAATGGTCGGCCTATATGTGTTGTGTAGCTCGAAACACAGCCTTTGGTATATTCTATTTTTTTTTAGTGGCCTATAGTTTGACATACATCATTGGTAGATCAGTTTGTATAGCTTGAAAATAAATCAACATTGGTATCTTTGTTGTACTGCTCGACATAAAACATTGATATATTTGTTGTATAGCTACAACATAGGTGCATTTGTAGTACAGCTTGACATACAGCATTGGTAACTGACAAATAAAATCGATAGCCATAGAGGTTAATCTAGGTTAAGACCAGAGCTAACATAAGAATAAAATCATCATTAAAGAATCAATAATACTCAACAATGTTTTAAAAAATCAGAAGGCTTGCTGTATTGTTATATGTGATAAATATAAAAATATATTTTATGTCAACCAACGATTAAAAACATTATTCTTTTGCATCTTTTCTTTAGCTAGATGTTATTCATGTGCAGTGCCCGATTTAAGAAAAAAACCAGTGCCGGGAAAGAAAAAAAAATCTCTGCAGAGCCGGGGTCTATGGTTTCACCCCCAAGCGGGGATATATTAGCTAAAGCGAAGCCGGGGATGACAGTTCTCAGTTCCGGGGATATCACCGGATCCCCGGCGGTGAATCGAGCCCTGTTCATGAGGTGGTAAAACCTCAAAATAAATTATACAAAATATGGACCGTCGAATTATAATGATTTGTCCTAAAGCGGACATATTTGTTATTGTTTTTTTTTTTGTTTTGCAATGTGGATAAATATTAATTCACTACACTAATAAAATAAAACAAATAAACGGCGGCACTATTGAAGTCATCTTTAGAGGACTTTAGAAATAGCGATGGCTTTCCGGTTTGATTTAAATTCTGTGTGTGTAACTGGTAACTAGATAAGCGAGAGGCTTTTACTTTGGCTCCAAACAAAATAAAAATAAAACATTTTCACCCCTATAGATATTTTTGGGAAAGGATCAGTATATGTAGAATTCGCACCGGTGCAGGCTTACGGAGCCGCCATATTTTTTTCCGGCTCCGGCTCCCACAAATTTGACAGCTCCGGCTGAGGCTCGGCTCCCTATTAAGATAGTATCACATGAGACAAAAATTTTTGTAATTGCGCCACGCAAACATGCCGCTAATAAAAAGTTATGCAAATTTTGCCGCGTTCACCCCCATAGTCAGGAACTTGAAAAATATACGCATGTCGGTTTTACTAAAAGCAAACCATTTCAGTACATCCAGAATCATATCATTATTTTCGACCGAGGTTTCACTATCGTCATTTTCATAAGTAATAAAAAGTTATTTCAATGATCAAATTAGCAAATAGTAAAATGATACATTATTTATAACATTTTAAATACTTCAGTATTTTATATTTATTATTTATAAATTCGAAGTGATTATTCGGACCTGGGAACCAATCAACTCAGATTTTTATTCGGACCCAGTCCCAATAAGGCCTGATTGTTAATCGGACCCACAGCCTTATAAATTTATCTACTCTATTTCATCTATTCTGATTATAATAAAATTGTTAAATACAGAAAGCGACCATTTTGTTTTTAGTCTATTACAAATTCGTGGTCAAATAATAGGCTATACAAAATGACGCGTTCTATTTGTCGTCGTAGTAAAAAAAATATTTTTAAATGATTGATACAATTATTCTATGAAATAAAACTGTTTAAACTTTAAATATAACAAAATAAAATGCCATTAAAAAAATTTCGGAGGGTAAAAAAGATTTAAAACGAACACAAAACGATTCCCCATTAAAGATATCTTGTGGTGATGTGCGTGCACGCTATCATATAAATGTTGTTACTGTTGTGGCGTTCGTAAAACATGACAACATTTCAAATTGTAAGAGGCAAACAATCAAACAAATTTGGAATTTTAAAGCTAAAAAAAAATTCTGCTTTAAAAAAAAAAAACATTTGGGAGCCTTGGAGCCGCCAGATTTTTTCGGCTCCGGCTCCAGCAAAAAGTGCGGCTCCACGGCTCCTCGGCTCCGCAAGCCTGACCGGGTGCCACCAAAGCTAGTTACGCTTCTGATTTCATGGCCCGATGATTTCAAGTGCTGCTAATGTTTTCTTAATTTTATTCATCGATGGTTTTCAGTCTTAAATGCATGGCCTTTTTTTACCTGAATTAGTGTAAGGGCAAAACTATAAAGAACAAACAAAGCTGAGGCAATATGTCTCAGGCGCTCAGGTTTATTTCTATTTGACCAGCGGTACAATTTGAGGAATAATTTCAGAGAATAAAAAGCCAAATATAGCATGGGGCGGGCGGAGGAGAGAGAGAGGCTCAACAGCCATCCCGGCCCCGGGGTTTATCTTGCTGCCATCCTAGCCCCGGGGTTATCTTGCTGCCATCTCAGCCCGGGGGTTTATCTTGCTGCCATCCCAGCCCGGGGGTTTATCTTGCTGCCATCACAGCCCGGGTTTATCTTGCTGCCATCCCAGCCCGGGGGTTTATCTTGCTGCCATTCCAGCCCGGGGGTTTAACTTGCTGCCATCCCTATCCGGGGGTTTATCTTGATGCCATCCCAGCCCCGGGGTTATCTTGCTGCCATCCCAGCCCGGGGGTTTATCTTGCTGCCATCCCAGCCCGGGGGGTTTATCTTGCTGCCATCCCAGCCCCGGGTTTATCTTGCAGAATAAGAATGGGTTAAAACGAAACCGTGCCTCTTACGCGGTGAAGGGTTTTGTTGTGGGGTTCAAAGGGATCACATCTCCTCCTTATCTAGACCTCATAGTTACAGGCCTGTAGCGCCCCCCTGCGTTTACCCTGGCCCCCCTGCTTGTTTTCTCTACTTAGTAACATATATTTCCAGCCCCCCCCCCCGCTATTGGCCTGGCCCCTGCTGTAGAATGCCTGGCCCCTGCTGTAGAATTTTCACGCTACGGGGCTGCATAGTCATCGCCGTTCTTATGGGTAGAAAAACAAGTCGGTTGACCCCCCCCTCTTCCCCCACCACCCCACCCATACCTTCAAGCACAAATTCATATCTGTCTGAAGATATGGTGTGTCCAACCCCAGTATCCGACTACTGCCTAGGATACCCAAAATTCTCTAAACATCTCTGCTAAAACAACTAATAAGAACTATTCTGCTCTCTCTCTCTCTCTCTCTCTCTCTCTCTCTCTCACACACACACACACACACATACACACACTCTCTCTCTCTCACACACACACACTCACATACACACTCACACCACACACTATCTCTCTCTCCTCATACACACACTCACACACACACACTCACACCACACACTCACACACACAGACACACACAGACACACGCACAGAAACACACACGCGCAGAGGCACACACACACACACAACCACACATACACTTACTGGACTGCTGTGACCGAGAACTCATGTTGCTGGCCCTCCCGTGGCCGGGGGCCTGGAACTCGACCTCCTGAAACTGCCCTCCTCTGCTGGTTGCTGGTTGTGGTCTCCTTGGTGTGCCCTGTGTCCTGGATTGCTGGGGTGATGAGTCTTTCTTAGAAGCCCCGCTTCCCATTACGTCAGGGCAACATGGCCCAAGCTGGTAAAAAAAAATAGCCCTGAGTAAAATTTGTAATTATTTTTATTTTATTTACACTATCATCTTTAATGAATAATAAAAACTAAACAAATAAACGTAAGCCAACATAATATCGGCCTATATTCTGTGTGTAGGCCTTCATATAGACCTACAAGTTTCAGTGGCATGGCGAGCTTAACTCGCGACCGGGGGCACAATACCATTTAGCGCCCCCCCCCCCCACACATTCAAAAACCATATACTATTATATGTAAAATATACCATTTAGCGCTCTTTTGTGAGCAGCGCCTGGGGCATGATGCCCGCCTTGCCCCCCCCCCCCCCCCCAACGACAAGTTAATTTTTTTTAAGTAGATAATAAATAGACATTAGTTGAGAAAAGATTTATATGGAGGAAAATAAAAAAAAATATTCTGAGATTAGTTCACATCGCTAGGAAATTAAATGAGGATATTTTCATCACGGCAGTTTCGTACAATGAGATGTATGTAAAAGTGAATCATCACCACCAACAGGAATTTTTAGGGATTATTTATTAACTCTGTCGGGACTGGCCTTTCGCACCACATAGGACCGAGTTCTTACCGTTGAGCAGCTCGATTTAAGCCGACTACATCCCCTTCCCCGCGTTTGTGGAAATATATGTCTGACTGGTCAAGTAGTCAAAATATATTCTGGTGTAAACGTGCAATCAACAACATACAAATTAAGAATTGGCCCTTGAATATTCACCCGGGTAGTTGTTGAGTGTAAAAAAAATATATAATAATACTAGTTGCAAGTACCCGGCTTTGCCCGGGTTTAAAATAAGGTTTTCTGTTCACCTTCTGTTTTCTCCCTACCCCCTCTCTCCCTTCCTCTCTCCCTCCCTCCCCCCTCTCTTTCCCTTTCCCTTTCGCCCCCTCTCTCTCCCATCTCTCTTTCCTTCCCTCCCTCTCCCATCTCCATCTCCCCCTTCCTTCTTCCCTCTCTGTCCCTCCCTGCCCCCCCTCTCTCTCTTTATCTCTTCCTCCCATTTCTCCCATCCTCTCTCTCCCTCTCTCCCCTTTCTCTCCCTCCCTAACCCCTCCCTCCCTCCCCTCCACCTCTCTCCCCCTTCCTCCGTTCCTCATTCCCTCTCTCTCCCTCCCTGCCACCCTTACTCTTTATCTCTCTCCCGCCCTCTCTCCCACCCTCACTCTTTCCCTCCCTTCCCTCTATCTCCCTCCCTACCCCCTCTCTCCCTCCCTTCCTTTCTCTTTCCTTCCCTCCCTTTCTCTCTCCCTCCCTCCCTCCCTCTCCCATCTCCCTCTCCCCCCACCCTCCTTCTCTCCCCCTGTCCATCCCTCTCCCTCCCTCCCTCCTACCCTCCTTTCCTCTCTCCCCCCTGCCCCTCTCTCTCTTTATCTCTCCCTCCCTCTCTCTCTCTCTCTCTCTCTCTATATATATATATATATATATATATATATATATATATACGTATTATTATGGCTTCACACTTCTTCTAAAATCCTTCTTCATTCCTTTACCTTCCTCAAACTGTACAAATAAGAGAGCATGAAAAAACAACAACAATTCTTTGCAGCACAAAGGCACGATACAGCACCAGCGCGCAAGTTCTATTCGATCATCGGGAAATGACGTAACAGAGGAATTTTATTTATGGCGCCGTCGAGATTACTTTAATATAGTAAAATACTAAAATAAAAATAATAATTACAATTAAACTACCCATCGAGATGTAATTATGTGTATGTGTAGCAAATTTCACGTTATTTGGTTGTCTGGATCTTGAGTTATAAGGGAACAGACAGACAGACAGACAGCAAATGCGTCTTATAAGTATAGAGATATACAAAAATAAATTTAAAAAAGCATGAATTATGGGATATCATTTATAAATATTATTATGGGAGGGAGGGAGAGGGTGGGAGAGAGAGAGGGAGAGAGATAAAGTGAGGGGGGCAGGGAGGGAGAGAGGGAATGAGGGAGGGAGGAAGGGGAGGGAGAGAGAGGTGGAAAGGGGAGGGAGGGAGAAAGAAGGGAGAGAGGGAGATGGGAGAGAGACGGAGAGAGATGGGAGAGAGGGATGGAGAGGGAGGGAGGGAGAAAGGGAGGGAGGGAAAGGGAGAGAGGGGAGGGAGGAAGGGAGAGAGAGAGGGAGGGAAAGGGAGAGAGGGGAGGGAGGAAGGGAGAGAGAGGAAGGGAGAGAGAGGAAGAGAGAGAGGGGGTAGGGAGAAAACAGAAGGTAAACAGAAAACCTTATTTTAAACCCGAGCAAAGCCGGGTACTTGCAACTAGTCATTTATAAACACATGTATTATATTTGTGAGATATAGGCACTGAGCTCTGTACTAAATATAGAACTCAGTGGATACAGGATGTAGTCTCTCACCAATGGAAGAATAAGTGAGGCATGCAAAAAAAAAAAAAACATATTTTATATGTATGCCTATTGATTAAGTGTTATACTGCCAGTTAGTCATATTTTTACACAAGCTATTAAATAACACCGTCATTAATATGCTGCGCTATTTAACAGTCTTTACAAGAGTTTAATACAATTAAAATCAAACAAGAACAAGTTTTATTTGAAAGAAAGTATTAAATAATATAAAATAGAAATAATAAAAAAGAGTAAATTGACATAAAAAGGCACAACAGAGATTACTATTATTATTCTAAAATTATATTTTTTTTTCCAAGTAGAAATCGCAAATGTACGGTTCTTTCTTTCATTACTCCTTGTAAACAAAGTCATTATCAGTGTTATTTATTATTATTAGTTGAATGACAAGTAGCGAAGACCCATGACAAAAAAAAAACTTGACATGTATGCCAATTTGTTTATGTTATATTTCACTGAAATCAACGATCTGTGCAAGATCAGGTCAGGCATAGCACATAAACGAATAAAATAACTGACCTATACAATTACAGTGTAGTGAACAACAATAAAGTGAACATGACGATCCATGGAAATCACAGCAGTTCGGATCATTAAGACACATCTACGTCATAGGTCGGGGCATAAGATGGGGCCGTATGTACCTACATTTGTCCGATCAATAGACGTTCGATTTCTTTCATTCATTTAAAATCAATATTTCACTGTGTGCAACTTCGAACAGAGAGTTGGGTAAGGGATGGTGCGGAGAGTGTTGGGTGGTGTATTATCCAGTAGGTTTCTTTTTCTTTTTTTTTTTTAAAAAAGATTATCGATCCCTGACAGTTGTTCTTAAACTGTATCCCGTTGATCCCTAAATTCTTCCGCGTGTACTTACACTTAAAATGTCAACTATATAATTTCAAGAGTAAAAAAAACAACAACAACAAAAACAACCAATTAATTATCTTGAATCATATAGACTGTATTTAAGTGAAAGGGGTGGGGTGGGTGGGATCAGGCACGCCGAGAGGGGGGGCAGGGGCAGGGTTATTGCCAGGGGGCCCTCATCTGTAAGGGGGGGCCCGGCCGCCCCGTCCATGTCAATTTTTTCACACGACTTATTGTTTATTAAGGGGCCCGCAATGATGTCCTGCCCTGGGGCCCGTGTTGGCTCTCGGCGCCACTGGGTGGGTGGGATCCAATACAGAAATGGATTATTTAAAGGACTCGTTGCGTTTTAAAATGTTGGGAAACCGCTTATCCTGTACGTTTTTTTTAAAACCTGGGTTCAATAATGTTGACCTCTGTTAAGAAGCTCGTACCACCTTGACGTTGACGTCGTTACCCATTATTATGGGTAATTATTATGGATGCGGGGGACATCGTGGTCAGAAGTTAGCTGTTTTGGGTTTCACACGACTTCTCAATAGATACATCACGGTAATACCAGTCGTATACATTATTTCACTTTACTTTTTGCTTGCATAAATGAGTATGGATTATTTTATGCAGGTTCATTTACTGCATGGGCCAGACAGAAAATTTGTGAATTGGCAGGTGGAGGTGGGGGGTGCTCTAACGAGTATGGAAACCACTTGCCAATTTTTTTTTAAAAACAATTTAAACTATTGTGTGGTTGTCTCTGGGGCTCCCAGCATACTTGTTCTCCCGGGGGGGGGGGGGAGGGGGCATACATGCTGATTGATTATAAAGCAACACACGAAAGGAAACTATTGGCTGTAAGCAGAGCAGCAAATTTGGTTAAGAATATTAGACAACCAAAAATAGGACCACACTTCAATTGCTTAAATACCCCTTCCCCCTTTTACTCTTCCAGTACATTTTTTAAATGAAATCTTATTTCATAGGTTCCGACAAGTACTTTTACCTAGCTACCCCCTCCCCCCTCCCCGACGCTTAATAAATAAATAAAAAGGCTTTTTACTATAACGGATGTCCTTGGTTTCTTTAGGTCACTGCCAATATTGTAATATTTCTATTCCCACAGTCGTCTGCAATACAATTATTATTATTATTATTATTATTTCTGATAAGTTTTGAAATCACAACTCAATATATCGCAATGTCTTATAATACAAAAAAATGCTTTGAAATTCGGACACCCTGTGTGTTATTTTCGTGTTTTTTGCATTTTTTTTTATTTATTCATTTTCCTTAGTGAGTGCCCAAGATATGCCATTTATAACTGATTTCTGTGCAGTGAAAGAATCCGATATTATTTTCAATACTTTCTTTTTAAAGCAAAGTTTAAGCATTTTTTCCGTATTTTATCTTTTTCAATTATACGAGCAATTTAGCACAATTAACATTCAAATTTATACCCCAACAGCGGCTTAAGCGACAACAGAGGATATCGCCCCCCGGATTAAAAGCGCGAAATACAATCAATTAATCATTCATTAGTTGATTAATTTTCAGACCTACTTTAAATAATAAGTAAATAACCATTTCAGAGAAAAAAAAATAGCAACTTCTTAATTTACATCACAGAGCTTTAGATTTTTCGAAAATAAAAATACTTTGAGTAAAAATATAAAGTAGAAACATAGGGGACTGAACTTGGTGATCTTACTACGTAAGCAAGAAGTTGCCTCCCCTTTCTCCTAATAAAAGTGGATAAAAATATGTTTTTGAAAATCGGTTGACTGAAAAGGTTGAATGAATACTGTCAAAGCACAAGGCGTATAGCAATAAATAAAAAAAAAACCAGTTGATTGATACTTGTTATTATTTTTTTTTAAACTTTGATTTGAAACAAGAGTGCAAGAACACCGTGACATTTAATCGACTTTTGAAAAAAAGAAATAAATAAAAATCAACAAAGTTGTCAACATTTTTGTTAACCTTTTGGGAGTACAAACTATTTAAGTCTGAGTTAGATGCTAAAAATAAATGTCCCTCCCAGTGCCAAT
Source organism: Bulinus truncatus (assembly GCA_021962125.1). Taxonomy (NCBI): domain Eukaryota; kingdom Metazoa; phylum Mollusca; class Gastropoda; family Planorbidae; genus Bulinus; species Bulinus truncatus. The sequence goes on from JAGDYQ010000321.1 coordinate 344,168, forward strand.
GAAGAACGTTGAAATAAGAAACAAGGGATTGATTTAATAATTAAACAATCACTGCTTGTGAATAATCAAAAGATCAGAAAAGATTCACTGAGTGCCCCCCATCCGACCTGTCCTCTTCATTAAACTAGGCCAGAGTGGTCCCCAACCTTTTTCTCGCCGCGGACCGGTTGACTTTGATAATTTCACCGCGGCCCGCTCAGATTGATGACCGAATATTATTTAGTTGTTAGATTGTTTTGATTTACAATACCAATGGTGCTCACAGCCACTCAGCTCCCGGTTAACCTCTGGTATATGGAAAGTCGCACAATCCCGAGAGAAATACACCACAGTAAATAAAAAAAAGGAAATAATTTAACGTTTTTTTGGGAGGCCCAGTACAGTTTGATCTACGGAGCGGCACCGGTCCGCGGCCCGGTGGTTGGGGGGACCACTGAACTAGACAATCTGAACAGCGGTGTGGTTAGGGTCATCATTTGGGGGACGTTCCATGAGTTAGGGGTAATAAGTCATTTAATTTCATTCTTTAGTGTGGTCGTCGTGTTTGTGTGTGTGTGAGTGTGGGGGGTGGAGGTCCTAAGAACAGTGGATTGCCCACAGAAGCCATTAATGCTGTTTCGACGGTTTTGGCCACCTTTCATGCACCACCCCTCCCTCCCTCCTCCCATCAATCCAGAACCATGTAAGCTAAGCCTCACCGCTACCCTGGGTAGAATTAAAGTCAATAATTCATTCACTACAGGTATCTGACTATGCAGTCTGTATGGGGCATTCAGATTATACGGCTTAGAAAGTGTTTATGAGCTCAACCATATTCACTTTTAGATAGTGACTTTAAATTTGTAAGTTTCCAAGTCATTTTTTTTATTTAATAGGAATTCGATCAGTCTAGATACGATATATTATCGATTCTAAAAATATCTCTGACGAGTTCGTATTTGATAAGGAGAGAATAAATCGAAAGAAGAATTAGCCACGCCCTTGTTTAGACCATAACATGACCTGGTGAACTTTTTAAATAGAAGAAAAAGGAATCATTCCTCAGATCAATGCGGCTATTTAAACGTCAACAATTTTTTTTTTAGCTTAAAGATTTTTTTTTTTTTACAAGTTGTGTAAAATTTGATATTAAATAAAAATGCCGGAAAGTTTTTCACCTTAATTAACGATTGAATTGATTTTATTCTGATGCCCTCAATGGCGCTGACAACCAAAACAGAAACTATGGTAACACCAGGCTGTTATTACATGGCTGTTAAACACAATGCTATTTAAAATGCAAACACTAAGTCTTCCGATGAGAAAACAATATGAATCGATCGTCTGGATAACAAACTATTCACAATAGAGAAAAAAAAAACACAACTTTACAATTGAGAATGAAGATTTTTTTTTTCTCTTTTAATCATAAGTCTTTTGTTTCGTTATGTTCAGGAAATCTTTTGATCCATCTGTAATACGGTGTCGACCCGAACATGGAAATTCATGTTGAATAATTTCTGTCATTCCTTTTCGGTGATTGAAATAACGCCTCTGCAAAAAGCTTGGCCATGGCTGTCCATAATCAGAGCAGTTCTTACTTTTTATTATGGGCCTTAAGACAAAGGTATATTTGGGGAGACCTAGCCTTAAACGCTGTTTAGACCACAGCTTGAAAAGCTATATCACCTGATAACACAGGCGTATTTAAGGACGGGCGCGCGTGCCTCAGTGCCCCCACATATTTAGGGGCCTCACAGAGACCAATTTCAAACCCATAGATTTGTCTCTCTTTTTCTAAAAGGACCAACATTTTCTTCTGACATAAGTCCGCCCCTGCTTGATAATATTTAAAAATAAGGGCGCCTGAACCCTTCCTTGTAAAGTTTTTTTTTACAATGTATAATGGTTCTGTTATGAAACAAAACTTTCCACGTGGGGCAAGTATTTATGACTGGTGGGGGGTTTTGCTGTTTTATGACTGGTGCAGTATTTTTCGAAAGTCTGCCCATTCTAACGTATTGAAGATGCGTTTTTTTTAAATTGTTATTTATATGTATTTGCAAAGCAATGTTTGTTTTTTTTTAAATTCATATTTAAAGTATTATCAGAAAAAGGAAAAAAACCTATATCAAATATCATACGAAATCAGCATTGAAGATTTGAAGAAAGAGAAAAGAATAGAGCGCCGGGGAAAAAAAATGTGAAACAAATGTTGTAAGTGCCACCATAATAGTAGAGTATCTAAATTTAAAATGTTTTGTGCCATAAACATTGAAAATAAACAGAGAGGTAATTTTCGATAGCATTATTTCTTTAGAAATGTGCTGTTCCAAAGTAAAATTGAAATTTTTAAAATGTTTGCAAAACAAAATTTAGCCCCCCCCCCCCAAACGATTCTATAATGGGCTTTAATATTTACGTTTAGAAGTAATTAATCAATTTTAAGTGGACCTGAAATTAATTAAAATGTATGTGTATTCATAATAAATTATGGATAAGCATAGCAGTATTTTGCCATCTATCTATCTATCTATCTATCTATCTATCTATCTATCTATCTATCTATCTATCTATCTATCTATCTATCTATCTATCTATCTATCTATCTATCTATCTATCTATCTATCTATCTATCTATCTATCTATCTATCTATCTATCTATCTATCTATCTATCTATCTATCTATCTATCTATCTATCTATCTATCTATCTATCTATCTATCATCTATCTATCTATCTATCTATCTATCTATCTATCTATCTATCTATCTATCTATCTATCTATCTATCTATCTATCTATCTATCTGTCTACCTGAATGTCTGTCATTAACTATTAGTCTGCTAGGTAATCGATCGTTTAAAGTTTAAGATACAGTTCATTAATTAGGTCACACATTCCTTATGCACTAACCAAACTTTATTTACATTCCTCGTATTGTAATCTCTCTAACAACTGCAACATTATGCCTATACTTCATTTAAAATTTAAATTAATTGTAAGTCATTTTTTTTTAATAAAACTACTTTAAAAAAATTAAACATAGCCTCTCAATAATTGTCGGTTCAAACCATTCAGCTAATGTCTCTTATGTTCAAAAATTGTTTTCTAGTAAAGTAGATATTAGTTCAATAACAGTACTTACTTAAAAAAAAATGTATTAAGACACTCCATTAACACAGTTTACACATGAAAGTTCTGATGACACACCAAAAATTCAGAATAACATATAGCCTTTCTCGAATTCTTGGGTACTAAAGTTTGTCAGTACTGATCGATAGTTGCTGCTAAGCGCCATATAAACAAAAAAATCCGCCATTTCGATTTCAATAAAACGTTAACGCCCATGGGAGGGAAACTTACAATGCTTTAGTGTTCAAGCACACAAATACTTTTTTGTATACATATTTAATAAGGGCAGTTTTTTTTAATAAACTTCTAATACTTTAAAGTTCACTTTACTGTTGCATTTATAGATATAGCTATCAGCCTATTAAGCCTACAAATTCGCCCTAAACATGTTCATATGGTCAGAACCGTACTTACCCTTAGGTATTGGGAGGCATAAGGTAGATACTTCCAGGAAAGTAATAGACGGGGCTCAGTGCCGATCCTAGGGATTATGGGGCCCTTGGGCTTGGCCTCTTTGGGGGCCCCTGCATTTTGACATTCGACACCATTACATGAGATAATTAGTTAATATTTAATGTAAAAAAAAATGGGGGGGGCTCAAGCTGGGGCACGGGCACTTTCGAATTTGGACCTCCCCCCCTCCCCCACCCTAGGTACGCCTCTGCTCGGGCCCTCTTAGAATTACATTAAATAGGAATTAATATTTGAAGTGGCCCTTTAGAGGATTACCTTTTGTTATAAATGATACATGTAAATCAATATACTTTTTATAGTAATTATACAAATCATTTGGCGACCCTCTGCAAAGTTAGCTGTGAGTCGCGTGTATGTACAGCATCAAATGGCAACCATAAGCCTAAATTATTTACAGACGTGATCAAACTAAGGGGAGATAACTCTTAAATTCTCCAGTTGTACTGTAAGCCACCATATTCTTTCATTCATTTAAATAGGTTATCTACCTTAAAAAAAAACAATTTTCATTTTTTTTTTTCGTTTTCAAGCACTGTTATACACAGTATGTCGTTGCATGTTGGTTTATGCTTTAATAAAAGTGTTTTTTTTAAATTCCCTTAACCGACGTGGTCGATGGGGAAACGAATGGACACATCAACAGATAAGCTTTCAAACATCCTTTCTGTGGGCTTATAGACTTGGCGACGCCCATCTCCTCTCGAAAATGTGTACCTAGTATTAAAACGAAAAACTTAAACATATATGTTGTTTTATTTGTTATAATTAAGAGCAAACTTCAGAACTATGCACTTTGAGAAACCCGTGCTATACTAATGACGCCACTATTCTTTCCACTATTGACATCTTTGTAAAAACAAGTAAAAAGTAAAGTTCCCTTCTTAGCCCTAACGGCCTTCGGGGCAGATGAAGTGTAGAATTCATCTGTTTCTATAACCTCGGCATATGAAGGGATTGTGTGGTTAGCACAACGCCCAGCCGCCTTTACTTCCCCAACTTAAAGTCAGGTACCCATTTAAAGCTGGGTGGACTTGTGGGACGACTTTGCACCAAATTTCACCTGGAAAAATTCCATGGGCCTCACCGAGGATCGAACCCAGGACTCTCAGGTCGACAGTCGAGTATCTACACCACTCGGCCATCCCCACTCTTTATAAAAACATTACCAAAAAATTAATTAGTTTTGGACTCCGTAAGATTTGAACTAATTGACTCGAAAGTTTTAAAATGGTGATGTCAACGAGAATACACAAGTGTTCAAAATTTCAAATCGATAGCGATTCAAGGAATGAGTTAAGAGAGTTTGCATATACTTGATCAAAGTAGCTTCGCAATATTTGTGCCGTCCAATTAAGAAAGAAAGTCGCCTAGGTAGGCTATACAATTCTTACACTGGGAGACAACAAAGTTAATTTTATTTATACAACTTTTGCTTTGCCCGAATAAATAAATTATATGAGTATAACGGATTATAGGAAGACACACACCCCTTTTTACTCATTATCCTTTGATAAAAATCGCGGAGGAAATATATTTTTTTTTAATCACACTAGCTTTCTTGTTTGTTTAAAGTTTTGATCTTTTTTTTTTTTTGAAAATGCTGATTTGAAACAGGGAAGTAACAGCTATACAGGCATTTATTTGAAATATGTTAATTTAAAATTTGAAATGGAACCGTTAACTTAATATATGAGATGCTAATGTCAAATTAGCAAAATTATATTGCTGTACCTTTGCTAATTGTTCAGTTTTTAGTGTTTGGAATTTTAATGAGTGCTAGAAAAAGAAGGAAAAGATAAAAAAAATTTGTTCAAAATAAAACTGGCTAATTCTTATGATGAGTTAGTTTTCGAAATTTTTCAGTAATTGTGAGTACAAAAATTAATTAATTTTTCTTCAAATTAATCTCTTCAAATTTATAAATATTCGACTCTCACTATTGATAACAGGGTGTTTTTGTTACATTTTATCATGCTTTTTTTTTCTTTCGCTTGGTCTACTTTTTCTGTAGATAGTAATAGATGAGAAACGGTTTAAGATTTCTTTCTGTCTCTATCTAATTGCGTTTTAGTCTTTAGTAGGCCCTGTAGGTTCTTGAGCCATTAGCGCAGTGTCTGCTGTACTTATAAGGTAAGACGATACTGGCCATGACAGTATTTTGAATTTTGAAATAGAAGGGATGGGGAACAACATTTTGCCCATTATTATTACAGTGGATTCCGCTTAATTGGGACACCGCTTAGTTGGGACAGCCGCTTATTTGGGACAAATCTCAAAGAAACCAAACCAAGAAGCCAATAGTAAGTTTGTGTGTTTAATTGGGAAAGCCGCTTAATTGGGGCAAAAAGCCTCGGTCCCGATGTGTCACAATTAAGCGGAATCAACTGTATATTAAACATCTAGCAATCACATTAATATAGTGAAATCTACCGAGCAATATTTTTTTTTTATTTTTGATTTTCAAGAACTGCATGTGTAAAGCATTAGTGTGGTTTTAATGTTTGTCGCTGTCTGTCATGTACCAATGAGTGTGGTTTGCCCCTGTTTTTACAAATGAAAAGAACAATTAAAAAAAAAGTATGAGAACTTGAGACATCATTAAAATAATTGTCCAGTACATGACAGGCTTAACAAATTTATCTGTTTCCCTAACATCTATTGAGTTCATCTGGTAAAAATAGATGACAAATGTCTGTTCACTTACTTTCAAAATGTCTATTAATTTAGAATTATGATCTTCTGAAGTTAATTTTTATAAGTGTCAATGAGAATATAGTTCTAGCTATCAAGAAAATTTCCATATTCATATAACTATGTTAAAAAAACAACAACAACAATTACAATTTTCCCCCAGCATCAAACTCTAAAGGACGCTACTTTTTTTTTCCCAGGGCAACTCGTGAAGTAAAAACTTTTCTGCTCTGCAGCAACAGGCAGTTGACAGTGTTAGTTAAATCCAGAGTAGTTTTCAATGTAAATTATCGTAAATGAAGCCTAGGCAACTACATAAGCTCCACCTCCGCTTCAAAAGGGATCCCAGTTCAAAAGGGGTGCCCTTCAGTATTAATTTCTTTTTAACTCTGAAGCTACAAGATCTCAACATGTAGTCTTTGTTTCAGGGCCGTGGCCAGGGGGGACAGGGGGGGTTTCGCCCCCCCCCCAAGTGAAAAAGTTTGCCCCCCCTGAGAATTTTTAAAAATATTGTTTATTTCCAAGAAAATGTTGAAACTTTTTTAATTAAATAAAAATGTTTTTTTAAATTTTCTTGTAAGTCTAAATTTCCCTAACAATTTTCGATTTAAATAAATTAAGTTTTTAAAATAAGTAAAAAATTTTTTACAAAATCAAGCGGAACATCATTGCGCGAACTAATTTTGCTTTTTTCAGAACCAAAAAACATGAACGCTTTCAATGAGAATTTGCGTAACCGCCATTTTGGTTAAAACATGACATAAATAATATTAAAAATGCGGTTTAGTTTTATTACTTTTTTTATATTTTATACATTATTTTGTATTCATGAAAAATATATAGTTTTATATACATTTAAAACGATAAATTTAATTGATATTTTAAATATTAAAAAGCTTGAGCAATTGTATTGAACCAATTACTTGCATATCCTCCTTTTTATTCATTCATTGGCTATTCATATTTTGACTCCATTTTTGTTTTAGAGTGTTTTTTTCATTTTCGTTTTTTGTTTTAAAATGGATCGTTTTGTAATAAGAAAAAATCAAGAGATAAAATTAATTTCTATTAACAAACATAACGATGGCCAATCGTGTAGTCATAGTTGTGACGAAGAAGAAGATGCTGCTTCTACTTCTGCTACATCTGCCTCTACCAGACAACATCAAAAACGGCTCTTTTCAGAGCCACTCTCAACAACTAAGCAAAATCAAATTAATGATCTAGCAAAAAAGGATGAACCTATCAAACAAATTATATTACCTACCTATCCTAAAAATAATCAGAATCGGTCTTTCAGGTCAGAATGGTTTCAATATTTCAAGTGGTTGGAATATTCTCCGTCCTTGGACGCTGCATTTTGCTACCCATGTCGCTTGTTTGCTGCATTTTTTAAAGAGTATACCTATACGAAAACCGGTTTTAAAAACTGGAAAAGTGCATTGGATAAAACTAAAACTGGATTTTACAAGCATGCTTTGTCTGAAACTCATGTACAGTCTATGTTATTATGGTCCGAAAGAAATATCAGAGTTGAATGTAATAGGTCTGTTTCAACACTAGTCAATGACAGTGTGCTTGAAAAACATATATATTACATTTCAAGTATTTTTGAAATTATTCAATTTCTTGTCATTAATGAGCTTCCTATCAGGGGATCATATAACATAGAAGAGCATTTAGAAGAAAGCTTATTCAAAAACTTATTTGAATTTACATTGAGAAAAGACCCAAAATTAGCTGATTCTTACCAAATTATTCCAAAAAAATGCCACATACCAATCCCCAGAAATTCAGAATGAAATAATTCAAATAATGACTGACCTGGTTAAAGAAGAGATTTCTAATGACATAAATAATTCAGATGTTCCATTTTTTACTCTATTGGAGGATGGAACAAAAGACAAAAATCATAGGGAAAACATTGCAATTGCTGTCAGATACGTTAAAAATGGTGAAATTTTTGAATCTCTGCTGTCAATAGAAACAACAGTTCTTTTGGATGCTAAAACATTTACACAAAAAACATTAGAAACACTGGAAAAGTATGATATAAATCCAAAAAAACATGCTGAGCCAATGTTATGATGGTGCCTCAGTGATGAGTGGTAAAAAGGGTGGAGTTCAGGCACTAATTCAAGAAAAACTAGTGAAAGAGATTCCTTATGTACATTGCTATAATCATAAGCTTCATTTGGTTATAACAAAAGCTGTTTCTGTTTTGGCAATTGTTAATGAATTCTTTAGTCAGTGTGGGCAGTTATATAATTTTTTGTCTCGTGGTATTGTGGCTCCTGTGTATAAAGGCAAAGCTCTATCGCGCTTATTGGAACAACGATGGTCAGGTCAACTTCATGCTTGTAAGATAATTTATGAAAATTACGACCATATATCAGAAACCCTAGAAATAATATCTTTAAACCAAGGAAAACATTTTAACGGAGATGATGTAGCTCTATGTACCGGTCTCTATATTGTGATAAAGAAACAAGAGTTTGTATTTTGTCTGTTAGTAATGAAACAAATTTTAGAAATTCTCTCACCAGTTGACAAGGGATTACAAAGCCATGATATTTCTTTGGAGCAGGGTTGTAATTTGGTTTTTGCTGCAACATCTGCAATAGAAGAACTAAGAAATGAAGACAGTCTAAAATCTATACTACAAGAAATGTCAAATTTATGCAAAGTACAAGAAGTTGAAACGAAAAGTTCAACTCTTTACTGGACAATTACATAACAAGTGAAACGACAGGCAACAAAGCTTCATTCAGCAGTGACAGTAATGAAAGCAATGAGTTAGGTAGAATATTTTATGAAATTTTAGATGTAATACTGAGTGAAATAAAGAAAAGGTTTCAGAATAATGATGACATTTATATGGCAATATGTGCAGCAGAAAATTTGGATTATGAAAACGATAAGTTAAATTATCTCAAAAGATACAATATCATTATTCCGAGAAAAGAAGAAATGAAAGTGGCCAAAAACTTTTTTGAGAGAAATAAAATTGAAAAACATAATGTCTTCAGTGAAGTGTACAAACATAAAAGTGCTTTTGAAGACTGCTATAGTTTGCTAGCAGCAGTAAAAACTTTTGCTTGCAGCACAGCTATGTGTGAATCAACTTTCTCAGTTCTAACACGTATTAACAGTCATCAAAGACTTTCTATGTCCCACCAAAGAATGTCTAACCTAGTATATATGGCCTTTGAACAGAAGAGAACGAAACAACTAGAAGTAGAAAAGGTCCTTAGAAGATTCAACTCACTGAAAAATAGAAAAATACAACTCTACTAGATAATGGTTGAAAAGTCTTCTGACCAATTAAATTACATACTTTTCTTTTCATATGTTATATGGATAGTCATTAAATCTGAAAAACATTTAACAAAAAGGTATGTAATATTTTTTTATCTGAAAAATTATATCAAATTGTGTAAAACTTGCATATACTATTATATATATAAATATATATATATATATATATATATATATATATATATATATATATATATATATATATATTCGTTAATAATATTGCCCCTCCAAAAAAAAATCTTGCCCCTCCATTCTAGAAGTCCTGGCTACGGGCCTGTAGTGACTATCTGTGTGTATTTTTTTTTGGGATGGGAAGTTGGGGCGGGAGGGGGTAAACAAGACACGTGTGGGCAAAGTGTTACGAAATATGACAGGGAAGGGTGAACATGGGTTGACATGCGTCATAAGATTAAACTACAGCACGTTAAAAACACGTGTGTTTGGCATTGTTGTTGATTAAAAATAAAAAAAATATCGGTATCGGTTAAAATGCTGAGAAAAATAATGGTATGGACTATCGGTAAAAAAGGCATATCGGTCGCTCCTTAATAATTAATAACTAATATGCGGTGATATTAGAGGCAACTACCAAAATGGTGTCCATAATGTCCAAACCAACAGCGGACGTAATTTTACGTCAATAAAACGTTACGGAGTCAGCTGACAGCACAATATTTATGAAAACAAAGCAGGCAGTGGCAGATCTAAATCCCGAAAATGATACTTCAGTTATCGATGATAAAAACACCAGTTACTGCTTCAAACGTCCTCGACAGAATACTTTACAATAATTTTTTTTATATTTCACCCAATACAACCAAGTGCAGTGAAACTGATCTACCATTTACAAATGCGCGTCGAGTATTTTCAGAAGCATTTCTTATTGACAAGGGGGATTACAAAGCCATGATATTTCTTAAAGTATTTATTTCTGGGGATTGGCATGTATAATTTTTTGAAACAATTTGGTAAGAATCAGCTAATTTCCGTCTTTTTCTCAATGTAAATTCAAATAAGTTTTTGAATTTGCTTTCTTTAAATGCTCTTCTATGTTATATGATCCCCTGATAGGAAGCTCATTAATGACAAGAAACTGAATAATTTCAAAACATTTGAAATGTAATATCTATGTTTTCCAAGTATTTATCAATAGGAATTGGGTGTCATAATTGTAAAGAATCTTAAGCTTTGTTTTGCACAGTAAGCTTAGCATATGAATTCCTGGAAATGTGCATCAAAGATTAGAGGAATATGAAAACAGCAAATATCACGAGAAATGAGTGGAAGCTTATATAATGTCTGTAAGTGAAAGACATTTATAGCATTTTATTATCTTAGCAAAGTAGAAAAAGATCAACAAGTTCAAGAAAAGAGACAAGTGCTGGAAAGAGTACTGAGATTCTGAAAATGATTGGAAAACGTGGTCTTAGTTATCAGTCAAATAATGATGCTAACTATACATTAAACGAAGATACAATCTATCATGGAAATTTCTTGGAAATATTATTACTCTTGTCAAAACTTGACCCAATAATTAAAAAAACATCTTGATATGGTTATTGGTAAGTTTTCAGTTCAATTAGATACAACTAGATGTAAGTGTGAAGGACCATTGTTCAATAATTATAAGATATGTAAGAGATAAAGTTCATGAGCGATTGATATACGTTGCAAACTGTACATCTTCTACTGGAAAAAGGTATGTTTGAATTATTTCAACAGAAACGCATTCAATGTAACATAAATATTGAATATTGTGTCGGTAATGCTACAGCCAATGTGCAAGGACAGTACAATGGGTTTACTAAATGGTTGAGTGACGTTGCACCTCATCAAATTCATGTCTGGTGCTACGCACATGTATTGAATCTTGTTCTAAGTGATACCACTCAAACCACGACCTCTTCACTAGTCTATTTCCACTGCTTAACGCATGTGCGGTACTTTAGAGAATCGTATAAAAGAATGGATGTTTGGGTCGACCACCAACAGAAATCTAGACAACAAAGATTAAATATTATTGGTGAAACGCGATGGTGGGCCAAAGAAAGTGTTAAATTTTTTTGGAAATTTTGATAATCCAAACTCATTATTGTTCATTGAATACGTTACAAGAACTAGCACAATCGGATGCATTCAATGCAAAAATCAGGATACACAATTTTACTAGATAAGTTTATCAAGTTTGAAATTGTTGTCACTGCACAACTATACTTAAGAATATTCCAGCACACAGGATCGCTTTCTAATTATTTACAAACCACCGGAATGGATGCACTGTACATACCGTAATGTAGATTGTACTTTTAAGTGGTTAGAAAATATTTCAAGAGATTTCGATGGTGTTCTCGTCAGTTTGGCTACATCAGCGATGCAGCGCCTTACAGTATTCTTCAAATTTGATGAAAGCGCCACATTGACTAATCTCAGAGAAGAGCTAAATGACTTTGCGCAGCAATGGGACAAATTAAAAATCAACAATTAATACATTACTCCAAATGTTCGATGATTCAGTAGAAGACAGCGTCTGTGAAGATTCGCCACATGAACTCTGGGACGACCAAGTTGCTCTAGTGTTGTTGGATAAGTCTGTACTAGCAGTGATTTGCTGATACCGTTAATAACAATCTTGACCAATATTTGAGTATAAACCTACACATAAATGAGAACTTATTAAAAGTAGCGAATTGGCCGCTTCAGGTTTACTATAAAAATAGCATCCCGCATACTGTGGCTTATTTGAAGTAAACCATTCACTTTTGTTACTTCACGTATTCACTCGCAGCTACTCTTGATGTCCATATCTAGTATTTTTCGTGACCTTTCAATGTTACGTGTACAACTGTGTTGTAGAGAAGAATAAATATACAATTAGACGCATCTTTATATATATATATATATTATATAATCTACAATTATTCTCCCCGTTGCCCCCCCGGTGTCGGTGTCGGCGGATTTAGAAACCGACACCGGTGTCGGTGCCGGCGGACGATAGAAGACCGACACCGGTGTCGGTGCCTGCGGTTGATGGAATGCCGACACCGGAGTTGATGTCGGTGTCGGCAAATATTTTGGCCGACACCCCACCCCTGCTTAAAACACATGCAGAGAAAGTTAAAATCCATTACTGTATAATAATTTTAGATACCGGTAGTTATAAACTGCACATAGCCTACAAAAACATTTACAATTGAATAATTATTTAAGCATAAAGATTGAAATAATTGTTTTGTATCTGGATATGCTAGATCGGCTGGCGTTGTCGGGGCATTTAGGGTGGTACGTGACGAAACATAGAATTGAAACAAAACGTAAATAATATAAAAACAAAAATTAAAAAAAAAACATTGTTCACTAAACATAAAAATACTACCTGCAAGTACCCGGCTTTCAGTTTACCTTATGTTTTCTCCCTACCCTCCCTCCCTTCCTCTCTCTCTCCCTCTCTCTCTCCCACCCTCCCACTCTTTTCCTCCTCCCTACCACCTCTCTCCCACCCTCCCTCCCCAATCTCCCTCACCCCTCCTCCTTCGCTCTCCCTCCCTCCTTCCCTTCTATCCCTCCCTGCCTCTCCCTTTATCTCTCCCTCCCTTTCTTTTCTTTATCTCTCCCTCTCTCTCCCTCCCCTTCTTCTTTACCCCCTCTCTCTCCCTCTCTCTTTCTTTATCTCTCTCTCCTCTCTCACCCACCCTCTTTCTTCTCCCTCCCCTACCTACCCCCTCTCTCTCTCTCCCTTTCTTTTCTTTCTTTCCCTCCTCCCTCCCTCTCCCATCCCTTCCTCGTTTCCTCCTTCTCCTCCCCCTCTCCTCTCTCTCTCGCCCCTCCCCCTGTCACAGGTTGTGACTAATCTGTCGAAACCATCCCCTTTATTCCAACCCTGAACTTAATAGTATTAATAACATTAAGACGTATATTATACCATGTATAGTAATATACGTTCCTGTTCCCCAGTTCTCCACCCTTTTTACCCACCCCCGTAATTGCGTCATATGAGCAGGTGGTCAGCGAAACCTCCGCCGATGAGAAGGGACAGTAGCTGGCAGAAACACGTTACATTCCTCGTGGGATTCTCCCTGGCCACTGGGCTCCTGTTCAAAGCCGACAAAGGGATTAGATGTAGAGTTACTTCTGTCTTTGTCGGTATGACGTACTTCTCCCCCTCCCATCTAGGCTCCACCCCTGATTTGAAAGAAACAGATATTATAACTGATTGGCTAGGGGGTCACGTGGGAAAAGTGATATGAGGAATGTAAGATAGTTTTATAGGCATTCGACCGGTGAGCTGGCAGTGTCTAGTCGCAATTGGACTGAGTGATCGCTGGGTTAGAGATAGAGAGAGATAGAGAGAGAGAAGGGCGATCTATCGAGAGAACGGCCCTTTGATTCTACTCATTGATACTGGATTAATCTTGGCCTTTTTGGATTACTTTTGCTTATGATTTTAAAGACCATCAGATCTCTGTTACGGGACTGGTGGCTCTTGTAAATAAATATATTTTGTTGAATTGATCATCGTCACGTATTGTACGTTTAATAAGAATTAAACTAGATGCTGGGTTTTAGCTATAGTTTAGGCAATCCATCACTGAGTGCAGCACCTATTTTTTTTACAAAAAAAGGCACTAATTATACTGATTACTTATTTTAGCATTCTTGGCGTATTTAGAGTCATCTGTAAAATTCAAAACTGGTTACTTCGCATTTTCGTGATTTAAAACATGCTTTTCGCATATCGTAATTTAAACATGCATTTCATTTCCAACCACCATGGGCATGGTTGTTTCTTTATTTTGGGTATAAGAAGTAATAACACGATAAGGCACATACTACTTCACAGATTAAACTGAGCCCTGCTAAAACACTGATGTCACTGATTTAACTTGAATTAAAATACAGTGAATTCATATAAATCTGTTAATTAAAAAAAATCAGTGAATTCAAATAAATCAATGGTGACATTGTGAGTGTACAAAATATTGTAACAACTCTCTCTGGATCTACTCAGATTATATATAGGAGATACAGTAACAATGTTCCATTTTATTCATATCCGTTGTCTTCCAATGGCCTGGGCATTTTCAAATTAGGAGATCTTGGGAAAATTCATGTCTGTGACATTTCTGAGGTTAAACGGAAATACATTGTTCTCCCTTACAAGAAACAGTTTGTTGGGTTTCCTGTTCTTCATACCTAATGACTCAGCATGTTGGGTACATTTATTGATTCACCTCAGTAAATGTTGGTAACCCAATTATTCTATGTTGTTTTTTAATAATTCATGACTAACTTTTACACTTGTACTAAATGCTATATTTTACACTGGTTTAAATAATGCTTTGGCTCAACATATCTTTGAAGGTTCAGCATGACATATGCCATAGTTTGTTTTATGGAAGATAACTCAATTGCAATTGTTCCAATGTCATGGTTAGAGGACGACAAGACATTCTGGCCACCTTATGATGATCAAAAACTCATCGACAAGGCTGTCAGAACTAGTGAATCCCCTAGTGAAGAATGGGCGAAGTACACTGTGAGGATCCTAGGAGTATCAGGTATTTATTTTAGCTGATGTTCACCACAGGCTCACCCTTGTCAGTCTGTCTGTCGCATACTACACTATGAATTACGACATATCTCTTTATATTAACACATGAATGTTATTTACTCCAAGGTAACTACGATAATGCTCGGCAAAAGCTACGAACTGCAGAAATGTGGTCAGACATTGACAGCAGCTCTGAATCTAAAGCACGGCACAGAAGGTTGGTCAACTTTAAATAACTACATTAGCCATTTTTCTATTGTGTGAAACTTATTTTTCCATTTATTTATTGCTTGACTTTTATAGTTTTTGGTTTCCATTCATGATGTTGTGAATAGCTGAAAAGTTTTTAAAATATCAACTATATATTATGAAGTTTGTTTCTTATATAAGGCACCAAAAAGACTATTTGACACAGATGATGATACATGTGTGGAAACTCGTCCATTAGGGAAAAAGTCGAGGAAGCAGTTTAGTCTGTCAAAGCAACTTGCAGCTGCACCAGTGTTATCATTCCAAGAAATATCTACAGTCCAGCAACCCACCACTGTTGAGTCTTGCTCTGCTTATAATCCTACTAGTTCAGTTTCAGTGTCATCTTGTTCATCAGAAGAAGCTCCAGGCACTCAACCAAAAATGCCTTGCCTTTCAGCAGCAAATCAAGCTACTCCAGTTTCAGTAAGAGCTACCAGCCAACCTTCTCTTTCTTCTTTTACCTCTCCAGTACCAACCATTAGGACTATTCATTCGGTGGCAACGGATTCTGTTGATGCAAGTAAGTAGTACATGCTCATGATACCATTATGTACTTTTAACTATAGTATTGTTGAGTTAATTGTTGTTTTAAAAAAATGTCTTATTAAAAAAACAATCGTGATGCAGCCTAATTGTCATTGTTAATTTTTTTGTACAATGACCTTTATTAGCATTAGTTTTTACGATTTTACAGCAAAATATGGTTGTTTCAGGTACAAGAATGATCCTTACGCTGTTGACAGAGCTAAAAACGTCAGTCACTGAGCTTCAAAAGCAGGTGACAATGAACACCAAACTTCTACAGACATTGACTACGGGGGCTTCTGAAGTAGATGAGGAATTGGATGTTGATTTGCCATTGCGAAACAAAGCAGCATTGGATTTGTTGGAACATGACGTTTCCAACAACAGAACTCTATTCAAGTCATTGGTATATTAAAACTTTTTAGCATACTAAAACATAACATTGATGCCTATTAGATCTTGCTTATTGATTAATGACGTTAAATGTGGCGGTTGACTGATGATAGCCATGATTCAGATCCAATTCCCATTCATTATAGATTAAGCACTTAGCTACCAAAGGAGGCAGAGATGTAAAAGATGCCACCAAAAGAATGATGGCTGAGTACTTCACAACCGAATTGGCAATTGAAGTGAACTGGACTGGGCAAGGTGGGAAGGTTTCTTTCTGCAAGTTGCACTCGGCCAACATTATTCGCAGTAAGTCAACAGGTTTACATTTAGTATGTATTTTGGTATGGAGTTGAGTGATTATTTAGGACATAATTATATTGTCAGCACATTTTACCATTGGTAATTATTTCAGTTTTTATATTTTCATATGAAATGTAAAATTAAATGTTTAACAGAGGCAGTTAGAAAAAATTACGCAACACGGGATGCCACAGATGCAGAGATACAGCGAGAGGTTGTACGCTTTCTGCACGGTGCACAATATCATGATGGTGGCCATAGAAATCGACATAAAAAGAAGGCAACCGATCAACAGTTGTCAAATTTATCTTCTGATTCATTAGGACATGTGTTGTAAATAAATAATTTGTTTATATTAAAAAAATTGTTGTTGTTCATTTAAAACCCCTGCAGATTAATGCTATTGTGATATCATTTGATTTAGCTTTTATTTGAAATCCCTGGTATACAATATGAAATGTAACTTGAGTTTCTTTGATAAAGGAATAATTGTGAAATTCATGTGATCTTGCTTCTTCAAATTTTGCAGATTTATGTTTTTGACATCAAATTGAGAAGCAATTACTTCTTGATTTAATTTAATATGTTTAAACCCTTTAGATCTTGAAGATTGTGACTAAAATCCCTTCCACAGTCATGAGTTAAGAAAGATAACACAAAAAAAAACAGTTTCTTTGTTTAAAAAATAAATTAAAGAAAAGCTGTACCTAATTGAACTTGATTTCTATCACTAACTGACAAAGAAATGGGTAACATATCTTAAGAATGTATAAGTAACATGCTTATTAATAAATTCCAAAGAAATTATTTACTGTGGCCCCACCAGATAGCTTATCTTTCAATAGTTTTCCATAGTGATGTCACCAGACTTGTTTCATTCATACTTTCATTTAAATCATTATCTGATTAACTAATTTACATAAGAACGCAAATTTAAATATATTTGAAATAAATATCACTTTTATGTTTAATTAAAAATGTATCTTCATGATATTTATCTAAATATACGTGGAATTTTATCCAAAACGTGACAAAATCCACTCAATTCAAAAATTCGCAGAAAAATTATTGACCCAAAAATAGTTCGTTTTTCGCTATTTTAGGAAGTTAAACCTTTATAGCTAAATATAGTTTATAGAAAACACGGAATCAAAAGTAGCGGAACAAGTAAAAGAAGCTGTGATCGGCGTTTACATGACACTATAACTTATATAACTATCGGTAGAGATGGTGACTACGAGAATATACACAGAAAGCATGTGCTGTAATATGTTAAAAAAATATATACATGAATATTCCGAGAAAGGACAGCTGGATAAAAGCAATAGTACACCGACGTCAGGCCGCCATTACGCCGCTCAGCGGATGCCGACATCGGACCGATAGATTGCCGATGGGCAAAAATCTGTCGGTCCACCAGCGGCAGCCGACAGCGGACCGACAAGTTTACCTCTATAGGGCCGCTAGCGGTCCTCTCACGTTTTGCCTGACGGGCTGTTCGATTAAAAAAAATTGATCGAAATTAACGCATGATTAAAAATTTTAATCGCAAATTAACGCACATTTTAATCGACACAATATAATACAGTTGTTTGTATTCAAACTAATATGTCATAATATCAAAGCATAATATTGGCATAATAAACAAGTCATTTTAATTTACGAAAGAGGTATAATGAATTATAACATATTTATTAAGCATTAGCATATATGTCTATTGAATTAGTTATTGAGACCAGTTTATGGACATGTATCAATCACGTCAATGATGCGAATTGTTTTCTTTTTATTTAACAATAATGTCTAACCTTTTTTTATCGTACCATAGTTCCGAACTAAAGACGTATGTCCCTCCCTCCCTGTCATATTTTTCTTCACTTCGCCCACACCTAAGTCTGTTTACCCTACCCTCCACTTCCCATTCCAAAAAAAAAAATACACACGTCATTTATATCTCATGTAACTTTTCTTTCATAAAATAATACCATAGCCAGAAAATTGTCGCTCACTTATTATTAACGCGTTTTTTTTTCTTTATTCCAACACCCCCCCCCCTTTCCCCACCAAGTCACATTTTTAACAAACTCTCTCTCCACTTAAAGATGTCCCAAAACAAGTTGATTTACTTTTGATCATCTTTTGAAGTTTTTGCCTCGTCGGTGTCTATAAATGTTACTCTTATATTCTTTCATTCATTTACTTTCTTACTATCAACTATTTGTTCAATGTTTTAGTGAACAACAGAAAAGAAATTTTTTTTTTTATGTCTGTCAGTTAAATTAATAAAAAAAGTATCTTGTAAAATGACACTCTTTAACGTTACCGTTTCAAACGTTCAAAGCAAAATTTTGATAGGTCGGCTTTCATTTTTGATCTTCTGTTGTTCTTTCGTGTGTCAACATTAAAAATTCTTTCTTTCGTTTCATTTTGGTTATAGCAACAGTTGTATCCGAGTGTTTGCCGGTCTAACTCTTGGAGAAAAATCTTTTGATGTTTTTATTGTTATATACAAAGTACAAACGAAAATATGCCTTTCTTTCCATCATATCGACACCGCTAGTTTCAGAACGTTAATAAATATAAAATATTAAATTTAGCTCAGTAACACAATAATTCTGAAAAATACTTACAGTGTCTCGTGTACTGATGTTTGCATAGCATAGTCTAGACCATGTCTAGACATTGATTTCAAGTGTCATGAAACTGTTAGTGCAGCTGATGCACGACGCTGTATTTTCAAATGCGATAAAAAAATTGGGAGCAAAAAATGGTGATACAAAATTTCTAACATCTTATTATTTTGACCTAATTATAACAAAGTTCACCAAACACTTGTCGTTCTTTTACCTCCACCAGTACACTACAGTACCTCCACCAATACACTACAGTATATAATGTAAACTAGTAAATGAAACTTTTTTTCTTTTTACATCGACCGGGAAGGGAGCAGGAGGTTCACTTGTCGAAAGGCTACATAACAAAACATCATCATTTTATATTACAATTGGGGCTTTTGTCCACGTACCTGGGGGTGAGGGTGTGTGTAAATTGTGACAGGGTGAGAGTAGATCTACTAAATAAGTGAACGGACTTTAACTTCAAATTGTTGCGTGAAATTCCGTTATTTATCGATTTGGTGAACTTTCAGCATTTTAGTAAAATTAACGCATTTAGGTGTTGCGTTAAAAATTTTGATCGCAAATTTTTTTTGACGCGTTAATCGCAAATTAACGCAGTTTAATCAGCAGCCCTAGTTTTTTTCAATCAGAACAAGTTTTTATTCTATAACAAAGTAAAAAATACTGTTGTAATGTAAATTGAAGAATACATGTAGAAAAAAAAAAGTTATTGTGGAAGTAATGCTTTTTTCAGATTTTCATCGGTGATCTGCATCTCGATAATCTCTTTTAAGGCACCAGCAATAGTCAGCAAGCATATTTACATCCCAGCGTCACTGGTCTCGCTCTTCCATCACACGAGGAATGCAATAGCTTAGCCTTTTTTGTCTAATGCTTTGACAAAGCTTTTAATTAGGCCAAGTTTGATGTGTAATGGTGGAAGCACAATTTTCTGAGAGTTGACAAGAGCATTCCAACGATCATTGTAGGAACCTGGTTTCAGATGAGGTCTTGCTGGTCAATAGTGTTCTATCTACTGCTGATTGTCTGCCCTGCTGTCCCATAAACAGTGGAAACATGGGTACTTTGTGTAGCCACCTTGTAGACCCAGCAATAGCGCTATAACTTTAAAAAACAATCCTATATGTAAATATTTAATATTCTTGGAAATTCAATGCTTTTTCCTTTAGATCTTAAAAATGATTATTTCAGACTTTTAAAGTACAAGAATTAGAACATATTCTAGAATTAATTATGTAATAAATGAATAACCCAAGGTTAGGTATCTATCAGGTCATGAGAAGCCTATTTTTGTTTTTCATAGATTATAAAGAGCTCCACAATAGTGCATGATGTCAACAAGAGGAGCATTCTGGTTATTTAAATAATTAACAGAAACTAATAGGATTTCACTAAAATGAATGAAGTGCCATATGCAGCTCTAAAGGTGTAATTCAGCCAATTTTGCCATAGTAAATTGTACTAAATTCTGTGAAAAAAAAAGTTCTGGAAAATTGGTAGTTACTATTAGCAAACAGGAGGTGGCACTCTGGTAGCAAATTGGATCTTCATGCTGTGTACAACCTGCATGCTGTGGGTTTAGGGTTCAAGTCACCTAAATGTGTCTCGTGCCTCCATAGCCATTGCATTCAACTATGGTGGCGATATTAGAAGGGTACTGCAAAAAACTATCCCATTAGCTGTTTATAGAACCTAAGAGATAAACATCTTGTAAATAACAGCTACATGCAGATCTTTGAAATGCATTTAGCCTCCATAAGTATGAACTTTTAATCTTTACAATAACTAAGATTATATGAAAACTACAGCAACTAAAAAAAAGAGCAACAAAAGATGGCCATACTTTTAATCCACTAGATTCATTTTTGTATTTCAATGCTATATTGGACTTACATACTAACAGTAAATAATGATTATGATGCATTATGATTGATGAGCATTGTTACAAAAATAATTTTGTATACTATACATGTATTGGTTAACTAAATTTAGTCCATTAACAATGAAAAAAAAACAAAAATGGATAAACATTTGAATAAAAATCTTAAACTGATAATGAAGCATTAAAAACTTGAATAGCTTACTTACAAAAATTATACATAGTTTATATTATTAATTTTCATATTAAGAAAATGTAGGTAAGTATATCATGTCATTTGAGTAAGTATCATAACATTAATTCATGTGTAAACAATTTTTATACAGTGATTATATATTTATATCAGTAATATCATTTTCAACTCAACAGCATGATTGAAGAAAGTTCTAAAAATTATGTTGAAAGAAATTAAAATCAATAATACTGTATAAAATAGTAAAATCTAATATAATTAAAAGCCAATTTACTTATATTCAACATATAAATAATATGCATTTTTAAAAGAAAGTAGAATTGAACAAAATTATCTGCTGCTTGTAAACAAATACATAAAAAAAAATAGCAAAACCAAAAAAAACCAAAAAACAGTGAAGTTTTGGTGCATATATTTTCTTTTTTACAAAAGATGATTATGCTTTTTACTAACAATTATTATTCAAAACAATACATATATTCCATGACCGGTATAGCACTATTAGCATATTCAAACAATTATATACATCTGATATGAACTGAAATAAACATATTTGTCTATGCATATAATAATCTATCAAAATGGTTTCATTGTTTTATACTACAGTTCTTTTAATTTGATACAACAATAGCTTGGATTATTGTTGCAAACAATTTCAATGAAATATTCATGAAAGTAATTAATGTGAATGACAATCTAATAGCAATATGAATGAAAATAAGACTTCATTCTGGTCTTAATTAATAAGACAGACTGTATTACACTTATACAGAATCCACGTTTCTTTAAATGGATACATCTGTAATAAATGTTGTAAGAAATGTTATGCTTTGAGGCTGGAATGTTTAACTCATTGCTTGTGTTTGAGTAATACTAGCCTAGCTGGGGGATATGGAGTGTCTTTGAAACTGTAATGAAAGCATCTATTGTGAATTTCGCCACCATTTTGGATTCTTATTGTAAGCTTTTCTGCAAATTAGTGCTATTTTTTCAAACAATTACAATTTATAATTTCAATATTACAAAAAAAAATCATGTTTGAGTGACCCAGGAACAGATTTATTCTATTTATATTTGCAAAAAAAATTCAACATATAATTAGAATGAGGTATGACTTTATTAACAAATAAATATGTACCATCCAACCTTCTTAAAAATTCTTTTTTTTAGTTTTCTATAATAAATAATTAGATTACCTGAAAATTCTGTTATTTAGAATATACAAGTAGTTTTCTACCATTAATTGACTATTAGCTAAAGAAAGAACTTGATCACTAATGATGCACTTAAGCTACATCTAACCCAAATTTCAATATTCTTAGACATTTCAGAAAACTGTGCCTATCACATCAAATTAAATTAGAATTATACATGAACATATAAACACCACAATGTATAAAAAAATCATGACAAAGAAAACGATCAAACACCACAATTGTAATTTATGAAAAAGCAGACAATAAAATCTATTAACCACCAGAGCTGTAGAATTTTTTTTTTATTAAAAACTGTATAGCAAAAATAAAAAAAAAAAGAATCTAAATCTCATTTAAAATTATTTTTTAAATACATTTAAAGATTAAGTGACTAAACTTTTTCATGACATAAAATAACTTTACAGTGCATTTCTGAAAAAAAAACTACAATGGTGAATTAAAAGTATATTGATGCATAAAACAATTGTAATAAAAATAAAAATTATGTAAAGTGTCTTGTAATATAATATTTTTAATCAAGGATTGTTTTATTGAATTCACTCTAATTAAAAAGAAAAAAACCTCAATAATTTTTTAACATTATAAGTTTTATCAGTTAAAACAAAAGTATTATTTACATTAAGTAAAAGTTTGAAGTAAATATTAAAAAATATTTTTTTCCTTTTCTATGATACAGGCTAAAAAGAATTTTTTCTTGCTGTATTAAATTGTGTGTGTTACAAATGAAAACAATTATAGATGAAATAATAAAACTTTACAACAGTTTGACAATCATAAATAAATCATGGTGTGGAGGAATTCACCATGATTTATTTAAATGCAACAGCATAACACATTGATGTGGAGGAACAGTAGAAGACATTGATGTTAAATGTTAAGTATGTTTAAAATTAAAGCGAAGAGTTTCTTTTCTCTCATACATGTATTTAACAACACATCTACAGTATCACAATCTATACAAAATACTACCATTCAATCAAACAGCATTAATAATTTCACCATATTGTAAAATTATTGAAAGAAAATTGATTTTAAAATAAATCTGTTAATTGAATTCAAAGCTATTTACATTAAAAGTATAAAAACTTAAAAACTGAGCAACTACTGTCATCATAAGTAAAGATCAAATAATTTCTCAACAGTATTCAATATATTTGTTTTACTAGTCTATTGCCTTGTGACATAGGAGCTTTACATAAAAAGAGTGCTAATAAGGGTAAATGGATTTTTATAGTAATTAAATTTAAAATAAAATGGCATTTACATAGGTATATTTACAGTTTAAAGACTGGAATAAAATCTTACATGCATAAATGTAAAAAAAATTACCCATACACTATGACATTATGAAATGTTTTTAAGAAATTTAAAATATAACTTCTTTTTAAATTTTCACATAATCAGTATTTTATTATTACATAACCGCTTAACATCACAATGAACCAGGTTAACATAAAAAAAGCAACTATTTTACAGGATATACTTACAAGCATGGGTCATAATTATTTTTTTTATTAAGCATTACACTAAATTATTTTGGCAAAGGATCTAAAATTCTTGAGTAGCATGTCAATTATTATTTCCATTTACCTGAAGATCATTTATTGATAGTGGCTTCTTGAAGGAAAAGGAAATAGAATATAATTTCAGGAAGCAAGCTACACATAATTGCTTGTCATAAAGTTTGAGTTGTCAAGATTAGCAGGATGTCTTTTACACTCAGCACTAGCCTTACATATGTAAGGCAAGCAGAAGTACAAATAAGCATGTCCATAAAGACTGAAAGATCCTCTTGGGCATGAGTATGTCATAATTTCAATTTTCTGCTTCCACGCCATTTCAGTCGAATACATAGAAGCAATAACTTGCTGGTCAGTATCTGCAAAACCCTGGGCTAACAACTCTTTGACTGTATTTCTGTAGGCAACAATGAAGTCAGAAATGACCTAAATTGATAAAAAAATTTCAAGGGTCAGATGTGAAAGCAATTATAGGAAAAAAACAACTGATTCTAACTACAAAATAGTTTATTGTTTGCTACTCTTACCTTTTTAACACCTAAAACAAAACCGCCAGCAACCCATACTATATTTTTTCTGTAAATCTCTTTTGGTGTTAAAGTTGACAGCCATTTTCTAGACGTCACTTCAGAAAAACCAAGTTTTGAAGAGTTGAAGTCGGAAGGAACTTTCAGTGTGAATGATGGATCTTCTTCATGTAATTTCCTGAAATATGCAACAAAATAAATTGTTGAGAAGAATGATATGTATAAAACAATAGAAATAATTATCTCATTCTAACAAAGTTATTTGCTAAGATTTTCTTAAAAAAAAAAAAAGCCAATCCATATTGCATATTGTCCTAAACTCTAATTTATTAATCATATACATGTAATTGCCTGTTTAGATCATTTTTGGTTGTAAGAATATATTTTATAAAAAATAAATAAATAAACAAATATTTTCTAGCAATCATTCTTCAACTATTGCACCAGCTCAATTTAATATAGACCATTGACACTATAAAGTACAAAATATTAATAAGAACTTCATCTTTAACTATTGTTCTTAATTCTTTTATAATATATGTTATCAACAACACCATTTATTGTAGGCAACTTTTGAATTTGTAAAACATTACCTGAATAATCCTATATCCATCCAAGCTATATATTTTGTCTTTATATCATCCATATTAATGGCCATCTCTAATGCATCATATTTGGCATTCATTGTACAGGTATAATCAGGGGGATACGATACTGTAAAACTTGGGTTCTTGAAAATTTCTTCAACCCTTTTTTTCTGTTGAAAAGCAAATAACTGGTCTTTGGATATTTTGACAATTTTTGTATAGCTTTCAGGAAGATGAGCTCTTTTTAGTCTGTAAATATTTAGAATGAAATTTGTATTCGATTTTCATTTTAAACTCAGAATCCTTAGCAATATTTTATGAATATTGTACCCAATGTTGTGCAGAAAGGCCACATAACACTTTAAACATTTCTAATGTTTAGAACTGAAACCATGAGAATGATGGGCTTGTTAATTCATACCAATTTAAGTGTGTAGAAACAATATACATTTTATCCCTCACAAATTTAAAAGATTAAATTATGAAAGATGATTTTGTCTGCTATTGTGTCCGTTTTTTGAGAATGATGACACAAACTGATTCTGTTGTAATGTGTTTAAAGCAGTACTGCCTTAAACTAAACACAGTCCATTTTTTTAACATCTAGTACTGTTAGTGTAAATATCTTTTCTATGGAGCAGAGATTACTATAATATAACTGAGTAAAAAAAGATTTTTTCTTCTTCAATAAATCATAGTATAATATATATATATATATATATATATATATATATATATATATAATATATATACATTTATATGTGTAATGTGTAAAGAAGATTGCGATACAATTATTTGATTTCGTTATTTGATCACCTTCTATACTATCAATCACTTCACAAAATTAGTTTATTTTAATATATGAACATAAATAAATATATACAGAAGTTTACATTTATAAATATGGAGAGAATAATGATAAAGAATATTAACCTAAATTGTTCAATAAAGTTATCATCATCAAAAAATGCAATAACTCTGTTGGTCAGTTTTCCCCAAGAGAAAAGCCAATTTCTGTACTGATCAGTAGCATATGATTCTTTAGAAAAAAATAACAAGGAAGTCTTCTTAAATGTTCCTATGTTTAGATACATTGTCACTATAGTAATATTGTCATCAAAGTTATATCTTGAAAGATCTTGACACTGTAAAGAGAGAAAAAAATATTCCATTTTATCTTAATAGTGGAAAGTTAAATACAAATATTTTATCCAAAGAATAAAGAAATGTAGTGTGAGATACACCAATCAATATAATTAGTGGTCATTTGTAATGTATATTGTAAAAAAAAAAAAGGAAAAAAAAAAGCACAAAAAAAAAAGAAACTAACAAAAAAACTAGGACAAACTTACAGGATCAATAAAATCAGAGAAGTTAAATTGAGGAACAAGTAAATCTTTTAATTATCATTTTACAAGATGTCAAAAGTTTGAATGTTAGTTTGAGGAAATGAGAGCACAAGTAAATGTCTTTTCTCATAACTCTTACTAAAAGGCTATCATCCTAATCAATGCCTGGATCTAGAGCCATTTCTCCTTGCGCCTAAGAAGTTTATTTCTGATTTGAAAAGTGTGCTCTGAAAAAACCCGTTTTTTTTTCAAATGAAACATGTTCCCCAAGTGCATCATTGGATAGAGGAAGGGGGTGTCAAATTTAAGTAACAGAGCTTCAAATGATTGTCTGCAGATTAAACAAAAATGTGAAGCTTTAGACCCCACCCCCACCCATTGTAGAGTCACCTGAAATAAATATCTTACTCGACGAAATGCAACAGCTATACCCGAGTTATAACCCAAGATAAATATCTTACTCGACAAAATGCAAAGGCTATTTCTGAGTTAAGTAGATAGTTGTAATTAGCAGGATGTAGAAAAATTTTACGTCATTCCTTGTTCATTAAATCTGACGTTACTAAAGTGAGTCATTAAAAAATACAATAAATGTTACTTACAAAACCAAAAGTATTGATTTGAAACATAAAAAATGACGATTGATGATAAAAAATCAATATAATATCACAACCATACTCCAAATATCGAAACAAGCTAGTAAGGTACAAAACGGATAATGAGATCTACACAAGGTATCAATAATACACAGCATTAGAAACAGACAAGCTCGAGATTATTGTGGTACATCATATAGCCCACATTTATGGCTCTTGGCCCTACATCTGAAATTTTCCATTAGCCCGGCAAATAACACCCATTGGACCCATAAAACACACAAAAACATAAAGAAAGGCCCTGTTTGCAGATAAAAAAGATGAAAAATTACTATCTGGTAATCTAAGGTAATGAATAAATGTTACTAATTTACAAGGCTAAAATTGTTACTTTATATTTTGTGGTCTACAAAAATAAAATGTTTAAATAGCCCACCTAATTTTTGATGAAGTATAGAAATAATATCTTTTTTATTCTTTAATGAATCTTTTTCTATCAGTGAAACAATTACATTATTTGAGTGGTATTTGATATTTTATTTGTTACTTTTAATCAATATTTAAAGAAAATGTAGACATGTCTGTTAATCGCAAGATTAAAAAAAAATTACTTCTGGTTTTATTTAGCGCATTTCGATTACTTTCAACTTTATAGTCTACAGTCTTATTACAGGAGATTCGAAGAGTCGTTTTTAATGACATAAAGTATTTCGTTGCAAGTTGTTCAAGAACGGGGAAAGTGCCCAGACGAAAATCTTTCCAATTGGGTCTCCGCACTTTATAAGGCCGGCCCTAAATCTAAGTATTCACTAATAGTGGACCAGAAACAAACTATACAACAAATAACACTTACAATATTTAGTTCCACTGGCATGTACATGATCTGAAATCCTATGAAAAAAAAAAAAACAGGTGAAGTTAATTTTTTTTGTACACGCCCCACACAAAAACAGTTTTTAGTTTTTTTCGCGACCCACCTGTAGATAAATTATAAAATCTAAGAAATAAAAAAGAGAATAATAGCATCTGAATATAGACAGCAAAACAAACTTAGATTTGTAAAGAGATACATAGTTGTAATTGTGTGGGCTACATGTGAATTCTGAAAACCAATTATAATCATGCATTTAGAATTAGTCGCGACCGTCCTGAAATCCAACCGTGTGACCCACCATTGAATCGTGGCCCAAACTTTGAGAAACCCCTTGAGCCGATATTGAACAAAGCAATAGCTCTTCCATTAAAGAAAATGGTATTTTAAATTACATTGTAGGAGAATTAATTAGTAACAATTAAATGGCGTGAGTTTATTTACCTGAGTAAACGATGAGTAATGAAAGAGTAATTATTGCAGCTGACCTTGATCTACTGCGACATAGCTGAGCCATACCATACAATTTTTCGTGATTTCCTGAAACACAAAACAAAAAAAAAAAGTTTATATTTCAACAAAGGACAATTCTCTTGATAGGTTTCATTGTTCTTACAACTGGGGCAATACTTCAAAAAATTTTTAATTACTTCAGAACGATTGTGAAAAATATAAGTTTCTGCACTTTTAATACCCAATCTTGATCTCAATAACACACGGGTTAATTTCTTAAGGGCTTTGTATTATATGTTTTTTTGACTAATTCATTAATGATCTAAAAAGAGATCAAATTCAAATGCTCTTGCATTGTTCACAGATATGAAGACAATAATGACAAAGCAAACATGTCATACAGGGCAGATAAAAAAAAGTGTTATTCTATCAACAGGCTCTGGGTACAAGATACTTTCAACTTGTAAACATTTATTTGAGTAATTAAGGTACAACATACTTTCAACTTGTAAACATTTATTTGAGTAATTAAGGTACAACACACTTTCAACTTGTAAACATTTATTTGAGTAATTAAGGTACAACATACTTTCAACTTATTGGGAGTCACATCCACTTTATTTGTAAACGTCACGTGCTTATCCTGAGTCGAGACAGACAAAAGAGTGGAATATGGAGAATACTCTAAAATAGTGGTCCCCAACCTTTTTCTCGCTGCGGACCGGTCGACGTTATATATTTTCACAGCGGCCCACTCAGCTCACGGTTAACTTCTCGTCCGTGGAAAGTCTCGCTATCCCGAGAGAAATACAAAACAGTACATAGAATGGAAATAATTGAATGTTTCTTGGGCGGCTCAGTACTATTTGATCCACGGACCAGTACAGGTCCGAAGCCCGGGGACCACTGCTCTAAAAGAACATGTTAATAGTTTTTGCTTAAGGTTTCATTAATTTAATAAAAACAAGAATTTAAGTCTTTTCCGTTTCGGACAAAGGACATTTTAGGGCATTTTAGTGTATGCAGTGGCTACGTATGGGTTTTGATAAATAGAGAGGGAAGTAATCATGTTGAATAACTGTTACAAAAATAAATAATGATTACGCCCCTTTGATCAGCTTTTATTATTTATATTTAAAATATAAGCAAAAAACGGTACCTAAGAAACTCTTATATTCAGCCCTGAGAGGTCATATCGCGAAATGAACTTTTGATGTACACTTGGCAGGCCAAGACCTACAAAATGATGTATACATCATGGGTCTAGGACTTATGGTTGCTGAGATCTAGGGCGCTCCTTTGTTAATATAGCTTATATAGTAAAAACGGTACTTAATACGCTCCCATTTTCGGCCCTCAGAGGTCAGATCGCGAAATGGACTTTTGCTGCACACACGGCAGGCCAAGACCTACAAAATGATATATACATCATGGGTCTAGGACTTATGGTTGTTGAGATCTAGGGTGATGACGGACAGACAGACAGACAGACAGACAAAACGGGGACAATAGAGCATTTTTTTTCCGAAAATGCTCTAAAAAATCAATCAATACTGCAGTATAAGATTTTACATAGTCTTACAGCCCTGATTTGATCAAAATATATTTGTAATACTGCAGCCCTAATGTAATCAAATATACACTGCACAATACTGCAGCCCTAATGTAATCAAATATACACTGCACAATACTGCAGCCCTAATGTAATCAAATATACACTGCACAATACTGCAGCCCTAATGTAATCAAATATACACTGCACAATACTGCAGCCCTAAATTAATCAAATATACATTGCACAATACTGCAGCCATAATGTAATCAAATATACACTGCACAATACTGCAGCCCTAATGTAATCAAATATACACTGCACAATAATGCAGCCCTAATGTAATCAAATATACATTGCACAATACTGCAGCGCTAAAGTAATCAAATATACATTGCACAGTATTACAGCCCTAATGTAATAAAATTTACACTGCACAATATTGCAGCCCTAAAGTAATAAAATATACACTGCACAACATTACAGCCCTAATGTAATCAAATATACACTGCACAATACTGCAGCCCTAAATTAATCAAATATACACTGCACAATACTGCAGCCCTAATGTAATCAAATATACACTGCACAATAATGCAGCCCTAATGTAATCAAATATACATTGCACAATACTGCAGCGCTAAAGTAATCAAATATGCGTTGCACAGTATTACAGCCCTAATGTAATAAAATTTACACTGCACAACATTACAGCCCTAATGTAATCAAATATACACGGCACAATAATGAAGCCCTAATGTAATCAAATATACACTGCACAATAATGAGGCCCTAAAGTAATCAATACACATCTCACAGAATTGCAGTCGCAGTCCTAATGTAATTACGTTTAAAGGTCTAAGGGAACTTTACTTAAAAAAAGAACTACAAATGAGTATTGTTGTCAATCAGAGAATCGCTTAATTTAATATTCATACCATCTCTCCCTAGGACTAGGGCAAATTTTTGTGTTAAATGTTATCAAGTCAACAGCCAAAGAAAGAATCAGACTTCTTTGTTTTTCTCATTATGTGTTTTGACATGAAGTCAGCCCGTCACTCAGATCATATGAAGTCAGCCCGTCACTCAGATCATATGAAGTCAGCCCGTCACTCAGATCATATGAAGTCAGCCCGTCACTCAGATCATATGAAGTCAGCCCGTCACTCAGATCATATGAAGTCAGCCCGTCACTCAGACCATATGAAGTCAGCCCGTCACTCAGACCATATGAAGTCAGCCCGTCACACAGACCATATGAAGTCAGCCCGTCACTCAGACCATATGAAGTCAGCCCGTCACTCAGACCATATGAAGTCAGCCCGTCACTCAGACCATATGAAGTCAGCCCGTCACTCAGACCATATGAAGTCAGCCCGTCACTCAGACCATATGAAGTCAGCCCGTCACTCAGACCATATGAAGTCAGCCCGTCACTCAGACCATATGAAGTCAGCCCGTCACTCATATCATATGAAGTCAGCCCGTCACTCATATCATATGAAGTCAGCCCGTCACTCAGACCATATGAAGTCAGCCCGTCACTCAGACCATATGAAGTCAGCCCGTCACTCAGACCATATGAAGTCACCCCGTCACTCAGACCATATGAAGTCTGTATATCACTCAGACCATATGAAGTCAGCCCGTCACTCAGACCATATGAAGTCAGCCCGTCACTCAGACCATATGAAGTCAGCCCGTCACTCAGACCATATGAAGTCTGCTATAACGGCTGATGTCGCGCTTTACAGTCAAAGAGTCTGCAGGTGAGTTTATGACCCGGTCGGTACTATATTCGTTCTCTGCGCCTCCCATCCACCCTCCCACATAAACCCAGAGTACCCGCCCATACAAAGCAATGTGTGTTTGTTTTGTAACGTAAGAGGGTGAGTCCTTCTATGAAGGTGCCATAGAACCAGCCTATACAAGATTTGAACCCTTAATCTTCACCACATGCTCAACGCAAACTGAGTTATCCAGGCTAATTGTACGAAACATGGGTTGCGATTACAACATTGATCATGAATATAAAAGTGTTCAGAGTTTAACAATTTGAGGAACGTTGTGTCGTTTATAATAATAATACATTATTTTTTTAACTATTTCAATGTTCTTGAATGTTTCTATCTCATGCAGTTTTAATGAATGATATGTTTTGAATGTGTGTGTGTGTGTGTGTGTTCGAGGGTGGTATTATACTCTTCATGTTACAATATAATCAATATGTTTTGAATGTGTGTGTTTGTGTATGGATGAAGGTGATATACTCATCTAGTTAAACAAAATGAATATGTTTTAATGTGTGCGTGTGTGAGGGTGGTATTATACTCTTCTAGTTGCACACATAGAAAGAAACCAGGTAGTAAATATATTGAAAATCAATATAACGAGCAAGTAAAAAGAACCAAAAGACCAAGTTGAACACGGGTGAATTACCACCATTTGTGGGGTAACAATGAATTTCCTGGAGGGCGATGCGTCCCCAATGAACATTATTAAATTTATTAAAAGTGTTGACCATATAATATTACCTCACTATGAATGTCTGTTCCATTAACTATTAAAATTATGCATGAAACTGTTCGTCCTTACCTAAGATATTCGACATCACCCTCAATTATTACACATTTATCTTCACCTTACAACTTAAAAAGTGTATAAAATAAAATGAAAAGATTGAGGTGGGTAGAGCACATAGAAAGAATGGAAAACAACATAGGAACAAAGGCAATATATAAGGAAACACCCAATGAGAAAAGCCTCAAGGGCAGACCAAAAAGCAGATGGTAAGACGAGTTGGAGAACGACCTTAAAGCCATAGGAGTGAGAGAGTGGAGGAAGAAGACCAAGGATCGAGAAGAGTAGTATGGCAGGCCAGGGCCCTAAATGGGCTGTAGAGCCGAATGAAGATGATAAAATAAGTAAATAAAACAACTTTAAATGAGAAATGTAATAAAAACAGAAGTCCATACCTATTACTAGAAGTAATTTTAAAACAAAATATGGTATTTGATACTTCTTACACCTACACGAGTTCCCGAATATCTAGTAGAATTGTGCCCACCGTTTGTATGGATTAAATAATGCCATATATGAGTGCATCCCAACATTTTCTATTCCCCCATGCCCCCCCCCCCCACGCACACATCATTTTTTTTTATTCTGAACATTTTATGTTCTGCTAAAAATATGACACCTGAACAGTAGAGTCTCCAACATCCTTTGATGATGATAATACAGTCGCAATATCCTGCTCGGACTTATCTGGTCTAGTTGTAACTAATTTTGCGCAATAAAATGAGGGACAAATGAGGTTTTTGCTAACAAAAAGTTTGTTGTATAAATGTATAGATTGGCATTAAATAATGTGTTTGCCGAGTCACACAGTCAAAGACTTAACAGACACAAGATAATTTTGTAGGCTTCTAAATAGTTCACTTTTATGTGTTTGTACAAAAGATAATAAAAAAAATAAACAAGGTAGTAAAGAAATAATCACTATTTGACTAACATATAAAGCCACTTAGTGTGAAAGTTTCTAGTTATAACAGGATTAATAACAGTTACATAAAACTTTCACTAACTATTTTTAGAGTGAACAGAAGATTGACTGCTTTATAGAGTTGAATGGAATGAATGAAAAAAGTCATTGAGGAAAGTGTTCGGGCGAAAAGAGAACGAAGTCAAAAGCTTCCCTTCCTTTACTATTCTGTTCATGTCATAGCTGAATATCTATTACTATGGTTTATCTGTTTACCAAAAAAAAATGCTTATAAAAAAATCTGGAATCCCTGCAAGATTTTTCGTATGTCTGGGTTTCATAAGTTAAGATTATTTTTCACAGGCAAAGTAAATTATGAACAAGTGGGTGTTTAGGGCTGGCTTACATAGTTAAAGGGCTGGCTAATATGGTTGATATTCAAGGTACCTCATCTCTGATAATGAAAGTAATATCAACCTATGAAAAGAAATGATGCTAATAATTCTAAAGTTTAATAAGTTGGTGGCGTCGCTAAAAACTCGAGAGTCCTTCAAAAACGAATATGGTGTCCGCAAAAATTTTCGGTTCCTAATCGAAGTGACCTTGTCGAGTCTCCCAAGCCACTGAGTAACACTAGATTTCTAACGCTTATGACCAATATCAATACAACCGATATTTGTCAATATTTGTTAGTGTTGTCGGAAACATAAGTGCCGTTCTTAGGTCTTTAGCGGTGATACGATGGTATCAGTCTCTGACTATCATGTGGTGGTGATACGGTGGTATCAGTCTCTGACTATCACGTGGTGGTGATACGGTGGTATCAGTCTCTGACTATTACGTGGTGGTGATACGGTGGTATCAGTCTCTGACTATCACGTGGTGGTGATACGGTGGTATCAGTCTCTGACTATCATGTGGTGGGGATACGATGGTATCAGTCTCTGACTATCATGTGGTGGGGATACGATGGTATCAGTCTCTGACTATCATGTGGTGGGGATACGATGGTATCAGTCTCTATCAAGTGGTGGTGATACGATGCTATCAGTCTCTGCCTATCATGTGGTGGTAATACGATGGTATCAGTCTCTGACTATCATGTGGTGGTGATACGATGGTATCAGTCTCTATCATGTGGTGGTGATACGATGGTATCCGTCTCTACCTATCATGTGGGGGTGATACGATGGTATCAGTCTCCAGCTGCATAATGTCCTAAAATCGGTCTCTATGCCCTTCCCCCACTTCCTGTAGGTAACAACAACGTCCCGTAATTCACGTCATGCTTCGTTAGGCACGAGGGTCAGTACCCCCTGAACCTTTTCATGTGTTGCTACAGATGTCAAATGCCTTGGTGTTTTATAGCTATAGTTTCGGCTTGTTTAAAACATTGTAACGAAGGCTATGGTACCAGGAAAATAAAAGAATATAAATGTTGGGAATATAAATGAAGTATTAAAAGTTTGAAAAGGACGGTTTAAAATTATTCATGCATGACAATAGCAAAATGGCAAAACAATAACAATGGCAACAGTACCATCTCATGAAATTTAATTCCAAAGATTTATTTTGGAAAAATAATAATCATCCACTATAAAATTGACTCGAATTTTCGTTTTTTAAGGTTTTTATGAAAAGCACCCAGCTCTAATAGAGCCGGAGAGCGCACTATTATTTACGTATACATGGAATTGGTATTCCTAATTAGATGCAAACCATAGTGAAGGCTTTATCATTGGCGTATCAACATTTTCGAATCAATACACCAATTTCCAGTTTAAATGTGGTTCCCCATCGATTGATATAGTGGGATTCTATACTTATATAAATAAACTATGTGACGAGCAAAAATTTCTTAAACTATGAGCATTTATCAATTATTCGCTAAAGTTTAAGTTTGTATCTTAAAATATACATCAATTTTGACTTTTTAAAAATAATTTGAGTCGATGTTTTTAAGAAGCCATTTTGGTTTGTTTATCAAGACATAAAATGATGGTAAGCCCCCACCGAACCGAATATATAGTAACCTCACAAATTTCGTATCTGTTTCGCTGCAATGATATGTACATGATTTTCGAACCGATGCGCTTCTAAGCAACTGTTTTGTTTTGTTTATCTTTGTAAAAACAAGACCTAGGGAAAACTCGAAAAATGCAGCGAAAATGACAATGTTATTTGCTTCGCAGTGGAAATCTGAACTAATGTGAATACTTCGATTAGTATGTCACTGCAGCGAGACAGATGTGTAATTTGCAAGGTCTGGATACTAGGGTTTCGGACCGGTGTAAGTTTACCTCAACGTCCCCATCAAACTGTCGGCCAATCTTTTCTCTGGTGTTTAGCACAGTGGTAATACGATGGTATCAGTACTCTAGTGATAATAGCAATCGCCTCACCTATCTATATATCTTCCCACTTTAAGGTAGAAAACCATACAAAATAGCGCATCCCTTTAGGTAGGTTTAAATGTAACTGAAAAGCGATAATCATACTGCACCACTACGCCCCCCCCCCAAACCCTAGTAGTTATTATCCTATTCAGATGACTATTCTGTGAAGTTTATAACTGGTTGAAAAACTTTTTTTTATCAATAAATAATAGTGAACAAAATATCTTGAGTACATGTATATTTAATAATTCATTTTCACTAAATATGATGATGCGCACCTACTATACTCTCTCGTTCACGGATGTGGTCTACTTTTAATACTATGATTTAATTAAGAAATAAAAATGTTCAGTTTTTTTAACATACATATACATATTTACATAAATAAAGAAGTTCACAATTACAAATAAAGAGATATAATATTCTCTATACATGGTGGCTCTATAGTGGGTTGACAGTTATCACGTAGACTATTGGGACATTCGACACTAGAACATCCGGGAAGTTCATTAGCACCCAACAAACGGCATACAATAAAATGTGATTCTGGTGATCCATAAAGTCAAACCATGAAAAATATTATTTTTTTAAATATTTTTTTATTACAAATGTAATATTTTTATTAAAAAAATGCATGCTAAATACTTTCTAATAAAAAATATTTATTTATTTTTTATTTAACTACAATTTCTCGCAAATAAAATAACACTATCAGTTGACCGGCACCGAACGCCATTTTGATTTGTTTACGTTTTGTCAGTCACTTTGACTACATTAAAATGGACTCAGATTCTCATTATTTAGTGTAAAAAGAACTTAAATCTAGTGACAAAAATGAAACTAACACTCGCTAAATCAAAAAAAAAATATAAAAACATTCAAAACTGACCAAAAAACATTTTTTTTCAACTTTTTCAAGAAAAAACACAAGATAGCCTCACGACACAGGCGCGCATAAGGCCAAACCCCTCACTTTTTTGACATTTTGTCAAAAAAGTGAGGGGCAGTGCAAAAAACACACACTGTGCATTATGTCTTTTTTAATAAAAAAAAACTTTTTTTTCTACATTTTTTGCGTTTTTCTTAAAATTAAAATTTTTTATGTGAATAATTAAAGGAAAATATGCATATTTGAAAAAAAAGTCACCAAACATTTTTTTTTTGAAGAAATTGATTGATAACTGAATATTTCATTTCAGAAATATATGTAGATTAATAAAATGTCTGAAAAAATGTTTTTGTTTTTAATACTTGTTTTTCGTCTTATTGCTGTTTGTACACTTTAAAAAAAAAATAATTTTGTTTTGTTAAATTCTTTTTTTTTAAATATTATCAAAATTCATTTTCACAAAAAAAAAGCTGCACAGTTTTAAAGCCTATTCAAAGAATAAAAAAAATGATATATCACACATATATGGGCTATAAAGGAAACAGACAATATAGTCCAAAATGTAAGAACACCTGTTTGGTAATAAAAAAATGCCAAAAACCTGCCTTCGATTAAGAGTTAGACTAGCTTGCTCAAAATGTCCTTCAACATTGCAGCATTCTTCAATATGGTATTAACATATAAAAGGTAGTTAGTTAACTGTAAACCTAATTGTTGTGCCACCCTATTTATACCGTAGAAATAGCTAACAAAAATGCCACAGAGAAGGACGGGTGGTCGTGTGGTAAAACGCTTAGCTGTCGACCTGAGGGTCCCTGGCTTGAACTCCGGTGAGGACCAATGGATATTTCAGATCATCTCCCGTGGTGTCTCCATGGCTATTGCACAGTCGGCTATAGCGGGGATGAAAGAAGGGCACCATAAACTGTCCCATTAACGGTTTATAGGATCTCATCCTTAGAGGTACTTCACACACTAACTGGGTGGACGCATGGGAATTTAAGTCGCGATAAAAACAACAACAACAACAAACCCACGTATAAATGAATGACAACAACAACAAACCCACGTATAAATGAATGACAACAACAACAACTAACCCACGTATAAATGAACGACAACAACAACAAACCCACGTATAAATGAATGACAACAACAACAAACCCACGTATAAATGAATGACAACAACAACAAACCCACGTATAAATGAATGACAACAACAACAAACCCACGTATAAATGAATGACAACAACAACAAACCCACGTATAAAATGAATGACACTTTTATTCTCTTTCATTCATCTTATTTTTATCTACTGTTATGTCGCGAGAATGAAACGAAGTGTTATCTTTTGAGAACCACTGCAGTTGAGGAAAGTGGAAGGTGTATGTTGTTTATGACATTGTTTCAAGTTTCCTGGACTGAACATTCAGCAGCTGGTCATTGCATCAAGCAGAACACAGATGTCATGTAAACATTTAAACAGGAAAATGACG
Source organism: Bulinus truncatus (assembly GCA_021962125.1). Lineage (NCBI taxonomy): Eukaryota > Metazoa > Mollusca > Gastropoda > Planorbidae > Bulinus > Bulinus truncatus. The sequence continues at coordinate 382,431 of JAGDYQ010000321.1, forward strand.
AAGTGTAATGAGGAAGGTAACATTCATGCTACTTTTCATTGCGGAAGGAGCAACATGCTACTTTTCATTGCGGAAGGAGCAACATGCTACTTTTCATTGCGGAAGGAGCAACATGCTTTAGTGCTGAGTGTCGACATGCGATTTATTTAGTTCACATCATAGGCCCTATATCCATAATTGTTATATATCTATAGTTCACATTTATTTTGTTGAGTGTTGACTAAGATCTTCAGTCTGATGCTATATATGTTGAATTGGTTGATCTATTGAATTGTTTGATCTGTTAATTTTTTTAACATATCTGATTTTAAATAAAATCAGAATTTTAATCAATAATATCTGGTCGTTAAGCGAAAAAGTCCCATTGGTAACCCAAAAATCAACAGCAACTATGAAGTGATCTATCAATTATCGAACTAAAAGTTACTGAAATGACTTTCATATTTCTTCAGTGGCGCTCAGTGGATGACCGAAAAGGCGTCGCAACAAATTTTGGAATTTTTGTGGGGATCCAATACACCATTGCTCTGGCAGAGTCGTTCGTATGTTTTGGGGAGGCCCAAAGCAGAGTTTTGTCTTATTTAGGGGTCCTAGCAAAATTATCAAATGAGGCCCTTTGCCAGACGGACAGGGCCCTAGGCGATCGCCTAGTTTGCCTATTCATAAAAAAGTCTCTGGCAGGGGGAAGGGGGGGCTCCAAACAACAAACACCAAAAAGAACGATATTAATGTCTGACCACTAAATAAGCGCCCATTAAATGTCGGACTACGCCGCAAGTGTACCGTCGGTATCATTAGGACCACCAGAGCCATTCTGACGAATGAGATAGGTTAGTGGGGGTGTTTGGTCAAACATTCTGACGAATGAGATAGGTTAGGGAGGGTTTTGGTCAAACTATTTTTATATATACTCAGCGACAATGATTTATATTTATAAACATCACCCGAGTTATCTTAAGATGTCACAAAATATTTCTTCTTTCTTTATGATTTTTGTTTTTTGACTTTGTAGAACATTGTTCTGTCAGGACCACACTTCCGACAGTTATTGACTTTGTAGGACGTTGTTCTGTCAGGACCACACATCTAACAGTTATTGACTTTGTAGGACGTTGTTCTGTCAGGACCACACATCTAACAGTAATTGACTTTGTAGCCAAATCCGAAAAGACGCCTCTGCGTCCTACCCACAAGCCAAATCCGAAAAGTCGCCTCTGCGTCCTACCCACAAGCCAAATCCGAAAAGACGCCTCTGCGTCCTACCCACAAGCCAAATCCGAAAAGACGCCTCTGCGTCCTACCCACAAGCCAAATCCGAAAAGACGCCTCTGCGTCCTACCCACAAGTCAAATCCGAAAAGACGCCTCTGCGTCCTACCGTATCTGAATTGTGACTTGGTGCATACAAAGAAAAATGACAACGTTTTTTAAAAAAAAGTGATTGTATAACAAAGCTAAATGACACCATAAACTAATTCAAGTTCAATAATCAATATTTGAACCAGATCAGCCAAGAAGACACGCATTCGCCAAAAGTAACACAATTCTGTGTCGTACTCTTTGAACTGAACATTACAAGAGATTGAAATATTAAGACAGACTACATAAACTGTTTCTGACTTCCACATCACCAGATCAAATAATTGTAAACAATTTTATTGCTGGACCCTTTGAAGTAAACATTGACAGATAGAACTTTGACCCTTCGAAGTAAACATTGACAAATATATCTTTGGCCCTTCGAAGTAAACATTGACAAATAGAACTTTAACCCTTCGAAGTAAACATTGACAGAACTTTGACCCTTCGAAGTAAACATTGACAAATAGAACTTTGACCCTTCGAAGTAAACATTGACAAATATATCTTTGACCCTTCGAAGTAAACATTGACAAATAGAACTTTGAGCCTTCGAAGTAAACATTGACAAATATAACTGATTCATTCTATTAGAGGCAGTTACCAAACATAAACCTTTCTAAAGATCTAATCATCCCGTGGCATACATTTTTAAAGAACATGAACTTAACGACATAAACGAAATGTTCCACTCTTATTTAATTTTCACTCGAATCTGACAGGAGTTTTTTTTTTATAGAAAAATAGTTTACACTCCTAAAAATAACGGTATCCTGTGTCTAGGACCCACAAAAACAAATATTTACTCACTATAAAACATTATATCAAAACAAATATTTACTCACTATAAAACATTATATCAAAACAAATATTTACTCACTATCATTGTATAAAACAATATGTCAAATCAAATATTTGCTGCTCACTATAAAACATTGTCAAATCAAATATTTGCTCACTATAAAACATTATGTCAAATCAAATATTTGCTCACTATAAAACATTATATCAAAACAAATATTTACTCACCATCTCTATACTTATAAGACGCATTTGTTGTCTGTCTGTCTGTCTGTTCCCTTATAACTCAAGATCCAGATAACCAAATAATGTGAAATTTGTTACACACACATAATTACATGAGGAAGGTTATAGGACAGGTTTCGTTTCATCTCGATGTGTAGTTTAATTGTAATTAATTTTTTTTTTATTTTAGTATTTTACTATATTAAAGTAATCTCGACGGCGTAAATAAAATTCCTCTGTGACGTCATTTCCCGAATAGAACTTGCGCGCATAACATATTAAAAATTGAGAGGCCGACTATGTGTGGGTTCAAATCCCGACTGAAATTTTTTTTTTTTTTTTTAATTTTTTTTTTTCTTCAGAATAATCTCTATACTTATAAGACGCATTTATTGTCTGTCTGTCTGTCTGTTCCCAGAGAGAGAGAGAGGGAGGGAGAGAGAGATAAAGAGACAGAGGGGGGGCAGGTGGGGAGAGAGAGGAAAGGAGGGTAGGAGGGAGAGAGGGAGGGAGGGGGGGATGGACAGGGGGAGAGAAGGAGGGGGAGGGGAGAGAGAGAGAGGGAGAGAGAAAGGGAGGGTAGGTTAGAGGAAGTAAGGGAGAGAGGGGGTAGGGAGGGAGATAGAGGGGAGGGAGGGAGAGAGGGTGGGAGAGAGGGAGGGAGAGATAAAGAGTGAGGGGGGCAGGGAGAGAGAGAGGGAATGAGGGAGGGAGGGGAAAAGGAGGGAGGGAGAGAGGGGTTAGGGAGGGAGAGAGAGGAAGGAAAGGAGAGAGGGAGGATGGGAGAAATGTGAGGAAGAGATAAAGAAAGAGGGGGCAGGGAGGGAGAGAGAGGGAAGGAGGAAGGGGGAGAGAGGGAGGGAGGGGGATGGACAGGGGGAGAGAAGGAGGGGGAGAGGGAAGAGAGGTAGATGGGAGAGAGAGGGAGGGAGGGAGGAAGAAAGGGAGGGAGGGAAAGGGGGAGAGAGAGGGGTAAAGAGGGAGAGGGAGGGGGAGGGAGAGAGGGGGGGAGGGAGAAAACAAAAGGTAAACAGAAAACCTTATTTTAAACCCGGGCAAATCCGGGTACTTGCAACTAGTCATTGTATAAAACAATATGTCAAATCAAATATTTGCTCACTATAAAACATTATATCAAATCAAATATTTTCTCACTATAAAAATCGACAAGAGAACGGTACTAATTCAAATATATTTTACTATCAAAATGTCACCGAATCTACAGACACTATCGAATCGTTTTTTTTTTCAATGCCTGTTCTAATTGATGTCCGTTCTGGTTCACGGACTGCGATGATATAAGTCCATAAAATGAGATCAGCATTAGGTCAAGTCGTGATATTTACGAGTATATATATATATATATATATATATATATATATATATATATATATACAGGCCTACTTTAAGATTTCAACAGCCTACTTTAAGATTTTTCGTAATAAAAACAGTTGAATACAGTGAATGAAGTTGTCCTTCCTGCTACCTTCCTTTGAGCTTAAAAACTGATAGAGGGTCCGCACTGTTGACTTTTTTTTCCCGAAAAAGAAGAAAAATGTCGTAAGACATTTATCAAAATAAAGCAAATAATAAAAATGTTACATCTAAATGGTAAGGAAAAAACAACAACCAAGATCTGTTATAAAGACTAGTCTATTGTATAGACTAGATCTGTTATATAGACTAGTCTATTGTATAGACTAGATCTGTTATATAGACTAGTCTATTGTATAGACTAGATCTGTTATATAGACTAGTCTATTGTATAGACTAGATCTGTTATATAGACTAGATCTGTTATATAGACTAGTCTATTGTATAGACTAGATCTGTTATATAGACTAGTCTATTGTATAGACAAGATCTGTTATATAGACTAGTCTATTATATAGACGGCATATTCTTATATGTAGATGGCTGAAAAGAAGATAAAAAACATTATGTAACAGAAGTCAAATTTGAAAGTACTGTTGTGACCCTCTTATTTCTACACACGGCGCTGGACCAGTCGTCACCTGGACAGGTGTGTAAAAACAATAGATGAGGACGATGCGTGGAGACCAGTGACGTGACCTGATTTTGCAGGTGTAGACCGGACATGTGTAGTTAATGGATTCTTGTTGTTTTAGAGAACAAGGAGTTCGTGACCTGGATAGTACACGTTGGACTCGCTTGTGGCCGGCAGTGATTTTTGTTTCCTATGTGAATTTATTTGTGGTTATGGAATTAATGTTTAGTAAATTTGTGTAATAAATAAATGTATCAGTCTAGTCATTATTGAACCCACGTGTCCTGTGTGTCATTCTGGATAATATCAAGTTGTAACAGTACTTTCACACGGATTAACTGCCAAGCTACTAATGAGGGCTTTATCCTTTTTATGTACGAACTAGTGAAACAGCCTTCTGAAGCTGGCCGAACGAAATCCGACAGAAGGGATAACAAAGAAATATACGAAATACATGTGTCGCAATAGAAACGAACATGTGACCTCTATTGCCATGAACAGAATACGATATGAACAGATATAACAAAGACATGTATGAAATACAACGCATACACCGCACGATATGAAAACTACCTGGGAGGGAGACACAGTGTTACAATGCATACACCACACGATATGAAAACTACCTGAGGGTTACACACAGGGTCAAACGATTACGTATTTAAGGATACTAATGTCAGTGACGAATGCTCAAACAAAGAGGGTTGGGGAATTATTAACAATTTACCATAAGTATAGTTTATTATCCGAATAAAGAATTGCAGCTATGCAGTCACCGGTCTTTTAGCGCTCTTTTGGCCAAATTAATATCACGAACTAGTAACCATTTCATTTAAAAGCCGTGATGAGAAAAGTTGAAACGCACCACGGGCTTGTACCATATCAAGTGCTCGGAGTACATATTAGTCGAGCAGATCAGTGCAGCACAACAGTGAGTAGAGCAAAGTGTTGATAGGAGTAAAACAGGGATAGAAAGTAAAACAGTAGCCATTGTTACTTCAATAATCCACTGATTTTCTGAATTCACAATATGAATGCCTCACAAAAAAATTCATTTTTGGTAACAGTTAAAAATGAGTCTGCTTTTTTCTTCTTTTTTTCGTAAAAAAAATATTGCATTTAAAAAAAACAAATAGGATAAAAAATGAATACAACTTTCTAAGTAAACATTTGATCAAACCAGGTATTGGATAATGCCATATACACAAAACGCTTAATCCCATTTTCTGAGTCAGTCTCTCACCCCGCCCCCTACCCCCCCCCCGTTTTCCATTTTTAAAAGTTTAAAAAGCCTAGAGAGGTCGGTGTTTTCAAAAGTGGAACGATCGATGTTTGGTTGAGTGATTCCCTGGAATGTGGGTTTATTGGTTCCATTTATGGCAATGCATTTTCCTGTCAATGGCAATGTATTTTCCTGTCAATGGCCAAGTATGTTCATGTCAATGGCCAAGTATTTTCCTGTCAATAGCCAAGTATATTCCTGTCAATGACCAAGTATGTTCGTGTCAACGGCCAAGTATGTTCGTGTCAACGGCCAAGTATGTTCGTGTCAACGGCCAAGAATGTTCGTGTCAACGGCCAAGAATGTTCCTGCCAACGGCAATGAATGTTCCTGCCAATGGCAATGAATGTTCCTGCCAATGGCAATGAATGTTCCTGCCAATGGCAATGAATGTTCCTGCCAATGGCAATGAATCAGAGGTGTGCGGATCTTGAAATTTAGCGTCCGCGTCCGTCCGCGGATTTCTATCAATGATCCGCGTCCGCGTCCGCAGAATCTTACAACATTGGTCTGCGGACCAGTCCGCGCGTCCGCATAGCTGAAATTTAGCTGTTTAAATGACTTGAAATTTTTTATGGTAACGCTAAAGAAGATCCGCGTCAGTCCGCGAGTCCGCAACTTAACCATACAATGCGTCCGCTGTCAGTCCGCGGATTCGGAAAAGTCTGCGGATCTGCGTCCGCAAGCGGACGCGTCCGCTGTCCGCTCATCTCTGCAATGAATGTTCCTGCCAATGGCAATGAATGTTCCTGTCAATGGCAATGAATGTTCCTGTCAATGGCAATGAATATTCCTGTCAATGGCAATGAATGTTCATGTCAATGGCAATGTATGTTCCTGCCAATGGCAATGAATGTTCCTGTCAATGGCAATGTATATTCTTGTCAACGGCCAAGTATGTTCCTGTCAATGTATGTTCCTGTCAATTGCCAAGTATGTTCGTGTCAATGGCCAAGTATGTTCATGTCAATTGCAATGTATGCTCTTGTCAATGGCAATGTGATTTAAATGCGTTTTAATTTAATATGGTTAATACTGTATATATATATATATATATATATATATATATATATATATATATATATATATTTAGCACACTCTGATGGGCCACTTTTAAACTTCCAATCATAATTGATGTAGTTTTGTTAAATATGTCCGTCCTTTGCAGTGACTTATCTGACTTAGTCAATCGCTGACAATAATCTTGAAAAACATTCTATTGTAAGCCTACATATAAATGATACATTAATTAAAGGTAGCGAATTGGCCTCTTCAGATTTAGTACAAAAGTTACATACCCGCGTATTCTGAAATTTCTTGAAATAGATCATACACTTCAATGCAAAATGTATTCACTGCAGCTCCTCTTGATGTCAATCTGTAGTGTTTGTGCGAGATTTCAATGTTACGTGTACAACTAATAACTTTTTTTTTTCGTCGCAATGGACATGCTTCAAAATCACAGATGTAGATGTATAATATCTGAAGGGCCAAAATAGGTTCTTAAATTTGATTGAAGGGTCGGACCAAGAGCAGACCAATAGAGTGTTTATAAGAATACTTTATAATGTTAATTAACGAAAGGGGACAGTACTGTGGGTCGAATCAAAACGCTTATTGGGCCGTAGATTGCCCATGTCTGGTTTAGAAGTTGAAAATTGTTATCAAGTTTATAATTTCCATGACCTGTCTAGCTAGGCGCCCGGAGCATCACTATTAAAATAAACACACTTAAATACACTTAAATTTCGGTCATTTTATTTATTTACTTGTGTTAATTAGTAAGTTAAATTAAATAACTTTCCGATTAGGTCCAACAATGTACACTGCAACATAATTATACCTTATTTTATATACATATATAATGTTCATGTGGGATGAGAAGATATACGTGCCGACAAACCATGCTCACTTTAAAAGAACCACATAGTAAGATAAACAGACACTTTTTATTGTGCAAAATAAAAGTCACCGTTACTATAGAAGTGGTGGGTGTGTTATGCGGTGCCTAGGCAGACGGCCAGTTTGGTTATTCTTGAGAACGGCAACTTCCAGATAATGTTATTCTTCAGAACGGCAACTTCCAGATAATGTTATTCTTCAGAACGGCAACTTACAGATAATGTTATTCTTCAGAACGGCAACTTACAGATAATGTTATTCTTCAGAACGGCAACTTACAGATAATGTTATTCTTCAGAACGGCAACTTACAGATAATGCTATTCTTCAGAACGGCAGCTTACAGATAATGTTATTCTTCAGAACGGCAGCTTACAGATGTTATTCTTCAGAACGGCAGCTTACAGATCGTTATTCTTCCGAACGGCAACTTACAGATAATGTTATTCTTCAGAACGGCAACTTACAGATAAGCGCCTTACGAACTGGGGTAGATATCGTCCACTTTAAGAACCACTACACTAGATAATGTCAGCATTAATCTGCCTCACCCGTGTATTTAGCTACGGGCATTTCATTCCAACATGTACCCGTGGGCCAGCAGATGGAAAGGTCAACTTTGTGGCAGGAGCTAAGCTGTTTAATAACAGCCTCTTGCTGAGCTAAGCTGTTTAATAACAGCCTCTTGCTTCACCCACACTTACGTGTACAAAGAAATTTTGACATTTGCTTAACAGCTGCTCTTACTTTTTCAAAAAAAAACTGTTGCGTAAAAAGAAACGCATGGCATTTAATTGATTTCAAACTGTTTTTATGTTACTAAGGAACATATATTAACCGAACTTTTTTACAGTGTCAATTACCTTTTGAATACTAGGCCTCTTTAAAAGTCTAATGAAATGGACTTCAGAATATAGGAATAGAAAAGTACTTCTAAAAATAAGCTTTTATTAGAAAGCACAAAAAGTAAACAATCATATCTATCTATCTAAATTGATTTATTATGTCTGGGCTCAATAGATGTGCTTAGGTCTGAAATAAATAAATACTGAGATAAAAATATGGCCATGATTTAACTGTTCACCAAAATAATGTATTGTTCTTGAACATTTTCATGGAAATTGTAAAATATTATTTGCAAACAGATAAAACAACTATTTATTAAAAAAAATGTTTTTTCTCTATATAGCTTAGTATTTTATTGCATCTATCTATCTATCTATCTATCTATCTATCTATCTATCTATCTATCTATCTATCTATCTATCTATCTATCTATCTATCTATCTATCTATCTATCTATCTATCTATCTATCTATCTATCTATCTATATCTATCTATATCTATCTATATCTATCTATCTATATCTATCTATCTATATCTATCTATCTATATCTATCTATCTATATCTATCTATCTATATCTATCTATCTATATCTATCTATCTATATCTATCTATATCTATCTATCTATATCTATCTATCTATATCTATATCTATCTATATCTATCTATCTATATCTATCTATCTATATCTATCTATATCTATCTATATCTATCTATATCTATCTATCTATCTATATCTATCTATCTATATCTATATCTAGATCTATATCTATCTATCTATATCTATCTATCTATATCTATCTATCTATATCTATCTATCTATATCTATCTATCTATATCTATCTATCTATATCTATCTATCTATATCTATCTATCTATATCTATCTATCTATATCTATCTATCTATATCTATCTATCTATATCTATCTATCTATATCTATCTATCTATATCTATCTATCTATATCTATCTATCTATATCTATCTATCTATATCTATCTATCTATATCTATCTATCTATATCTATATCTATCTATATCTATCTATATCTATCTATCTATATCTATCTATCTATATCTATCTATATCTATCTATCTATATCTATCTATCTATATCTATCTATCTATATCTAGATCTATATCTATATCTAGATCTATATCTATCTATCTCTATCTATCTATCTCTATCTCTATCTATCTATTTATCTATCTATCTCTATCTATCTATCTCTATCTATATCTATCTATTTATCTATCTATCTATCTATCTATCTATCTATCTATATCTATATATTTACAAACGGGGGGGGGAGGGAGGGTGGTTACAGACTTGACAGGTTTGGAGAGAATATTATTGAAGGGTGGGAGAGAGGAGACAAAAAAAATGGAAGTGGTAGAGAAGCAAAAGAGAGGGACAGGGACAGAAATAAGACAAACTTCCTTTAACGAGATTATATAATTCAAAATATAAACAGAGTATCGTATATGTCAGGGGTGGGCAAACTTTTCCTACGGAGGGCCACATTGAAAATTTGATTGTTATCGGCGAGCCGCATGCATATTTGTCTACTTTAATTACAATTTACAACTTATAATATGAATTAATGATAACAATCATGTATTTGTCATTTTATTTCACATTCACACTTTATTACACATGTACATTAAATTTCAAAATACGAACTAAATCAAATCAATGCTGATTTGGTAATAAGACTTTGCTATTAATGATTATTTCAACAAACTTTTTTTGTTACCTGTCATAAATTTATGAAGACGATGGAACTTAATTTACATACAAGCTGACCACAGAATATAAATATAATTAATAAGAAATTTGTAACTGTTCACAATTTCGGATAATGTTTTTTAACGGTGGAACCATGTTACTGGTTGTTATTCGCATGATTGCATTTAAAGTGCAGTCAGTCAACATCTGTTATTAGACTTGTTTAATTTCATACAAGAAAACGTTTGCTCACAAATGACTGTGGACCCAGCTTGGCAGCAGAGTGTTTTAAGTGTGGAAATGCCGCTGCTGGCAAACATCTATAAAACTCCAGAAGAAAAACTGACCTAAACTTCTCATTCAGGTCATAACTTACTAGTAGGTCAAGTATATCCTCTGGGACTGAATCAGCTTCTGCACTAAATAGCGAACTGAGGATATTGAAGTGTGGTTCCAGGTTCTCGAAGTCTTGGAGCCTCCCTTCAAATTCCACAACCGAGGCATTCAACTGAGCCTTGCACTTGTTAGCCATTTCAGCAGAAATGCTTTTCTGTTTCAGCAGAGAGAAATGGCAAAACCTGTTTTCACCTGCTTGCCAGAAGAACAGGGAGAGTTTTGCGTGAAATGATTTAACATGCACAAACATTTCATGTGCAAACAAGCTATTGACCTGAAGTTTGACACTCAGTTCATTCAACTTTTCTATAGTGTCAATGGCAAACATGAAGTCTGACTTTCACTCTTCATTAACAATGTTAGTAACAAAGTCACAAAGAAAACCCTTCATCTCCAGGAACATAAATATTTCTTCCTTGATATTCCGCACTCGCCTCATTATCTTGCCCAGACTCAGCCAGCGGACACTGTTGTGGTAGTTAATATCAGAATGTTTAAGTTTCCAAAGCTTTAATCAGTGCCTGGGACTGTCTGTGATTAAGTGTCATTGCTCTGATGAGGTTTATTACACTGACAACTGGGTCAATAACATGCTTGATATTCAATGCAGCTTTACGCGGACTTTCATGATGGATGACACAGTGGATAGGTAAAATTGTATAGTCAGGATATTTTTCTTTAATTTTATTATACATCAACATCAGCAGACCTACGTTGTTCCACACCAACCCACTTCTTTCAACACAGGTCTCAACAGTACAGAATAAATCCTAGCCAGTGATTGTGTCTTTGAGTGGCTCAACACTATGTAAGCTCAAAACGAGTGTTTATTCCCCATATAAATACAAACAATTGTACTGTATCTGAGGGGCCGTCCATAAAGTACGTCACGCTATTTTCGACCATTTTTGACCCCCTCTCCCCCCTGACACAAAGTGTCACAAATCTCGGGACCCCCCCTCCCCCTAAAGTAGTCACACGTTAAAAAATTTTTTTAATTAACAAAAACTAATTACAATTTAATCGAAAACTTAAAACGCACTTCACTATTAAACTGCCTTAAAGTATAAATATTAAAAGAACTATCAGATTATTATATGACTTCACTAGTAGAATAACTAATTGTCAACAGTTGTCACAGTTATTCTTTGAAACAGTAACTCAATTGAATTTGAAAAAAAAATTGCAAAAATTAGACTTGACAATTATATAATAAACATCATTCATCTGCTACCTTTTCATTTACAATGGGTGAGGTCAATTTTGAGATAATCTTGCGATTATGCATTCTATTGACACAGGATAAGAAGTAGATTAGTGAAACTTGACCGCAACCAGTGATTAAATAATAAAAATGAAAACAAAACAATGCAACTAAAAAATGACTAGATTGACAAATTATGTGAGCAGCTTTTGTGCTATATTGAATATGTTCATAGTGGGCCTGTGAATTATGTTTAATTAAAAAAAAATATTCACTAGACATCATCCATCCTTGGTGAAGTGAAGTGTTCATCCATAGTTACGACTGACATAAATACTTCATCGTTTCCTGGATGAATAATGGCAGACAGATCAACTTCATCCTCATCTAGCCACTCATCCTCTGAATGTGCATTTTCCATTCTGCCAATAATTGCCATGAGTTCTATTTGCCTTCTAGCAGCGATTCTCAAAGGACGGAGGCGTTTTATCTGAGTTGATTCTGGAAAATTTTGGGTTGGCACATTCTCCTGCGCCCGAGCTCTGTGTTATCCTGTATGTTTCTTCAACATTGTTTGTGAGGCAAAGTATAAGTGACACACTTTGAAAAATCGATCATGTAAGTTGGTCTGCAAAGATGGACGATAAAGATCACATGGTTGTACTTTTAAAACTCTTTCTGAAGCTCTGAGTCCATCAGTTCAGGGTCATCGTAGGCCCTAGGCACTTTCAAAGTCGTAGGCCCTCCCCATCTTCATTTTTAATATTTTTCAAGAATGCACCCGCACTTATTTGCTAATTGCTATTTGAAATCTAAATAAACTTTTGAGGACGTCATATGCTAAGACAAAGAGCCGAAAAGTTAACATACTGTAATTTACAGATCTGCAGCTTGACTTGCTCATCTCACACGGTTATATATAGTTCCTTTAATACAAACATTATCAAATTTTATTGGCATTCTGAACTTGTTTTCACTTTATATTCTGGCTTTTGTGGGCCCTTGAAAATTCCGTAGGCCCTAGGCACAGTGTCTACTGTGCCTAGTTGATAAATGATAAAGAGGCTTTGCATCAGTTGTCTGGTTGATTGGGATTGGAGGAGGAAAGAATCTCGAAGGTAAAACGTTAAAATATGAAGTCCTAACTAACATGAGCAATTGTGAACAACACATTGAAAAGATATGCATTTCATGCTATTTTAACATAAAACTAGTTTAAGAGTTTCACACAATTTTTGAAAATTATTTTTAAAACTATTAAGTTTTACTAAAAAAATAATAATTTAAATTAGAAATACAATAAAGATATATAAAAATGTGAGGTCACACTTGGCCTGACCTCCCCTCCCCCCTGTCACAAACTGTCAGACTTTCTTACACCCCCTCCCCCCTTTGGAGCGTGACGTACTTTATGGACGGCCCCTGATACTTTCGTCCAAGCTCTGTACTCTCTGTACCACAAAAAGTCTTTCCTTGCATCTCGAAGATGGTGAATCAAATTTGTCATTTATCTTTTCAAAAGGTAAATTGATAACAAAAGCCTCTCCCGTTTGATAAGAAAAACAGTTTCGAATAGGGATGTTAACAATTAATGGCTAGTAATTACACATAATTATCTGGAGCTATAAAACCGATTTAATATTTCTAGATTTGAATCAAATAGTCGGAATAAAATTTCAAAAATAAAGCGAAAGTTCTAAACAAAGAAAATAAACATCGTACATGTGTTCTGGCGGCCCGCGGGCCGTAGTTTGCCCACCCTAGTATATGTGAACCCCGTGATGTCATCACCAATCAAAAACAAATAAAAGCCAAACATTTTAGTCATTTGCAAAGAAAATCGAACAGTTCTATTAGATTGGTAGTTTGGGTGCACTTCATTTCTATTAGATTGGTAGTTTGTGTGCACGATACAGTTCTATCGGATTGATAGTTTGTATGCACGATACAGTTCTATTGGGTTGGTACTTGGTAGTTTGTGTGCACGATACAGTTCTATCGGATTGGTAGTTTGTGTGCACGATACACTTCTATTGGGTTGGTTGTTTGTGTGCACGATACAGTTCTATTGGGTTGGTAGTTTGTGTGCACGATACAGTTCTATCGGATTGGTAGTTTGTGTGCACGATACAGTTCTATTGGGTTGGTTGTTTGTGTGCACGATACAGTTCTATTGGGTTGGTTGTTTGTGTGCACGATACAGTTCTATCAGATTGGTAGTTTGTGTGCACGATACAGTTCTATTGGGTTGGTTGTTTGTGTGCACGATACAGTTCTATCAGATTGGTAGTTTGTGTGCACGATACAGTTCTATCGGCTTGGTAGTTTGTGTGCACGATATTGGACCAGTGCTGTATGCCATATAATCACGGCATACACTGCCGTGGATGCTTTTGTCCGGATGCTTTTGTCCGAGTACCGAAAGTATGACACTTCAAAACCGTGCCATTACCGGTTTTTACAATTGACCAGGAGATGACCAAAAGTTAACCAGGAGTTGAACAAAAGTTAACCAGGAATTGAACAAAAGTTGACCGGGAATTAAACAAAAGGTGACCAGGAGATGACCAAAAGTTACCCAAGCAGATGAGCAAAAGTTGATCAGGAGATGACCAAAAGTTGACCATGAGATGACCAAAAGTTGACCAGGAGATGACCAAAAGTTGACCAGGAGATGACCAAAAGTTGACCAGGAGATGACCAAAAGTTGACCAGGAGATGACCAAAAGTTACCCAAGCAGATGAGCAAAGGTTGACCAGAAGTAGCTTCCAGACCGAAAGATCGATATTGAAATAGTGAAGGCTTTGTGACGAGTCCTCCAACCCATCAGGCTGACATGTTCTGTGATGTCAAGCCTTCATCGCCACAAGAGTTCACACTCAGAGACTAACAGGACATACGAGTAACAAACACACACACACAGACACACATAAACATAGAAAGAAACTCAACGACAGACACACGAGTAGCACACACATAAACATAGACACACAAGAAACTCAACGTCAGTTACACAAGTAACACAAACACACACATAAACATAGACACACCAGAAACTCAACGTCAGTTACACGAGTAACACACACAAACACACACATAACAGACACACCAGAAACTCAACGCCAATTAAACGAGTAACACACACACACACACATAACAGACACACCAGAAACTCAACGTCAGTTACACGAGTAACACACACACATAAACATAGACACACCAGAAACTCAACGTCAGTTACACGAGTAACACACACACACACATAAACATAGACACACCAGAAAATTAACGTCAGTTACACGAGTAACACAAACACACACATAACAGACACACAAGAAACTTAACGTCAGTTACACGAGTAACACACAAACACACACACATAACAAACGGACACACATGAAACTCAATGACAGACACTCGAGTAACACACATACATAACAAACACACAATAAACTCAAAGACAGACACTCGAGTGACACACATACATAACAAACACACAATAAACTCAAAGACAGACACTCGAGTAACACACACACACATAACAAACGGACACACATGAAACTCAATGACAGACACTCGAGTAACACACATACATAACAAACACACAATAAACTCAAAGACAGACACTCGAGTAACACACATACATAACAAACACACAATAAACTCAAAGACAGACACATACATAAAAGAAACTCAATGACGGACACACGAGTAACACGAAGACAAAATAAAACTAAGTAGAGAAAAACATACCAAGGAAACAACACAAACAAGAAAAAGACCAAGACACCTATGACAAACACAAATTCCCAATAAACACACAGACACAAACACAGACACAAACTACAGACATACACACATCTCGAAAAACAGACAAGTGGCGCAGACAAATGTAACCTTCTCGAATGAAGCGGAACTGTCAGCTAGTGCCCTCAAGACATAGTACAGACATCACAGTGAATCAATGTGTCTTGTGTATAAGTCAACAGACATCACAGTGAATCAATGTGTCTTGTGTATAAGTCAACAGACATCACAGCAAATCAATGTGTCTTGTGTATAAGTCAACAGACATCACAGCAAATCAATGTGTCTTGTGTATAAGTCAACAGACATCACAGTGAATCAATGTGTCTTGTGTATAAGTCAACAGACATCACAGTGAATCAATGTGTCTTGTGTATTAGACATCACAGAGAATATTGATTGTATATATATATATATATATATATATATATATATATATATATATATATATATGTTACCGGTAAAGTGTGAAATTCCGGCATTCTATAGAATGCCTTGGCAATGTATAGAATGCCTGGTCGTTTAAGGCAAAGTATACAATTTTTAAATTGTGCATACTTTTCCATCATGGTTTGCATCCTCATGCATGTCTTCTGCAGAAAGGGCTGTCTCTTGCATTCCTTCATCTCTGACTATCTGCTCTTGTGTTGTTTGTATGCTCTGTCTTCTTTTTTCGAGGTCTTCCTCTGTTTCCACATCTTGTAAAACATCGTCAGGTAGGGACGACGTTGTGAGGCCTACTTTAGCTTTGCAGCCAAAGAGTGCTTCGTATGGTGATCTTTAAATCCCAGAATGAAAAGCTCTGTTCTTCATGAGTTGGACGAACCGTAACCCCTCACTCCAGCGGCCAGTTTTTCCATCTTGCATCCAAGCACTCAACATATTTTCGATGTCCTGGTGTTGGCTCTTTCGACTCTCCCTTGGCTTTGTGAGTGGCGCGGCTTGCCATGAACGATCTTCAACGTGGGCCAGTACTCCTTTAAGCTGCTTACCACACTGTTTGCAAATTCTCTGCCGTTATCGGACTGTAGAATTGCTGGAGCACCAAGCAACGTAAATATATCTACGAGCTGGTAGGCAACGTTTTCTGCCCTCTTTGTCTTCAGGGCCCTGAGAACCACGAACTTGGTGAGATTATCTTGATACACCAATATAAACTTGTATTCCCCATCAGAATGGGATTGAAAGTCGATGAGATCGACCAGACAACGGGAGTTGAATTCTGAAAAAACCACTGGCTTGATAACAATGCCTTTTTTGACGCCTTTTTGTTTTTTCTGGCAAGGTTCACAAAAGTTAACATACAGTTCAATATCATGACTTGTAATGTTCTTGTATTTGGGGGATAGTTCTTTCAACATTCTGTCCCGTCCTCCATGACCAATAGCCAAATGGGCATTATGAAGTACGTCAAATAACTCGGAGTCCGCGACGTAAAACCATCATGACATCATAGTGTTTCACCAGCCAATAGTTACATACTTTGCCGAACGGGAACTCGGCATTCTATAGAATGCCTAGGCAATGTATGAAATAGCAATTTATTTCAAACTTTGCCTGAAAAATTCAGGCATCCTATACATTGCCTAGGCATTCTATAGAATGCCGGATTTCACACTTTGCCGGTAACACACATATATATATTTATATATATATATATATATATATATACACACACACACACACCAGATGTGGGCAACCTACGGCCCGTTGTGCAAGTAAATCCCATTTAGCTGTTTTATCTGGCCCGCGTTCGAATCAATTTATATTATTATATCTATAAATACTTCATCTGCTCTTGTCCGGACCATTAGCTGTTCAAAATGTCTTCAGGGTACAAAAAGTTTAGAAACCACATAAAACACAATGCATGTGTATACCAAAGGAGTGTCCATGTGAATATCCAACTGCTTCTTATGCATCGAATTTTATCAAACAATAGAAACTAGTACACGCACTGATAAAACGTAGTAACAAACAATAGAAACTAGTACAAGCACAGATACAATGTACGTATCAAACAATAGAGACTAGTACAAGCTCTGATAAAACGTAGTAACAAACAATAGAAACTAGTACACGCACTGATAAAACGTAGTAACAAACAATAGAAACTAGTACAAGCACAGATACAATGTACGTATCAATCAATAGAGACTAGTACACGCATTGATAAAACGTAGTAACAAACAATAGAAACTAGTACACGCACTGATAAAACGTAGTAACAAACAATAGAAACTAGTACACGCACAGATACAATGTACGTATCAAACAATAGAAACTAGTACACGCACAGATAAAATGTACGTATCAAACAATAGAAACTAGTACACGCACAGATACAATGTACGTATCAAACAATCGAGACTAATACACGCACAGATACAATGTACGTATCAAACAATAGAAACTAGTACAAGCTCTGATAAACCGTAAGTATTAAACAATATAAACTAGTACACGCAAAGATACAATGTACGTATTAAACAATATAAACTAGTACACGCACTGATAAAACGTACGTATTAACTACCGAATTCATTCATTCAATAAATAGTAATTAACGTAAGTTAAATATTTACCTGTAAATCTCGTGAAACACTGCAGCTTGCCCATTCTAATCATGGCTAATTTTGTAATGGCGAGAAACAACTAGCTGGTCAATACGTTAAGAGATAGACGTCTATATCCTGACTGATGTTAGTGAAGGTCACATGGTCAAAAAAAAGCTCACAACCAAAAAGTCACAACTCCATGGACATCTTGTCCAGACTCCTGTAGATTGTAAACAAAGCGGTGAAACAGAATTACTTGACGACAAAAATAGGAAGACTTTCATAAACAGGCAACACCTCAAGCATAGGAAATAATTTATTACTTAATAAACATGATGATTTATTACATAATATACTTGGTTATTTATTACACAATAAACGTGACAGTTTATCACATAATAAACTTCATAATTTGTTTCAAATTAAAATCCCAATGTTTATTGTGTGGTGGTATGGAGCGAATTAGTTTATATGGAATTGTACTATTTTAATGTTTCTTTACAAGATGTCAGACTATCTAGTTATCAATTGTCCAACTATCTAGTTATGAATTGTCCGACTATCTAGTTATCAATTGTCAGACTATCTAATTATCAATTGTTTGACTATCTAGTTATCATTTGTCAGGATATCTAGTTATCTGACAGATGTCAGACTATCTAATTATCAATTGTCAGACTATCTAGTTATCTGACAGATGTCAGACTATCTAATTATCAATTGTCAGACTATTTGCTTTAAGATGTCGTATTAGTTCGATTCAAAATGTCGTATTAGTTAGGTACAAGGTGTAAGGGTAGTTTTTACAAGTTATTAGAAAGGTTTGTTAAATGACGTCCGACTCGTCTGCTTACAACATATTAGACTAGTTAGTCCCAACTACAATAAGCACCAACAATAATACTATTTTAATGCTACTTAGGATTTATCCTCACGTTGTTAACCCTCGAGGGTCTGAACATTTTTCTCGTTTTCTTTGGTGTGAATGTCACATAATATAATCATCATTTTAAAATGTCACATAATGTAATCATCTTTTTAAAATGTCACATTATGTAATCATCTTTTTAAAATGTCACATAATGTAATCATCTTTTTAAAATGTCCACATAATATAATCATCTTTTATAAATGTCACATAATATAATCATCTTTTTAAAATGTCACATAATATAATCATCTTTTTATAAATGTCACATAATACAATCTTTTTTTTTTAACTAATCGTGAATTTTGTGTTGCATTTTAACTATTCTCAAAATTTCATCCGAACTAGTTTAATTAAAATAACAGATCAGACTACATCCAATCAAATATATCGTTGCAAAAGTATTTATAGACAAGAGTTTTCTTGTAAAATCCACATATTAATGTTTCAAAGCCATAGCGTTAGAATTTTATAGAAGAAAAGCCGAAAAAGCCGAAAAATGGAGCAAACTTAAGACCATGTGTGTTAAAAACATGCATTTTGTTTTGATAACATTCGGAATCTGGAGAACTCTCGATAAATCCCAGGTAGCCAAAAGAATTTTAATTAGCATTACTTTCCACTTTCTGACAAATAAGCACATTTAAAAGAAACGTAATTTTTTTTTAACATTCGCATTGACTTTTATAGCCACACATTTAAAGTATATAAAGTTAATACAAACATATTTCAACAATCATACAAACATAGATCGATAACCAAATAAACGTACATCTACACTCATACAGTCATTTATATCAACACTCATACAGTCATTTATATCTACAATCATACAGTTATTTATATCTACAATCATACATTTATTTATATCTACACTCATACAGTCATTTATATCTACAATCATACAGTTATTTATATCTACAATCATACAGTCATTTATATCTACAATCATACAGTTATTTATATCTACACTCATACAGTCATTATATCTACAATCATACAGTCATTTATATCAACACTCATACAGTCATTTATATCAACAATCATACAGTCATTTATATCAACAATCATACAGTTATTTATATCTACAATCATACAGTCATTTATATCAAATATCATACAGTCATTTATATCAACACTCATACAGTCATTTATATCAACACTCATGCAGTCATTTATATCAACAATCATACAGTCATTATATCAACAATCATACAGTCATTTATATCAACAATCATACAAAGGTACATAAGCACTCATTTAATGGATCGATAAGAAGTCGTATAATATAAAAGCTCGTATTAAAGTATAAGTATATTTATGGTCGTATTTAAGTACATGCTTATCAACATTCGTGGTAAATGTTAACGGTCGTATGATAGTACATGTAAAAAGTCTAAGGTCGTATGATAGTACATGTAACAAGTCTAAGGTCGTATGATAGTACATGTAAAAAGTCTAAGGTCGTATGATAGTACATGTAACAAGTCTAAGGTCGTATGATAGTACATTAAAAAGTCTAAGGTCGTATGATAGTACATGTAACAAGTCTAAGGTCGTATGATAGTACATGTAAAAAGTCTATTGGGTATAGACGACTTCCAGCTAAGCTCATCTCTATGACGACCGATGTAAACGCTGGCCGATACACCAATTGAATCACTCACTCGTCTCCGCAACATCACATTAAAAAAATATACGATCTCGTTAGTGAATTCGACTCACATGCAAAAGGTACAGAGTTCTATCAATCGTAAGGCCAACAATATTCGCCGCAGACTTGGAGAGGAGATGGGCGTCACCAAGTCAATTATCCCACATAAGGGACGTATGAATGCATAAACTCCCCACATAAGGGACGTATGAATACATAAACTCCCCACATAAGGGACGTATGAATACATAAACTCCCCACATAAGGGAAGTATGAATACATAAACTCCCCACATAAGGGACGTATGAATACATAAACTCCCCACATAAGGGACGTATGAATACATAAACTCCCCACATAAGGGACGTATGAATGCATAAACTCCCCACATAAGGGACGTATGAATGCATAAACTCCCCACATAAGGGACGTATGAATGCATAGACTCCCCACGTAAGGGACGTATGAATACATAAACTCCCCACATAAGGGACGTATGAATGCATAAACTCCCCACATAAGGGACGTATGAATGCATAAACTCCCCACATAAGGGACGTATGAATGCATAAACTCCCCACATAAGGGATGTATGAATACATAAACTCCCCACATAAGGGACGTATGAATGCATAAACTCCCCACATAAGGGACGTATGAATGCATAAACTCCCCACATAAGGGACGTATGAATGCATAAACTCCCCACATAAGGGATGTATGAATGCATAAACTCCTCACATAAGGGATGTATGAATGCATAAACTCCCCACATAAAGGACGTATGAATGCATAAACTCCCCACATGAGGGACGTATGAATGCATAGACTCCCCACATAAGGGACGTATGAATGCATAGACTCCCCACATAAGGGACGTATGATTGCATAAACTCCTCACATAAGGGATGTATGAATGCATAAACTCCCCACATAAGGGACGTATGAATGCATAAACTCCCCACATAAGGGACGTATGAATACATAAACTCCCCACATAAGGGACGTATGAATACATAAACTCCCCACATAAGGGACGTATGAATGCATAAACTCCCCACATAAGGGACGTATGAATGCATAAACTCCCCACATAAGGGACGTATGAATGCATAAACTCCCCACATAAGGGACGTATGAATACATAGACTCCCCACAAAACGACCACATCAGTTAATCGTTATAAAATAAAATAAACAGAGTTTATTTTATTTTATATCTACATATATCCGTTTTTAGAGGAATATTTCTTCTATGTTGTCTTTGTGCTTGTAATAACCCATACCGGCTAATTAATTAGAACTAGCAAAAATATGGAGGCATTATTATCGTAATATTACGTTCACTGTAAAATAACGGTGATATAAAAAGGTAGATATCAACCGAAGGTGGGCCTGGGAGACATAATATAACTATTATAACTGCTAAACCCTTTACTGAAATAAACTGAATTTAAACGGGAAAATCGTTAATATTTGGAAGTTTTAATTTATATAGATTATATAGCTAACTAATACGAACATGCTAGCGCGGTATTTTTGTAAAATACTAATTATTTAGCCTGTCCGGACTTAAAATTCAACCAAGATAATAAAGTAGAGACATTCCACTAAACATACACACAAGTAAATAGTGATTTAAAAGTGCACATGCATTTTCGTAATGCAATATAGCGGAGTCAATTTAACATATAATTCAATGGGGATTTTTCTTTCAGGCGCCATTTGCTTAGTATCTATAATACAAAAAATCCTTTCCTGCTCTGCCGGCATTCCTGTGTCTGTCACATGATTGCGTCTGTCATACAAGATGGCGGAAACATTTACTGTATATTGTGTGTTCTGTACTGAATGAGTTCAATTTGAATGCCATGCAAACGCTTCTTTAATTTCTGACTAATAATACTTTAGTTCACTGCCCACGGAAGCACAAAGGGAGACCCGAGAGGTTTCTGAAGTTCTAAACATAAAACCCGGGACTTTCGGTTTATAGCTGAGCGCTGCTACCATTCAGGCATAATACGTCTCCCAACTGGACAGGGAAGTAGGATATATTCCCTACCAAGCTGCCAGAAATGATATTGGTCCTGCCATAAGTAAAAAGTGGCGAGGTGAGCAAGCACCCTACACTTCTACATTTAGCAGGTAAGGTTGTTTTACCCCGGGGGGGGGGGGGCGGCAAACTTTTTCAACGGAGGGCCACATTAAAAACTTGATTGTTATCGGCGGGCCGCATATATATTTTGTCTACTTCAATGACAATTTACAACATATGAAATTATGAACTAATGATAATAACCATGCATTTGTCATTTTATTTCACATTAACACTATATTACACATGCACATTACATTTTAAAATACGAACTAAATCAGTTACTAATTTGGTAAAAAGACTTTACTATTCATAATTATTTTAATAAAAGTTTATTGTTACCTGTCATAATAATTATGAAGACGAATGAACTGATTCTAATTAATATTCTGGAGCCAAAAAAAAAAACGATTTAATATCCCTAGATTCGAATCGCATAGTCGGAATAACATTTAAGAAAAATATTGCCAAAAATCTAAACAAAGAAAATAAGCATCGGCATAGGATCGAAACATGTACATGTATACTGGCCGCATAATATACTCTGATGGACCGCATAAAATACAGGTAAAAGGAATGTTACATTTACAACTAGTCATCCCGCGGCGTAAAATACGCCGCCTTATCAATCAATATAATTTCTCTAATTTTATTTTTAAATAAGCAATCAAACAAAAAAACAGGCTGACATCTTCGGAGAAAATACATGAAATGCAAATTTGAACGTTGACTTAACCCGAGCGAAACAACGCGGGGTGTCGTCTGTGACGTATCGGGAATTCCACAATCTATCAATAGTCCTGCGTCTTGAAGTTGTGTTATATATATATAGATTATATTTTTTTGTTACAAAAAGTGCACCGGTTTGGCAATATTTTCTTAGTTAATTCTCGGCCCGATATATTGTACTATGCTACAGGATATAAACCATCTGCTAAACAGGTATAGATTCGCATAACTAGCAGGCACTCTCTCAGGCAGTGCTCGATTGAAGAAAAAACCAGTGCCAGGGATGAAACAAAATTTCTGCAAAGCCGGGCGTAAATGTATATGCTTTCATCCTCGGCTGGGATATATTAGCGAAAGCAGAGCCGGGGATAACAGGTATCACGGTAAATCGAGCTCTCCTCTCAGGTCTCTTTTATTTATATACGTCATGTTGAACATGTTAAATTATGAATGAATTAAGATTTATCAATGATAAGGTGTTGTGTGTGCGCAAATCATATATAGTTGGGTGTTACAAGCCGGTCCGGGTACCGGGCCTTTCTTTACTAGTTCACTGCCGTATAAGAATAAAAGCGTTCGCTGCAAATGGTCTATACCAACGGTTCTCACACCTTTTTGGCGACTGTACCCCACAGGGTTTACACAGAAACAGTGATTAACAGTCCATACTTTACACAGAAACAGCGATTAACAGTCCATACTTTACACAGAAACAGCGATTAACAGTCCATACTTTACACAGAAACAGCGATTAACAGTCCATACTTTACACAAAAACAGTGATTAACAGTCCATACTTTACACAGAAACAGTGATTAACAGTCCATACTTTACACAGAAACAGTGATTAACAGTCCATACTTTACACAGAATCAGTGATTAACAGTCCATACTTTACACAGAAACAGTGATTTACAGTCCATACTTTACACAGAAAACATTATTCACAGGTTTTGCGGATCCTGTTTCTCAAGTGGACACAAGGATTTTGAGCTAAGCAGACAACATTAAATGTGTTGTTTTTGTCATCTTGGGCGTAGGCCAAAAGGAAGGAAGCTTATAATGTAATATTATTAATTTTTTGAGAGATCCCTGTGTTTCTAAATGTTCAATTCACATCAAAGGCGGTTGTATGAGGTTCTTCTGACATCTGCCTTGTTCAGCAGTTTGTTGTATGAGGTTCTCCTGACATCTGCCTTGTTCAGCAGTTTGTTGTATGAGGTTCTTCTGACATCTGCCTTGTTCAGCAGTTTGTTGTATGAGGTTCTTCTGACATCTGCCTTGTTCAGCAGTCTGTTGTATGAGGTTCTTCTGACATCTGCCTTGTTCAGCAGTTTGTTGTATGAGGTTCTTCTGACATCTGCCTTGTTCAGCAGCAGTTTGTTGTAAGAGGTTCATCTGACATCTGCCTTATTCAGTAATTTGTTCTATTCATTAATTTAGTCATCTCAAAAAAAAAATAACTGCAATATGTTAATTTGTTAACTATAATATTTGAAACAGATAAACATGTCAGCTAAATATCGCTCCACACCCCTCCCACCACACACACACTTGTGCAAACTCCTAAACCTATCCCCCCCCACCCTCCTGGAAAGACAATCGTTAAAAAAAAATCTTTAATGCATTATGATGACAAGCAACAATACCTGTATTCATTAAATAACACAACAAATATAGGGCAGACATTAGATAACCGTGTATAAACAACAAGTGCATTGTGATTGAAATTGTACACGAGATGAAATGTTTTGACACTTACTATAAATAGAACAAAGGACATAAACAGACAAGAAATGAAACAAACGCGGAGAAAGAACAAGCAAACTTTGAGCCCGGGGGAGGAGGGGAAACCAGCTAGACTGGAGACTGTGGGGCCCCCTGCTGCACTTAGGGTGGATGATGCCCATAGCAACCCCTTCTCCCCAACCCTCCCCATTTTATTTCAAAAGGGCACACGAGCTGGTCGCCATCAATAATTAATGGGGTCAATACCAATACCATTTCATGAAAACAATCCACAGCTATTGTCATTGTTGGTGAATATAACCACACCCACTTTGTAACAGAAGCTGCTATGACGACTAAATGACATCATCACAGGTAAAAACCTCAGCGCAACAAAAAAAAAAAAAAGACGAGGTGGAAATGGTGCAGTAACGTAGGAAGGATAGTTTGGGTTGCACTGGGTCAAGGAATGGTGCAGTAACGTAGGAAGGATAGTTTGGGTTGCAAGGGTCAAGGAATGGTGCAGTAACTTAGGAAGGATAGTTTGGGTTGCAAGGGTCAAGGAATGGTGCAGTAACGTAGGAAGGATAGTTTGGGTTGCACAGGGTCAGGGAATGGTGCAGTAACGTAGGAAGGATAGTTTGGGTTGCACAGGGTCAGGGAATGGTGCAGTAACGTAGGAAGGATAGTTTGGGTTGCACAGGGTCAGGGAATGGTGCAGTAACGTAGGAAGGATAGTTTGGGTTGCACAGGGTCAGGGAATGGTGCAGTAATGTAGGAAGGATAGTTTGGGTTGCACAGGGTCAGGCAATGGTGCAGTAATGTAGGAAGGATAGTTTGGGTTGCACAGGGTCAGGCAATGGTGCAGTAATGTAGGAAGGATAGTTTGGGTTGCACAGGGTCAGGGAATGGAACACTGACGTATGTTTTAGTTTGTTTGTGCGGGCGTGTGCATTTTTCAGATCCGGAAGAGGACCCCCCTCCCCACACACACACACACAAGCTAAGTGCGCCTGAGGGAGGGAGGGGACAGCCTAGGCCCTTGCTTCATTGGCCGTTCATGTCTAATGGATATATCATCTACCGTTCACAGGCAAGATTTTATTCTCCGAACACGGAGGTGCGATGCTTACTGTATATCAGTTTGCTGTACGATTAGGGTTTCTCATCTTTCCACGATTACGGATTCATCGTAAAAAAAAACGTAAATTTTCGCGACCCACAAGTAAGAACTCTTGTGTCAGAACTACTTAAGCATTCAAAGTTATACAATGCAGAAATACATACGTTTTGCAGGGACCACCCATTTATTATGTCTGATAGTATAGTTTTAGTTTTTAAGACGCAATTATCTGACAAATTAATTTTGTATTTTGCAAGCAATATTATCGAAGGTGTGTGTGTGTGTGTGTGTGTGTGTAGTTATGAAAATGTTAGCTGGCCCACAGATATGATTATATCGGCGGCTTGTGCACTTTTGGGGGACTCATGGTTCTGCCCGGTGCTAGGCAACAGGTGTTCTGCAGCTAAACCACAACTGAATATTAAACACATGTATCGAAAATACTGGCAAGATTCTTTTTAGACAAATGCACAAGATAGAAAGCAATATTGAAAATTAGGGATGACATCAAACAGAATGGATTAGTAGTGGATAAAAGAATACTTTAAAAGCATTGCATCGTTTCATTTAGTGAGTGGAGGTAGAGTTGCTATGGTTACAGCCAAGAATTTGTTTGATCTCCACCATGACGTTTATATCAGATCAGAAGAAACAATGAAATATGTAAAGAGAACGGAATAAAGTTGTATAACAAAAGTAAGATCCCCCCCACTCCCCCAAATTATAATGTTATATAAAAAAACGCAGGATCCTTCTCCCCCTCTAATTATAATGTTATATGACGGAATGCAAGATTCCCCCCTCTAATTATAACGTTGTATGACAAAATGCAAGATTCCCCCCTCTAATTATAACGTTGTATGACAAAATGCAAGATTCCCCCCTCTAATTATAATGTTATATGACGGAATGCAAGATTCCCCCCTATAATTATAATGTTATATGACGGAATGCAAGATTCCCCCCTATAATTATAATGTTATATGACGGAATGCAAGATTCCCCCCTCTAATTATAATGTTATATGACGGAATGCAAGATTCCCCCCTATAATTATAATGTTAGATGGCAGAATGCAAGATTCCCCCCTATAATTATAACGTTAGATGGCAGAATGCAAGATTCCCCCCTATAATTATAACGTTAGATGGCAGAATGCAAGATTCCCCCCTATAATTATAACGTTAGATGGCAGAATGCAAGATTCCCCCCTATAATTATAATGTTAGATGGCAGAATGCAAGATTCCCCCCTATAATTATAACGTTAGATGGCAGAATGCAAGATTCCCCCCTATAATTATAACGTTAGATGGCAGAATGCAAGATTCCCCCCTATAATTATAACGTTAGATGGCAGAATGCAAGATTCCCCCCTATAATTATAACGTTAGATGGCAGAATGCAAGATTCCCCCCTATAATTATAACGCACTGGCTCCACGACCGTCATATGACGGACGATGTATTTTTTTTTTACCGCTTCCGTCAACAATTGCATAGCCGAGGAATTATACATTAAAATGAGAGGTTAGTTTGTGTGGCGCGCTAGTGATGTAGGTTGTACGCTTGGCTGAGACCCAGTTTTGCTAGCTATGTGCGGGTTCGATTCCTGATAGAGACATACATTTTTTTGTTCAGATTTTATTTTTCAGGATCAGGGATAGCGTTAGGGTGTGGAGCAATATCTATTGATGGTCATTTTTTAATAAATCATAAATTTTTTTTCCAGATTTTTTTTTCAGGATTAGGGTTAGGGATAGGGTTAGGGATAGGATTAGGATTAGGGTTAGGATTAGGGTTAGGATTAGGGTTAGGGATAGGATTAGGGTTAGGGATAGGGTTAGGGTGTGCAGCAATATCTATTTATGGTCCCCGAAAAAAAAAATATCTCCGATTTTTAACAGTAAATGACGTCATCAACGTCTGCAGTAAATAAGAGTTCTCATTCATTCTGTTTACTCTTTAATTGTGTTAAAACGATCGCCGATTTTGAGCACCATCATTGTGTAAGTGATAATATCATAATATAAACTGCATTTATAACTTTACATCATAAGAGTTCATTCTGTTGACGGAAGCGGTAAAAAAAAAATACTTCGTCCGTCATATGTCGGTCGTGGAGCCAGTGCGTAATTATAATGTTAGATGGCAGAATGCAAGATTCCCCCCTATAATTATAACGTTAGATGGCAGAATGCAAGATTCCCCCCTATAATTATAACGTTAGATGGCAGAATGCAAGATTCCCCCCTATAATTATAACGTTAGATGGCAGAATGCAAGATTCCCCCCTATAATTATAACGTTATATACCAAAATACAAGATTCTCCCCACCCTCCCCTCTCTAATTATATGATGAAGAAAACATTTCATAAATTAGCCTTGTATAACATATTTGAACCACCGACCCGCTCTCCATATGAAACTGATAAATAAAAACCGGACCAACCTAATCACCACTCAAGAGTTATATAAAATATGTGATCTGCCCCCTAAACATCTTGATGGCAGTTGTTGGAGAGCCTGCATACATGGCCATCAAATATATGCACATGAATGGGGGGTTTACAATATAGGAATCCATGGAAACATGGTCTGAACGTATTAAAAAAAAAAATATCTGTAGCACCGCGGTTCTCAATCGATTGTACACCTACCTCATGGGGTACGAGAAAGGTTACGCAGGGGCATGGGCGTATTCATGGGGGGCATTTGCCCCCCCCCCCACATTTTGAAAAAATGTCATATAAGAGGGGGGCATTTGCTCCCCCCCCTCCTTACATTTTAAAAAAAAATGTCATAAAGTTGTTATTTGCCACCCCCCCCCCCCTGGAAAAATTCCTAGCGACGCCCATGTGCAGGGGTATGCAGCGCCATATAGCTTTCGTTGAAGAAATTTTGCCAGGTTGCCGCGTGACTCATCATCACACCACGCGCCCAAGTATCGAATTAGAAAGATGAGCACATTTCCATTATTCGCGAATTGGCGTGTGAGGGGTGCTCGCGGACATACTTCCGCACCCTTTGGGGGTGCAGTCGCAAAATAGGGGCGAGAACCGCTACTTTAGCATCAACAGAAGAATTATCCTTGGATATTTGAGAAATATTTAAGGAACGAAGAAATAACGGAACTCTGCAGCTGGCGATCTACGAAGGTCCACTAAACGAGATTTCATCGGACAATGATTGTATCAGGTTTCAAAACCAGTTAAACCAAATGTGTTCCAGTTTGTATCAGGTTTCAAAACCAGTTAAAACCAAATTTGCTCCAATTTGTATCAGGTTTCAAAACCAGTTTAAACCAAATGTGCTCCAGTTTGTATCAGGTTTCAAAACCAGTTTAAACCAAATGTGCTCCAGTTTGTACAGGTTTCAAAACCAGTTTACACCAAATGTGCTCCAATTTATATCAGGTTTCAAAAACAGTTAAAAACCAAATGTGCTCCAATTTGTATCAGGTTTCAAAAACAGTTAAAAACCAAATGTGCTCCAATTTGTATCAGGTTTCAAAAACAGTTAAAAACCAAATGTGCTCCAATTCGCACAACTAAAAAAAATGATTTAGAACTTCAAGATCAGAAACCACAGTATACTGAAATACAAAAAAAAATTTTTTTACTGTCATTTTGGAATAATAAAAAAAAGAATTAACGATCATTTCCTTTAATTTCTTTCATTTTGTTTCTGTGTGCTGTCAGGTTTTTAAAATAAAAAAAAAATCCATCTTGTTAATACACAAACAACTCAGTAAGTTTATTACAAAATTTCTCGCGTTTTATTTCATCTTTTTCTTTATCAAAGATCTGGATAACTTACTTATAAGTGTGTCGCTAGTTAAAAAACGTTGAAGAGTTAACATGTACTGGTGAAGACACTTGATTTTTATGTAGGTCAGTAATACTGTTGGTCATTAATCATTACTGATAATGTGACCCAGTTCTCATGAAAAAAAAAACTATAAAAAGAGCGCATTGTTTTCTGTGTCCAATTATAAATGTCTTTATTGAGACAACAGTATATAAACAGTGATAGCTCATACGGATGTCATTTGAGGCCAAGTTTGATAAGTTCAACTTCAGTTGATTTGAGAGTTGAGTGTTTATGAAAAGGTGGTTTACATGAATCATACATACACAGCACTATATAACAGAGTGTGAAAAGAGGGTTTACATGTCTCAAAGACAGCACTATATGACAAAGTATGAAAAGAGGGTTTACATGTCTCATAGCACTAAATAACAGAGTGTGAAAAGAGGGTTTACATGTCTCATAGACAGCACTATAGGGCAGAGTGTGAAAAGAGGGTTTACATGTCTCATAGACAGCACTATATGACAGTGTGAAAAGAAGGTTTACATGTCTCATAGACATCACTATATAACAAAGTGTGAAAAGAGGGTTTACATGTCTCATAGCACTAGATAACAGAGTGTGAAAAGAGGGTTTACATGTCTCATAGACAGCACTATAGGGCAGAGTGTGAAAAGAGGGTTTACATGTCTCATAGCACTATATAACAGAGTGTAAAAAGAGGGTTTACATGTCTCATAGACAGCAGTTATACTAGACTACCTAGAGTATAAGAAAAGAAAATTTGCATGTATCATACACAACAGTTATACAAGAGTCTATGAAAAGAGGGTCTGCATGTTTTATAAAGAGCAGTTGTACACAAAGCTAGTAATAGCTAGGTTCCGCTAACTTCACCCCGCAAAACAACGAGTCTGTTGCAGTACTAAGAGGTGAACAATTTTGCACAAAGGCATGTATAATGGATGACATTTTGCTAAAAGGGGACACGTGAGTCACATGAGGTAGGAGACGGTTAGGTGGGAAAGTAACTCTGATGGAATTTAGGACAATTAGCGAATGTTATTTTATAATTTTAGCAATAGTCAATAAGCCAATGCTATTTAGACCGAGACAGTTAGCCAATGCTATTTAGACCGAGACAGTTAGCCAATGATATTTAGACCGAGACAGTTAGCCAATGCTATTTAGACCTAGACAGTTAGCCAATGATATTTAGTCCTCGTTCATTTTATTTTATTTTGGCTGGTAGTCTGGTACACAAGCCATTTTTAAATGAAATCCTAAAAAAAAAAATTAGTTTGATAATTACTGCTATAGATGATGAACTAATGGTCTCTCTACAGTGTAGCGGTATTGTAGAATTACATGGAACTGGATACCCCCTGACGAAACACACTAGCCCATTGAACACGCGGGTTAGCGTGTCAAGAAAACATTTCACCTGTCCAGGTGTGTACTGCCTCTCTTTCTCCACCCCCCACCCCCTTTATCGTTCTAACCCTCCATCCATGTGCCAGCAAATCTATCCCCATTTCGTGTTAGATGAAACTCATTCCCATTGCTCTCAATTTGTTTTACACAAAACTGTAAGGTCACTTATTACAATATCAAGTAGATTTAATGGGCAAGCAAACTGACCCAAATGATAGCCAGTTGTGCGTGATTCAGTAATGTAATGAATACATAAATAACATAAAGGAATGAATGCGGTGTTTGACACTTACTTATGGCATAATTACAGTTGTATCGGAATTCTACTTTGACCCCCTTCCACCCCCCCCCTTTGCACTTACCTTTCGATGTTTCGAATGAGCAATGTCTGCCATGATTTTGAATGCTGTCATGATGTGATTAGCACAACAGCAAGTAACAGCACAACTGTAAAATATCCACCAATCAACCCACATGTATCTTTATCTAGTGCCCCTTACATTAAGTTAAATGGGGCCCGCAAATGCCGTCCCAAAGTGCCATACATGCCCTTGCTGGGACTTTTATTTGGCCTTTTACCTAAAATATCTAGCGTGACTAAACAGTTGGGGGTGGGGGGGCAAGGGACCCTTTTCTCAAAGATTTTTAGTGGCCCTAGATTTGCAAGCGGCGACCTTGATTACGGTTTTGTCTAGGGCAACCAAAATGTATCTCTGAATGGGCTCCCTGAAGTTAATTTGTCTAGAACGCATACATGTTTCTTTATCCGGGGGGTCTAAAAATGTTCCTTTATCCGGGCTTTCCCGGGGTTTAAAAATGTTCCTTTATCCGGTCCATTCCGGTATCTAAAAATGTTCCTTTATCCGGGCCATTACGGGGTCTAAAACTGTTCCTTTATCCGGGCTTTCCCGGGGTTTAAAAATGTTCCTTTATCCGGTCCATTCCGGTATCTAAAAATGTTCCTATGTCCGGGCCATTACGGGGTCTAAAAATGTTCCATTGTGCTGGGAGCCTCAAAAAGAAAATCCTACGTCTAGTGGGGGCTTAAGGTTTCTTTTGGGGGTTTAGGAAAAAAAACCACTTTCAAGCCCACGATTAACGACAAACAACGAATGAGAAGCGAAAGATGTAACACCGGAATTACTACGTCATCACTGCATAGAGTCTGCATAGAATAATGAACAATGCGGAAAGTTTATTTAGATTTCAAATCGCAAAGAAGTGCGGGAGCATTCTTTAAAAATATTAAAAATGAAGTCGGGGAGGGCCTACGACTTTGAAAGTGCCTAGGGCCTACGATGACTTTACAACGGCCCTGCTAGGTGGATGGGGTGTTTTACTAAAGTACGACATGATCACAGGACACAGATACAAAACAGCTATTATTTTTTTTTTACAGTGAATCCTTTACTAATGCTCCGGTGTTTATTTTTTGAAAGCACCTTTGTTAATGTCTGAAAGTGATGATCTGGATTCAATCCAAAGAATGTTTTCTGTTTTCTTCATTTCATACCGTGTTTTTAGGCCAAACGTTGCAGGTTTTGTTTGTAACACGGCAATCAATAGCTTTTGGTTGTGTTCTTCATTCACACTGAGATAACCAAAAGCTGGATCAATAGCTATTAGTGTACATCAACTCTATTGAGTTCGGCCAACAAAAAAAATGTGCATCTTTTTGTGTCAAAGTAATCCGTAGCGATGGGTGTTGTTGCTAAATTTATAACATTGATGCTCTCTCTACACCAGTCATGGTATCTCACTCAGAAGTATATTGAGTGGGTTGAAGGGTTAAATAATCACTTCCGGCCATGATACAGTAAAATGAATGACGTTTATTAATACACGTGATTCCCACAGACCTCCACGCAGCCAATAAAAATTGAGATTATCAGTAGGCCCACACACATTTCAATAAACAATAGGCCCACACACATTTCAATAACAATAGGCCCACACACATTTCAATAACAATAGGCCCACACACATTTCAATAACAATAGGCCCACACACATTTCAATAACAATAGGCCCACACACATTTCAATAACAATAGGCCCACACACATTTCAATAACAATAGGCCCACACACATTTCAATAACAATAGGCCCACACACATTTCAATAACAATAGGCCCACACACATTTCAATAACAATAGGCCCACACACATTTCAATAACAATAGGCCCACACACATTTCATTAACAATAGGCCCACACACATTTCATTAACAATAGGCCCACACACATTTCAATAACAATAGGCCCACACACATTTCAATAACAATAGGCCCACACACATTTCAATAACAATAGGCCCACACACATTTCAATAACAATAGGCCCACACACATTTCAATAACAATAGGCCCACACACATTTCAATAACAATAGGCCCACACACATCTCAATAACAATAGGCCCACACACATTTCAATAACAATAGGCCCACACACATTTCAATAACAATAGGCCCACACACATTTCAATAACAATAGGCCCACACACATTTCAATAACAATAGGCCCACACACATTTCATTAACAATAGGCCCACACACATTTCATTAACAATAGGCCCACACACATTTCAATAACAATAGGCCCACACATTTCATTAACAATAGGCCCACACATTTCAATAACAATAGGCCCACACACATTTCAATAACAATAGGCCCACACACATTTCAATAACAATAGGCCCACACACATTTCAATAACAATAGGCCCACACACATTTCAATAATAATAGGCCCACACACATTTCAATAACAATAGGCCCACACACATTTCAATAACAATAGGCCCACACACATTTCAATAACAATAGGCCCACACACATTTTAATAACAATACACATTTTTTTTATCAAATCGCAAAATTTCATTATCCTAAAGAAAACTTTTAACTGATTCAAATTTTCAATTAACATCGCTAGGGTACAACATGTCTACATTAACTAATAGATTCGAATCTTGTCTGTCTAATACCTCGGCTGCCAACATTGCTAGGGTACAACATGCCTTCGTTAACTAATAGATTCGAATCTTATCTGTCTAATACCTCGGCTGCCAACATCGCTAGGGTACAACATGCTTTCATTAACTAATAGATTCGATCCTTATCTGTCTAATACCTCGGCTGCCAACATCTAACTAACAGATTCGAATCTTGTCTATCTAATACCTTGGCTGCTAGCATCACTAGGGAACAATATGCCTTCACTTTCTAATAGATTCGTTACTTATCTGTTTAATTCCTCGGCTGCTAACATTGCTAGGGCATAACATGCCTTCACAAGCTAGAAGATTCGGCTGATAAATGTAGCCTGCTGGTCATTAAACTTTAAAGAGCTTCTACAATTTTTTTTTTATTTTTCACACTCGTGAAAAGCCCCGATATCTCTCAGTTTTTTTTCATTGGAAAATGGGCTGCTGTTTACAGCTCCCCTGGCGGCACAATCTCGCATTTCTCCAATAGATGGTAACAGCTTAATCTGTTTTATTTCTATAGTAAGATATAATCTCAACCGTGTCGCCATCAAGAGGAACTGGCCGAATATGACAACACACGGCTCCGATGAGCACAGATTACTTGACCGCATTTTTTATATTTTGTCGAGGGTTCTCCAAATTATCTTAATTAGTAAAGTCTGTAAACTACATGTATAGTTACACATATGTCTCTCAAGGTCTGTAAACTACATGTATAGTTAGTAACACATGTCTCTCATGGTCTGTAAACTAGATGTATAGTTAGTTACACATGTCTCTCAAGGTCTGTAAACTACATGTATAGTTAGTTACACATGTCTCTCAAGGTCTGTAAACTACATGTATAGTTAGTAACACATGTCTCTCATGGTCTGTAAACTACATGTATAGTTAGTTACACATGTCTCTCAAGGTCTGTAAACTAGATGTATAGTTAGTTACACATGTCTCTCAAGGTCTGTAAACTAGATGTATAGTTAGTTACACATGTCTCTCAAGGTCTGTAAACTACATGTATAGTTAGTAACACATGTCTCTCATGGTCTGTAAACTACATGTATAGTTAGTTACACATGTCTCTCAAGGTCTGTAAACTAGATGTATAGTTAGTTACACATGTCTCTCAAGGTCTGTAAACTACATGTATAGTTAGTAACACATGTCTCTCATGGTCTGTAAACTACATGTATAGTTAGTTACACATGTCTCTCAAGGTCTGTAAACTAGATGTATAGTTAGTAACACATGTCTCTCAAGGTCTGTAAACTACATGTATATCTACCAGAGTGAACTTTGCACACTGCCCATGTCTAGAACACGAATGCTACTAACCTTTCCACCCCGACCTCAATTCGCCCGTGAACCAGTTGGTCGCGCCCATTCTCTTCTAGCAATGACAAGAGAAATGGGTGTGTCTTAGAGGGAGTTGACCTTAAAGTCGCAGTGTTGCCAAAATTATTCTGATCTTTAGTGACGATTTTCATTTTCAACCTTTTTGCCCGTGTAAGTCTAGTCTTAGTCTTTAAAACCGGGTTTACAAACTAAAAACACCGGTTTATCGAGTGAATACTACGGATTAAAAAAAACGTTTTTTTTTCTACGCCGGTTTTTTACGGTTTTTAAAAAAAAAATCGACAATCCCAACTTGCACTGAAATCAATGTACTGAATACGACCATCAATGTACTGAATACGACCATCAATGTACTGAATACGACCATCAATGTACTGAATACGACCATCATTGTACTGAATAAGACCATCATTGTACTGAATAAGACCATCAATGTACTGAATAAGACCATCAATGTACTGAATACGACCATCATTGTACTAAATAAGACCATCATTGTACTAAATAAGACCATCATTGTACTGAATAAGACCATCATTGTACTGAATAAGACCATCAATGTACTGAATACGACCATCATTGTACTAAATAAGACCATCATTGTACTAAATAAGACCATCACTGTACTGAATAAGAGCATCATTGTACTGAATAAGACCATCAATGTACTAAATAAGACCATCAATGTACTGAATACGACCATCATTGTACTGAATACGACCATCAATGTACTGAATAAGACCATCATTGTACTAAATAAGACCATCATTGTACTTAATAAGACCATCAATGTGCTGAATACGACCATCAATGTACTTAATAAGACCATCAATGTACTAAATAAGACCATCATTGTACTTAATAAGACCATCAATGTGCTGAATACGACCATCAATGTACTGAATAAGACCATCAATGTACTAAATAAGACCATCATTGTACTGAATAAGACCATCATTGTACTTAATAAGACCATCAATGTGCTGAATAAGACCATCAATGTACTTAAGAAGACCATCAATGTGCTGAATACGACCATCAATGCACTGACTTGAGTATGACATTAAATCTAAGCATCAAATGTTGCGGTGACGCACACATTCCCTGTCTTGACTGATAAACCATTTATGCATTCATTATGTAAGGTCACGTAGCATGCTCTAGAACAGGGGTGGGAAAACTACGGTCCGAGGGCCGCATTCGGCCCGTCAGAGAATATTATGCGGCCCGTCTCGAGTACAAGTTGGGATCGTATCTCGATATTAATTTTCTTTGGAGTTTTCGCTCTATTTGAAATTTTGTTGCGACTATTTGATTCGAATCTCGGGATGTTAAATCGGTTTTATGGCTCCAGAATATTAGTTAGAGCTGCTTGACCCACAAGCAGATTATGACCTGAAGGAGAAATTAAAATCAGCTCTTCTGCTGGAGTTTTAAGTATTTTTGCCAGCAGTGGCATTTACACACCTAAAAAGCTTTGCTGCCAAGCTTTAGTTTCTATTCGGGGTCCACATACATTTGTGAGCAAGCGTTTTCTTGTATGAAAATAAACAAGTCTAAGAAGAGATCGATGTTGACTGACTGCAATAAACGTTTGTTGAAATAATTTTGAATTGTAAAGTCTTATTACTAAATTAGCAACTGATTAAATTCTTATTTTAAAATGTAACGTGCATGTGCAATAGAGTGTGATTTTGCAATATAATGACAAATGCATGGTTATTACGGTATAATGTGATATTACCGTTATTATCATTAATTCATATTTTCATAACTTGTAGATTGTTATTGAAGTAGACAAAATATATGTGCGGCCCGCCGATAACAATCAAGTTTTCAATGTGGCCCTTCGTAAAAAAAGTGTGCCCACCCCTGCTCTAGAAGAAAAATACCGTGTTGACTGGGATGTGACGTGAGGTCCTTAGGATTACGATAACATTATTATCTCTGAAGTTGCTGTAAGGCAAATATAAACTGCTAGTGACAAGGTTTCATTGTCACAACGGGCGACACGTCGTACAAGGGTTCACGATCTTTATTTTAGATCTAACCAGTGACCCCTAACACATACTTAATAGAGTGACAAGCGACCCCAACACATTCTAAACTGGGTAACAAAAGACACTAACACATTCTAAACAGAGTGACCAGTGATCCCAAACTCATTCTAAACAGAGTGCCCCTAACAAATTCTTCATAATAACCAGTGACTACAACACATTCTAAACAGAGTGACCAATGAGCCTTTCATTGGGGATTTCTTCTTCAGATGAAAGTTGGCAGGTCTTTCCCAAAAAGACAGAATTGCTCTTGGCTGCCAGGAGAGCGGATCTGGAGAATTCTTCCAAGGCAGCTGCTGATGTAACTTATTTGAATCACTCTCTGTGGTGAAGTCCCTATAAGTAAGATGTGTTTATGTATTAGATCCTAAAGACCCTTCTTTCATCCAAGCTATAGTCAACAGTGCAACAACGGGAGACATAAAATGTACTTTCAACCATGACCTGAAAATCTCTATTAGTTCTAGGGAGCGACCGATATGCCTTTTTACCGATAGTCCGATACCGATATTTTTCCCCAGCATTTTTGCCGATACCGATATTTTGCTATTAATGAAAGGGTGTTTGCAGACGAAGAAGATAATAAGAACAAAAGATTTGAAAAGACAGACCGGAAGACCGAAGTCAGAAGCACAAACCATGCCTGCATAATCTCAGAAATCTGCATGTTTATTGTTTAAAATTAAACTTATAACAAACAATTTGTTGTTTGTACTTTTTACTTGTACACAAACAGAAAAGTAAGATAAAGTTGTAAATAATTAATGTCAAACTAAAAAAGTAAAAATGTATTAATTGTTAATTGTAACTTCACTAACTTGTGAAAGTTGTGGTGAAATTAAAATAATTTTCTTCGTTAATCTTTGAATTTTTACTGAATTTACTTGTAGCAGATTTTTAAAAAAAAGTTTGAAAAATTAAAAACACTTAATTATATCAGTAAATCACTTCACTCAGGTGAACAGTTAATTGCAAGTCTGTAAGTAAACTTTAACTCTGTCAACCAAAACCAGTTTAGAGTTACTAGATTTGTGAAAAAAAAAAATAAAGTATCGGCAGTCAAAAAACGGCCGGTCCGATAGTTAACCCATAAGGCCAATATCGGTCCGATTATCGGTCGCTCCCTACAAAAATAGGCCGATCCGATATTAACCGATAGTGCCAATATCGGTCCGATACCGATCCGATTATCGGTCGCTCCCTAGTTATCACCGAAGATCGAACCAGGGACCTACAAGTCGACATTTGAGCGCTTTACCGCACGACCATCCACCCACCTTTACAATGATCAACAAAGTATCCGTTTAAATGTACAACCCAAGAGTCTATATGAATAAAACAGACATAACGTCAATATAATGTGGCTCACAGACTATATTCTGTGATGTGGTCCACATACTATATTCTGTGATGTGGTCCACAGACTATATTCTGTAATGTGGTCCACATACTATATTCTGTGATGTGGTCCACATACTATATTCTGTGATGTGGTCCACATACTATATTCTGTGATGTGGTCCACAGACTATATTCTGTGATGTGGTCCACGGGTTATATTCTGTGATGTGGTCCACAGACTATATTCTGTGATGTGGTCCACAGGTTATATTCTGTGATGTGGTCCACAGACTATATTCTGTGATGTGGTCCACAGACTATATTCTGTGATGTGGTCCACAGACTATATTCTGTGATGTGGTCCACATACTATATTCTGTGATGTGGTCCACAGACTATATTCTGTGATGTGGTCCACAGACTATATTCTGTGATGTGGTCCACAGACTATATTCTGTGATGTGGTCCACAGGTTATATTCTGTGATGTGGTCCACAGACTATATTCTGTGATGTGGTCCACAGGTTATATTCTGTGATGTGGTCCACAGACTATATTCTGTGATGTGGTCCACATACTATATTATGTGATGTGGCCCACATACTATATTCTGTGATGTGGTCCACGGGTTATATTCTGTGATGTGGTCCACAGACTATATTCTGAGATGTGGTCCACAGACTATATACTGTGATGTGGTCCACAGACTATATTCTGTGATGTGGTCCACAGGTTATATTCTGTGATGTGGTCCACGGGTTATATTCTGTGATGTGGTCCACAGACTATATTCTGAGATGTGGTCCACAGACTATATACTTTGATGTGGTCCACATACTATATTCTGTGATGTGGTCCACAGGTTATATTCTGTGATGTGGTCCACAGACAATATTCTGTGATGTGGTCCACAGACAATATTCTGTGATGTGGTCCACATACTATATTCTGTGATGTTGTCAGATTTACTGACCTACATATCGACAGGTACTGTGTTCAGTAAACCACTCGACAGGTACTGTGTCCAGTAAACAACTCGACAGGTACTGTGTCCAGTAAACAACTCGACAGGTACTGTGTTCAGTAAACAACTCGACAGGTACTGCGTTCAGTAAACAACTCGACGCGTACTGAGTTCAGTAAACAACTCGACAGGTACTGTGTTCAGTAAACAACTCGACAGGTACTGTGTTCAGTGAACAACTCGACAGGTACTGTGTTCAGTAAACAACTCGACAGGTACTGTGTTTACCAATGAGAACGGATCGGCATACGTTCATAGTACAAAACTAAATGCTGTCATCACTACATGTACATTACGTAGTATACAGTGTGTCAGTGTGAGTACATGGACTACGAATAAAGGCGGTGGGATGGATATAGTTTTAGAGATTTGTTTAGACATGGGATAGATTCAAATAATTTGCATCATAAATAGTTACATGGGATAGATTCAAATAATTTGCATCATAAATAGTTACATGGGCAGAGTGCGTGTGTTTGAGTACACATTAAATAGTTATATGGGCAGAGTGCGTGTGTTTGAGTACACATTAAATAGTTATATGGGCAGAGTGCGTGTGTTTGAGTACACATTAAATAGTTACATGGGCAGAGTGCGTGTGTTTGAGTACACATTAAATAGTTACATGGGCAGAGTGCGTGTGTTTGAGTACACATTAAATAGTTACATGGGCAGAGTGCGTGTGTTTGAGTACACATTAAATAGTTATATGGGCAGAGTGCGTGTGTTTGAGTACACATTAAATAGTTATATGGGCAGAGTGCGTGAGTTTGAGTACACATTAAATAGTTATATGGGCAGAGTGCGTGTATTTGAGTACACATTAAATAGTTATATGGGCAGAGTGCGTGTGTTTGTGTACACATTACAAAACAACAACTCAGCTTTATTTTTTTTTGTGCTGACCTGCTCGAGGAAGAAATCTTCCAGCGTTAATGATGACGTGAGATAAAAGTTCCGCTGAACTCACGTGCAGTACACACACTTGCTGTTCCGAAATATAATCCTCCCCCCGCACCCCACCACCAGAGATCTGCACACATCCAGGAGGGGGAAAATAAAAACCCCAACAAAACGTCAACAACTACCACAGAGACGAAATAACAGCCAGCACCACAATTTATCTCCAAACAGAATATTCAAGTCGGAGCGTCTAGTCTCTGCATCCAACACTCAGTGAAACAAACAAACCAACAGGAAATAATAATAAAAAAAAAGAACCGACTATGACAAGTCTGCCCTCTTCACTCTCGTGTGTACAAGGCCTACCGACTGGCGCGTCTGTCTTACTCCCCCCGCCGCTTCCCAACCCTTCTCCCGTACAAAATGCGAGGCGCTACTGAATGGACGGGAGTAGCGGCGTGTCATTTAGGCCCTGTCAAAGAAATCGGTGGGAGGAGGGAGGGGTGGGATGAGAGGGAGAATGTGTCCGGTAAATGTAAGTCTGGTAATTACACGAAAATTATGTGTTGATCTGAATGGTCTAATTTTACACACAGCGTGTTTTAATGGCTGAAACCTGTCAAGACAAAGATGTTTCTAATCCGGCCATTATCTACATAAATAAATAAATAAATAAATAACTATGACTTACAATTGAAAAAAAAAGGCAACAGTTAATATATACATAATAGGTACTTAGGTACTTCAACAAGAAAATTAAAATCAGTAATATTAAAATGTAACTTACCTATTTCGAAAGAGCGTATTGCAAGTTTCTCAATGATACCTTATTTAAGTCAGAACCGAAGGTTTTCGATTTTTTTTTATTTGGCAAACTTAAAATGAAAAGTGTGTACATGTACTACTAATGGTGGCTCATAGAAACTTTATTCTAGGCAAAGTGTATTTCTATGATCAATGAAATAAATACATTGTGTTTAAAACATTAACATGACGGATTTTACATGACATTTAGTCTTATGAACAAAATATGTCTTTACATATATATTTAGTCTTTACATATACATTTAGTCTTTACATATATATTTAGTCTTTACATATATATTTAGTCTTTACATATATATTTAGTCTTTACATATATATTTAGTCTTTACATATACATTTAGTCTTTACATATATATTTAGTCTTTACATATACATTTAGTCTTTACATATATATTTAGTCTTTACATATATATATTTAGTCTTTACATATACATTTAGTCTTTACATATACATTTAGTCTTTACATATATATTACGTCTTTCTTTACATAAACATTTAGTCTTTACATATATATTTAGTCTTTACATATACATTTAGTCTTTACATATATATTTAGTCTTTACATATACATTTAGTCTTTACATATATATTTAGTCTTTACATATATATTTAGTCTTTACATATATATATTTAGTCTTTACATATACATTTAGTCTTTACATATATATTACGTCTTTCTTTACATAAACATTTAGTCTTTACATATATATTACACTGGTTCCGCATACGACTAATCGTACTACGTATTTTTTTTTCGGGACACGGCCAGCAAACTTTGATGACGTCAGTAAACAGAATGAATGATAACTTATTTACTGCAGACGTTGATGACGTCATTTGCTGTTAATAATCGGAGATATTTTTATATTTGGCATTAATTTTTTTCGTGTCCAAGCCTAATAAAGTCATTTGCTGTTAATAATGGGAAATATTTGTATAATATTAATTTTTTTTGTAAATAAATACGGCTTTGAATTATTTCGAATTACAAAATAAGAATATGGCATAAAACTAAGTTAAAAAGAATAAAACATAACCGAGCAATTTTTTTTCTAATAGTACATTAAAATTGTAGCTTTGGAAAATGCATTACTAATGAACCTTTGATTTGGCCTCTTTCCTGTAGAACGACTCTGAAATCTTTTTCCACCATGATAACATGCAAAATGAATGATGTAGTAGATTAACTCCTCTTTTAAATATCTTTTAATGACACTTTTTTGTGCCACAGCAATTGTTCTGATGCTTCTCTTGTATAATGAAATACATGAATCATTTTTGTAAATTTTGTTTTTTTTTCTCCAACTCTTTTAACGTGTTAAAACGATCGCCGATTTTAAACACCATCATTGTGTAATAATATATTGAATGTTAAGCGAATGATTAACACAGGACTACAAACGCTGCTTAATTTTCCTTTATTAAGTAATTATATTAAATTTTAAA
The DNA here is from genome assembly GCA_021962125.1 of Bulinus truncatus. NCBI lineage: Eukaryota > Metazoa > Mollusca > Gastropoda > Planorbidae > Bulinus > Bulinus truncatus. The sequence continues at coordinate 425,987 of JAGDYQ010000321.1, forward strand.
AAAAGTAACATTGTTGACGTCAACTTTCTTGACCTCCCCCCCCTCCCACTTGTCAACAATTGTCAAAAATTTTCTGACCCCCCTCCCCCTATTTTGTTGACGTAATTAAAAGACAGCCCCTAAGATGAAACAGACTCAGCTCTTAACTTGAGGTACGATGAAACAGACCCAGCTCTTAACTTGAGGTAAGATGAAACAGACTCAGCTCTTAACTTGAGGTAAGATGAAACAGTCACAACTCTTAACTTGAGGTAAGATGAAAATGACATAGCTCTTAACTTGAGGTTAGATGAAACAGACCCAGCTTTTAACTTAAGGTAAGATGAAACAGACCCAGCTTTTAACTTAAGGTAAGATGAAACAGACCCAGCTTTTAACTTGAGGTAAGATGAAACAAACAGACATAGCTCTTAACTTGAGGTAAGATGAAACAAACAGACATAGCTCTTAACTTGAGGTAAGATGAAACAGACCCAGCTTTTAACTTGAGGTAAGATGAAAAAAACAGACATAGCTCTTAACTTGAGGTAAGCTGAAACAGACTCAGCTCTTAACTTAAGGTAAGATGAAACAGTCACAACTCTTAACTTGAGGTAAGATGAAACAGTCACAACTCTTAACTTAAGGTAAGATGAAACAAACTGACATAGCTCTTAACTTAAGGTAAGATGAAACAAACAGACATAGCTCTTAACTTGAGGTAAGATGAAACAGACCCAGCTTTTAACTTGAGGTAAGATGAAACAAACAGACATAGCTCTTAACTTGAGGTAAGCTGAAACAGACTCAGCTCTTAACTTGAGGTAAGATGAAACAGTCACAACTCTTAACTTGAGGTAAGATGAAACAGTCACAACTCTTAACTTAAGGTAAGATGAAACAGACCCAGCTTTTAACTTAAGGTAAGATGAAACAGACCCAGCTTTTAACTTGAGGTAAGATGAAACAAACAGACATAGCTCTTAACTTGAGGTAAGATGAAATAAACAGACATAGCTCTTAACTTGAGGTAAGATGAAACAAACAGACATAGCTCTTAACTTAAGGTAAGATGAAACAAACAGACATAGCTCTTAACTTGAGGTAAGATGAAACAAACAGACATAGCTCTTAACTTGAGGTAAGATGAAACAGACCCAGCTTTTAAATTAAGGTAAGATGAAACAAACAGACATAGCTCTTAACTTAAGGTAAGATGAAACAGACCCAGCTTTTAACTTAAGGTAAGATGAAACAAACAGACATAGCTCTTAACTTAAGGTAAGATGAAACAAACAGACATAGCTCTTAACTTGAGGTAAGATGAAACAGACCCAGCTTTTAACTTGAGGTAAGATGAAACAAACAGACATAGCTCTTAACTTGAGGTAAGATGAAACAGACTCAGCTCTTAACTTGAGGTAAGATGAAAAAGTCACAACTCTTAACTTGAGGTAAGATGAAACAGTCACAACTCTTAACTTGAGGTAAGATGAAACAGTCACAACTCTTAACTTGAGGTAAGATGAAACAGTCACAACTCTTAACTTGAGGTAAGATGAAACAGTCACAACTCTTAACTTAAGGTAAGATGAAACAGACCCAGCTTTTAACTTAAGGTAAGATGAAACAGACCCAGATTTTAACTTAAGGTAAGATGAAACAGACCCAGCTTTTAACTTGAGGTAAGATGAAACAAACAGACATAGCTCTTAACTTGAGGTAAGATGAAACAAACAGACATAGCTCTTAACTTAAGGTAAGATGAAAAAAACAGACATAGCTCTTAACTTGAGGTAAGATGAAACAGTCACAACTCTTAACTTGAGGTAAGATGAAACAGTCACAACTCTTAACTTGAGGTAAGATGAAACAAACAGACATAACTCTTAACTTGAGGTAAGATGAAACAAACAGACATAGCTCTTAACTTGAGGTAAGATGAAACAGACCCAGCTTTTAACTTAAGGTGAGATGAAACAAACAGACATAGCTTTTAACTTAAGGTAAGATGAAACAGACCCAGCTTTTAACTTGAGGTAAGATGAAACAAACGGACATATCTCTTAACTTAAGGTAAGATGAAACAAACAGACATAGCTCTTAACTTGAGGTAAGATGAAACAGACCCAGCTTTTAACTTGAGGTAGATGAAACAGTCACAACTCTTAACTTGAGGTAAGATGAAACAGTCACAACTCTTAACTTTAGGTAAGATGAAACAGTCACAACTCTTAACTTGAGGTAAGATGAAACAAACTGACATAACTCTTAACTTGAGGTAAGATAAAACAAACAAACATAGCTCTTAACTTGAGGTAAGATGAAACAAACAGACATAGCTCTTAACTTGAGGTAAGATGAAACAGACCCAGCTTTTAACTTAAGGTAAGATGAAAGAAACAGACATAGCTCTTAACTTGAGGTAAGATGAAACAGTCACAACTCTTAACTTGAGGTAAGATGAAACAGTCACAACTCTTAACTTAAGGTAAGATGTAACAGTCACAACTCTTAACTTAAGGTAAGATGAAACAGACCCAGCTTTTAACTTAAGGTAAGATGAAAAGACCCAGCTTTTAACTTGAGGTAAGATGAAACAAACAGACATAGCTCTTAACTTGAGGTAAGATGAAATAAACAGACATAGCTCTTAACTTGACGTAAGATGAAACAAACAGACATAGCTCTTAACTTGAAGTAAGATGAAACAAACAGACATAGCTCTTAACTTGAGGTAAGATGAAACAGACCCAGCTTTTAACTTAAGGTGAGATGAAACAAACAGACATAGCTCTAAACTTAAGGTAAGATGAAACAGACCCAGCTTTTAACTTAAGGTAAGATGAAACAGACCCAGCTTTTAACTTGAGGTAAGATGAAACAAACAGACATAGCTCTTAACTTGAGGTAAGATGAAACAAACAGACATAGCTCTTAACTTAAGGTAAGATGAAACAAACAGACATAGCTCTTAACTTGAGGTAAGATGAAACAGACCCAGCTTTTCACTTGAGGTAAGATGAAACAGACATAGCTCTTAACTTGAGGTAAGATGAAACAGACTCAGCTCTTAACTTGAGGTAAGATGAAACAGTCACAACTCTTAACTTGAGGTAAGATGAAACAAACAGACATAACTCTTAACTTGAGTTAAGATGAAACAAACAGACATAGCTCTTAACTTGAGGTAAGATGAAACAGACCCAGCTTTTAACTTAGGTAAGATGAAACAAACAGACATAGCTCTTAACTTATGGTAAGATGAAACAAACAGACATAGCTCTTAACTTGAGGTAAGATGAAACAAACAGACATAGCTCTTAACTTAAGGTAAGATGAAACAAACAGACATAGCTCTTAACTTGAGGTAAGATGAAACAGTCACAACTCTTAACTTGAGGTAAGATGAAAACAGTCACAACTCTTAACTTGAGGTAAGATGAAACAGTCACAACTCTTAACTTGAGGTAAGATGAAACAGTCACAACTCTTAACTTAAGGTAAGATGAAACAGACCCAGCTTTTAACTTAAGGTAAGATGAAAAGACCCAGCTTTTAACTTAAGGTAAGATGAAACAAACAGACATAGCTCTTAACTTGAGGTAAGATGAAACAAACAGACATAGCTCTTAACTTGAGGTAAGATGAAACAAACAGACATAGCTCTTAACTTGAGGTAAGATGAAACAAACAGACATAGCTCTTAACTTGAGGTAAGATGAAACAGACCCAGCTTTTAACTTAAGGTAAGATGAAACAAACAGACATAGCTCTTAACTTAAGGTAAGATGAAACAGACCCAGCTTTTAACTTAAGGTAAGATGACATATCTCTTAACTTAAGGTAAGATGAAACAAACAGACAAGCTCTTAACTTGAGGTAAGATGAAACAGACCCAGCTTTTAACTTGAGGTAGATGAAACAGTCACAACTCTTAACTTGAGGTAAGATGAAACAGTCACAACTCTTAACTTTAGGTAAGATGAAACAGTCACAACTCTTAACTTGAGGTAAGATGAAACAAACTGACATAACTCTTAACTTGAGGTAAGATGAAACAAACAAACATAGCTCTTAACTTGAGGTAAGATGAAACAAACAGACATAGTTCTTAACTTAAGGTAAGATGAAACAAGCAGACATAGCTCTTAACTTGAGGTAAGATGAAATAACAGTCACAACTCTTAACTTGAGGTAAGATGAAACAGTCACAACTCTTAACTTAAGGTAAGATGTAACAGACCCAGCTTTTAACTTAAGGTAAGATGAAACATGACATAGCTTTTAACTTAAGGTATAAGATGAAAACAAACAGACATAGCTCTTAACTTGAGGTAAGATGAAATAAACAGACATAGCTCTTAACTTGAGGTAAGATGAAACAAACAGACATAGCTCTTAACATGAGGTAAGATGAAACAAACAGACATAGCTCTTAACTTGAGGTAAGATGAAACAGACCCAGCTTTTAACATTAGGTAAGATGAAACAAACAGACATAGCTCTTAACTTAAGGTAAGATGAAACAAACAGACATAGCTCTTAACTTGAGGTAAGATGAAACAGACCCAGCTTTTAACTTCTGAGGTAAGATGAAACAGGTCACAACCTCTGAGGTAAGATGAAACAGTCACAACTTCTTCACAACTCTTAACTTGAGGTAAGATGAAACAGTCACAACTCTTAACTTGAGGTAAGATGAAACAGTCACAACTCTTAACTTGAGGTAAGATTCAAAACTCTTAACTTAAGGTAAGATGAAACAGACCCAAACTTAAGGTAACATGAAAAAGACCCAGCTCTTAACTTAAGGTAAGATGAAACAGACCCAGCTTTTAACTTAAGGTAAGATGAAACAAACAGACATAGCTCTTAACTTGAGAGTAGATGAAACAAACGGACATATCTCTTAACTTAAGGTAAGATGAAACAAACAGACATAGCTCTTAACTTGAGGTAAGATGAAACAGACCCAGCTTTTAACTTGAGGTAAGATGAAACAAACAGACATAGCTCTTAACTTGAGGTAAGATGAAACAGACTCAGCTCTTAACTTGAGGTAAGATGAAACAGTCACAACTCTTAACTTTAGGTAAGATGAAACAGTCACAACTCTTAACTTGAGGTAAGATGAAACAAACAGACATAACTCTTAACTTGAGGTAAGATAAAACAAACAGACATAGCTCTTAACTTGAGGTAAGGTAAGATGAAACAAACAGACATAGCTCTTAACTTGAGGTAAGATGAAACAGACCCAGCTTTTAACTTAAGGTAAGATGAAACAAACAGACATAGCTCTAATCCTAAGGTAAGATGAAACAGACTCAGCTCTTAACTTATGTAAGATTGAAAACAGTCACAGCTCTTAACTTGAGGTAAGATGAAACAGTCACAACTCTTAACTTGAGGTAAGATGAAACAGTCACAACTCTTAACTTGAGGTAAGATGAAACAGTCACAACTCTTAACTTAAGGTAAGATGAAACAGTCACAACTCTTAACTTAAGGTAAGATGAAACAGACCCAGCTTTTAACTTAAGGTAAGATGAAACAGACCCAGCTTTTAACTTAAGGTAAGATGAAACAGACCCAGCTTTTAACTTGAGGTTATACTCTGTGACTTGAGGCAAGATGAAACAAACAGACATAGTCTTAACTTAAGGTAAGATGAACAAACAGACATAGCCTGGACCTTTGAGGGTAAGTATTGAAACAGTCAAAACTCTTAACTTGAGGTAAGATGAAAACAGTCACAACTCTTTATTTAAGGTAAGATGAAAAGACCCAGCTTTTAACTTGAGGTAAGATGAAACAAACAGACATAGCTCTTAACTTGAGGTAAGATGAAACAAACAGACATACCTCTTAACTTGAGGTAAGATGAAACAAACAGACATAGCTCTTAACTTGAGGTAAGATGAAACAAACAGACATAGCTCTTAACTTGAGGTAAGATGAAACAGACCCAGCTTTTAACTTAAGGCAAGAGATGAAACAAACAGACATAGCTCTTAACTTGAGGTAAGATGAAAAGAAACAGACACAGCTCTTAACTTGAGGTAAGATGAAACAGTCACAGCTCTTAACTTGAGGTAAGATGAAACAAACAGACATAGCTCTTAACTTGAGGTAAGATGAAACAAACAGACATAGCTCTTAACTTGAGGTAAGATGAAACAGACCCAGCTTTAACTTAAGGTAAGATGAAACAAACAGACATAGCTCTTAACTTAAGGTAATTTGAAACAGACCCAGCTTTTAACTTAAGGTAAGATGAAACAAACAGACATAGCTCTTAACTTAAGGTAAGATGAAACAGACTCAGCTCTTAACTTGAGGTAAGATGAAAACAGTCACAACTCTTAACTTGAGGTAAGATGAAACAGTCACAACTCTTAACTTGAGGTAAGATGAAACAGTCACAACTCTTAACTTGAGGTAAGATGAAACAGTCACAACTCTAACTTTGAGGTAAGGATGAAAGAGTCGTTACAACCCTTAACTGCATGAAGATGTGAAACAGACCCAGCTTTTAACTTAAGGTAAGATGAAACAGACCCAGCTTTTAACTTAAGGTAAGATGAAACAGACCCAGCTTTTAACTTGAGGTAAGATGAAACAAACAGACATAGCTCTTGTACTTGAGGTAAGATGAAACAAACAGACATAGCTCTTAACTTAAGGTAAGATGATACAAACAGACATAGCTCTTAACTTGAGGTAAGATGAAACAGTCAAAGCTCTTAACTTGAGGTAAGATGAAACAGTCACAACTCTTTATTTAAGGTAAGATGAAACAGACCCAGCTTTTAACTTGAGGTAAGATGAAACAAACAGACATAGCTCTTAACTTGAGGTAAGATGGCAATGAAATGACATAGCTCTTAACTTGAGGTAAGATGAAACAAACAGACATAGCTCTTAACTTGAGGTAAGATGGAAACAAACAGACATAGCTCTTAACTTGAGGTGGGATGAAACAGACCCAGCTTTTAACTTAAGGTAAGATGAACAAAACAGACATAGCTCTTAACTTGAGGTAAGATGAAACAAACAGACATAGCTCTTAACTTGAGGTAAGATGAAACAGTCACAACCTTAACTTGAGGTAAGATGAAACAAACAGACATAACTCTTAACTTGAGGTAAGATGAAACAAACAGACATAGCTCTTAACTTGAGGTAAGATGAAACAGACCCAGCTTTTAACTTAAGGTAAGATGAAACAAACAGACATAGCTCTTAACTTAAGGTAATTTGAAACAGACCCATAGCTTTTAACTTAAGGTAAGATGAAACAAACAGACATAGCTCTTAACCAAGTGTGGATGAAACAGACCAGCTCTTAACTTGAGGTAGAGATGAAACAGTCACAACTCTTAACTTGAGGTAAGATGAAACAGTCACAACTCTTAACTTGAGGTAAGATGAAACAGTCACAACTCTTAACTTGAGGTAAGATGAAACAGTCACAACTCTTAACTTGAGGTAAGATGAAACAGTCACAACTCTTAACTTAAGGTAAGATGAAACAGACCCAGCTTTTAACTTAAGGTAAGATGAAAAGACCCAGCTTTTAACTTAAGGTAAGATGAAACAGACATAGCTCTTAACTTGAGGTAAGATGAAACAAACAGACATAGCTCTTAACTTGAGGTAAGATGAAACAAACAGACATAGCTCTTAACTTAAGGTAAGATGAAACAAACAGACATAGCTCTTAACTTGAGGTAAAGATGAAACAGTCAAAACTCTTAACTTGAGGTAAGATGAAACAGTCACAACTCTTTATTTAAGGTAAGATGAAACAGACCCAGCTTTTCACTTGAAGTAAGATGAAACAAACAGACATAGCTCTTAACTTGAGGTAAGATGAAACAAACAGACATCAGCTCTTAACTTGAGGTAAGATGAAACAGTCAGACATAGCTCTTAACTTGAGGTAAGATGAAACAAACAGACATAGCTCTTAACTTGAGGTAAGATGAAACAGACCCAGCTTTTAACTTAAGGTAAGATGAAACAAACAGACATAGCTCTTAACTTAAGGTAAGATGAAACAGACCCAGCTTTTAACTTAAGGTAAGATGAAACAAACAGACATAGCTCTTAACTTAAGGTAAGATGAAACAGTCAGACATAGCTCTTAACTTGAGGTAAGATGAAACAGACCCAGCTTTTAACTTGAGGTAAGATGAAACAAACAGACATAGCTCTTAACTTGAGGTAAGATGAAACAGTAAGATGAAACAGTCACAACTCTTAACTTGAGGCATAGTCACAACTCTTAACTTAAGGTAAGATGAAACAGACCCAGCTTTTAACTTAAGGTAAGATGAAACAAACGGACATAGCTCTTAACTTAAGGTAAGATGAAACAAACAGACATAGCTCTTAACTTGAGGTAAGATGAAACAGACCCAGCTTTTAACTTGAGGTAAGATGAAACAAACAGACATAGCTCTTAACTTGAGGTAAGATGAAACAGACTCAGCTCTTAACTTGAGGTAAAGATGAAACAGTCACAACTCTTAACTTGAGGTAAGATGAAACAGTCAACAACTCTTAACTTGAGGTAAAGATGAAACAGTCACAACTCTTAACTTTGAGGTAAAGATGAAACAGTCACAACTCTTAACTTGAGGTAAGATGAAACAGTCACAACTTTTAACTTAAGGTAAGATGAAACAGACCCAGCTTTTAACTTAAGGTAAGATGAAACAGACCCAGCTTAACTTAAGGTAAGATGAAACAGACCTGGCTTAGTTTGAGGTAAGATGAAACAAACAGACATACTTAACTTGTTATTTAAGGTAAGATGAAACAACAGACATAGCTCTAACTTAACTTGAGGTAAGATGAAAACAAACTTGAGGTAAGATGACATAGATGAAACAGACCCAGCTTTTAACTGAAACAAACAGACATAGCTCTTAACTTGAGGTAAGATGAAACAAACAGACATAGCTCTTAACTTGAGGTAAGATGAAACAAACAGACATAGCTCTTAACTTGAGGTAAGATGAAACAAACAGACATAGCTCTTAACTTGAGGTAAGATGAAACAGACCCAGCTTTTAACTTAAGGTAAGATGAAACAAACAGACATAGCTCTTAACTTAAGGTAAGATGAAACAGACCCAGCTTTTAACTTAAGGTAAGATGAAACAAACAGACATAGCCTTAACTTAAGGTAAGATGAAACAAACAGACATAGCTCTTAACTTGAGGTAAGATGAAACAGACCCAGCTTTAACTTGAGGTAAGATGAAACAAACAGACAGAGCTCTTAACTTGAGGTAAGATGAAACAGACTCAGCTCTTAACTTGAGGTAAGATGAAACAGTCACAACTCTTAACTTGAGGTAAGATGAAACAGTCACAACTCTTAACTTAAGGTAAGATGAAACAGACCCAGCTTTTAACTTAAGGTAAGATGAAACAGACCCAGCTTTTAACTTGAGGTAAGATGAAACAAACAGACATAGCTCTTAACTTGAGGTAAGATGAAACAAACAGACTTAGCTCTAAACTTGAGGTAAGATGAAACAAACAGACATAGCTCTTAACTTGAGGTAAGATGAAACAAACAGACATAGCTCTTAACTTGAGGTAAGATGAAACAGTCCCAGCTTTTAACTTGAGGTAAGATGAAACAAACAGACATAGCTCTTAACTTAAGGTAAGATGAAAACAGACCCAGCTTTTAACTTAAGGTAAGATGAAACAAACGGACATAGCTCTTAACTTAAGGTAAGATGAAACAAACAGACATAGCTCTTAACTTGAGGTAAGATGAAACAGACCCAGCTTTTAAATTAAGGTAAGATGAAACAAACAGACATAGCTCTTAACTTAAGGTAAGATGAAACAGACCCAGCTTTTAACTTAAGGTAAGATGAAACAAACGGACATATCTCTTAACTTAAGGTAAGATGAAACAAACAGACATAGCTCTTAACTTGAGGTAAGATGAAACAGACCCAGCTTTTAACTTGAGGTAGATGAAACAGTCACAACTCTTAACTTGAGGTAAGATGAAACAGTCACAACTCTTAACTTTAGGTAAGATGAAACAGTCACAACTCTTAACTTGAGGTAAGATGAAACAAACTGACATAACTCTTAACTTGAGGTAAGATGAAACAAACAAACATAGCTCTTAACTTGAGGTAAGATGAAACAAACAGACATAGCTCTTAACTTAAGGTAAGATGAAACAAACAGACATAGCTCTTAACTTGAGGTAAGATGAAACAGTCACAACTCTTAACTTGAGGTAAGATGAAACAGTCACAACTCTTAACTTAAGGTAAGATGTAACAGACCCAGCTTTTAACTTAAGGTAAGATGAAACAGACCTAGCTTTTAACTTGAGGTAAGATGAAACAAACAGACATAGCTCTTAACTTGAGGTAAGATGAAATAAACAGACATAGCTCTTAACTTGAGGTAAGATGAAACAAACAGACATAGCTCTTAACATGAGGTAAGATGAAACAAACAGACATAGCTCTTAACTTGAGGTAAGATGAAACAGACCCAGCTTTTAACATAAGGTAAGATGAAACAAACAGACATAGCTCTTAACTTAAGGTAAGATGAAACAAACAGACATAGCTCTTAACTTGAGGTAAGATGAAACAGACCCAGCTTTTAACTTGAGGTAAGATGAAACAGTCACAACTCTTAACTTGAGGTAAGATGAAACAGTCACAACTCTTAACTTGAGGTAAGATGAAACAGTCACAACTCTTAACTTGAGGTAAGATGAAACAGTCACAACTCTTAACTTGAGGTAAGATGAAACAGTCACAACTCTTAACTTGAGGTAAGATGAAACAGTCACAACTCTTAACTTGAGGTAAGATGAAACAGTCAAAACTCTTAACTTAAGGTAAGATGAAACAGACCCAGCTTTTTACTTAAGGTAAGATGAAAAGACCCAGCTTTTAACTTAAGGTAAGATGAAACAGACCCAGCTTTTAACTTAAGGTAAGATGAAACAAACAGACATAGCTCTTAACTTGAGGTAAGATGAAACAAACAGACATAGCTCTTAACTTAAGGTAAGATGAAACAAACAGACATAGCTCTTAACTTGAGGTAAGATGAAACAGACCCAGCTTTTAACTTGAGGTAAGATGAAACAAACAGACATAGCTCTTAACTTGAGGTAAGATGAAACAGACTCAGCTCTTAACTTGAGGTAAGATGAAACAGTCACAACTCTTAACTTGAGGTAAGATGAAACAGTCACAACTCTTAACTTGAGGTAAGATGAAACAAACAGACATAACTCTTAACTTGAGGTAAGATGAAACAAACAGACATAGCTCTTAACTTGAGGTAAGATGAAACAGACCCAGCTTTTAACTTAAGGTAAGATGAAACAAACAGACATAGCTCTTAACTTAAGGTAATTTGAAACAGACCCAGCTTTTAACTTAAGGTAAGATGAAACAAACAGACATAGCTCTTAACTTAAGGTAAGATGAAACAGACTCAGCTCTTAACTTGAGGTAAGATGAAACAGTCACAACTCTTAACTTGAGGTAAGATGAAACAGTCACAACTCTTAACTTGAGGTAAGATGAAACAGTCACAACTCTTAACTTGAGGTAAGATGAAACAGTCACAACTCTTAACTTGAGGTAAGATGAAACAGTCACAACTCTTAACTTAAGGTAAGATGAAACAGACCCAGCTTTTAACTTAAGGTAAGATGAAACAGACCCAGCTTTTAACTTAAGGTAAGATGAAACAGACCCAGCTTTTAACTTGAGGTAAGATGAAACAAACAGACATAGCTCTTAACTTGAGGTAAGATGAAACAAACAGACATAGCTCTTAACTTAAGGTAAGATGAAACAAACAGACATAGCTCTTAACTTGAGGTAAGATGAAACAGTCAAAACTCTTAACTTGAGGTAAGATGAAACAGTCACAACTCTTTATTTAAGGTAAGATGAAACAGACCCAGCTTTTAACTTGAGGTAAGATGAAACAAACAGACATAGCTCTTAACTTGAGGTAAGATGAAACAAACAGACATAGCTCTTAACTTGAGGTAAGATGAAACAAACAGACATAGCTCTTAACTTGAGGTAAGATGAAACAAACAGACATAGCTCTTAACTTGAGGTAAGATGAAACAGACCCAGCTTTTAACTTAAGGTAAGATGAAACAAACAGACATAGCTCTTAACTTGAGGTAAGATGAAACAAACAGACATAGCTCTTAACTTGAGGTAAGATGAAACAGTCACAACTCTTAACTTGAGGTAAGATGAAACAAACAGACATAACTCTTAACTTGAGGTAAGATGAAACAAACAGACATAGCTCTTAACTTGAGGTAAGATGAAACAGACCCAGCTTTTAACTTAAGGTAAGATGAAACAAACAGACATAGCTCTTAACTTAAGGTAATTTGAAACAGACCCAGCTTTTAACTTAAGGTAAGATGAAACAAACAGACATAGCTCTTAACTTAAGGTAAGATGAAACAGACTCAGCTCTTAACTTGAGGTAAGATGAAACAGTCACAACTCTTAACTTGAGGTAAGATGAAACAGTCACAACTCTTAACTTGAGGTAAGATGAAACAGTCACAACTCTTAACTTGAGGTAAGATGAAACAGTCACAACTCTTAACTTGAGGTAAGATGAAACAGTCACAACTCTTAACTTAAGGTAAGATGAAACAGACCCAGCTTTTAACTTAAGGTAAGATGAAACAGACCCAGCTTTTAACTTAAGGTAAGATGAAACAGACCCAGCTTTTAACTTGAGGTAAGATGAAACAAACAGACATAGCTCTTAACTTGAGGTAAGATGAAACAAACAGACATAGCTCTTAACTTAAGGTAAGATGAAACAAACAGACATAGCTCTTAACTTGAGGTAAGATGAAACAGTCAAAACTCTTAACTTGAGGTAAGATGAAACAGTCACAACTCTTTATTTAAGGTAAGATGAAACAGACCCAGCTTTTAACTTGAGGTAAGATGAAACAAACAGACATAGCTCTTAACTTGAGGTAAGATGAAACAAACAGACATAGCTCTTAACTTGAGGTAAGATGAAACAAACAGACATAGCTCTTAACTTGAGGTAAGATGAAACAAACAGACATAGCTCTTAACTTGAGGTAAGATGAAACAGACCCAGCTTTTAACTTAAGGTAAGATGAAAACAAACAGACATAGCTCTTAACTTGAGGTAAGATGAAACAAACAGACATAGCTCTTAACTTGAGGTAAGATGAAACAGTCACAACTCTTAACTTGAGGTAAGATGAAACAAACAGACATAACTCTTAACTTGAGGTAAGATGAAACAAACAGACATAGCTCTTAACTTGAGGTAAGATGAAACAGACCCAGCTTTTAACTTAAGGTAAGATGAAACAAACAGACATAGCTCTTAACTTAAGGTAATTTGAAACAGACCCAGCTTTTAACTTAAGGTAAGATGAAACAAACAGACATAGCTCTTAACTTAAGGTAAGATGAAACAGACTCAGCTCTTAACTTGAGGTAAGATGAAACAGTCACAACTCTTAACTTGAGGTAAGATGAAACAGTCACAACTCTTAACTTGAGGTAAGATGAAACAGTCACAACTCTTAACTTGAGGTAAGATGAAACAGTCACAACTCTTAACTTGAGGTAAGATGAAACAGTCACAACTCTTAACTTAAGGTAAGATGAAACAGACCCAGCTTTTAACTTAAGGTAAGATGAAACAGACCCAGCTTTTAACTTAAGGTAAGATGAAACAGACCCAGCTTTTAACTTGAGGTAAGATGAAACAAACAGACATAGCTCTTAACTTGAGGTAAGATGAAACAAACAGACATAGCTCTTAACTTAAGGTAAGATGAAACAAACAGACATAGCTCTTAACTTGAGGTAAGATGAAACAGTCAAAACTCTTAACTTGAGGTAAGATGAAACAGTCACAACTCTTTATTTAAGGTAAGATGAAACAGACCCAGCTTTTAACTTGAGGTAAGATGAAACAAACAGACATAGCTCTTAACTTGAGGTAAGATGAAACAAACAGACATAGCTCTTAACTTGAGGTAAGATGAAACAAACAGACATAGCTCTTAACTTGAGGTAAGATGAAACAAACAGACATAGCTCTTAACTTGAGGTAAGATGAAACAGACCCAGCTTTTAACTTAAGGTAAGATGAAACAAACAGACATAGCTCTTAACTTAAGGTAAGATGAAACAGACCCAGCTTTTAACTTAAGGTAAGATGAAACAAACAGACATAGCTCTTAACTTAAGGTAAGATGAAACAAACAGACATAGCTCTTAATTTGAGGTAAGATGAAACAGACCCAGCTTTTAACTTGAGGTAAGATGAAACAAACAGACATAGCTCTTAACTTGAGGTAAGATGAAACAGTCTCAGCTCTTAACTTGAGGTAAGATGAAACAGTCACAACTCTTAACTTGAGGCAAGATGAAACAGTCACAACTCTTAACTTAAGGTAAGATGAAACAGACTCAGCTTTTAACTTAAGGTAAGATGAAACAAAAAGACATAGCTCTTAACTTAAGGTAAGATGCAACAAACAGACATAGCTCTTAACTTGAGGTAAGATGAAACAGACCCAGCTTTTAACTTGAGGTAAGATGAAACAAACAGACATAGCTCTTAACTTGAGGTAAGATGAAACAGACTCAGCTCTTAACTTGAGGTAAGATGAAACAGTCACAACTCTTAACTTGAGGTAAGATGAAACAGTCACAACTCTTAACTTGAGGTAAGATGAAACAGTCACAACTCTTAACTTGAGGTAAGATGAAACAGTCACAACTCTTAACTTGAGGTAAGATGAAACAGTCACAACTCTTAACTTAAGGTAAGATGAAACAGACCCAGCTTTTAACTTAAGGTAAGATGAAACAGACCCAGCTTTTAACTTAAGGTAAGATGAAACAGACCCAGCTTTTAGTTTGAGGTAAGATGAAACAAACAGACATAGCTCTTAACTTGAGGTAAGATGAAACAAACAGACATAGCTCTTAACTTAAGGTAAGATGAAACAAACAGACATAGCTCTTAACTTGAGGTAAGATGAAACAGTCAAAACTCTTAACTTGAGGTAAGATGAAACAGTCACAACTCTTTATTTAAGGTAAGATGAAACAGACCCAGCTTTTAACTTGAGGTAAGATGAAACAAACAGACATAGCTCTTAACTTGAGGTAAGATGAAACAAACAGACATAGCTCTTAACTTGAGGTAAGATGAAACAAACAGACATAGCTCTTAACTTGAGGTAAGATGAAACAAACAGACATAGCTCTTAACTTGAGGTAAGATGAAACAGACCCAGCTTTTAACTTAAGGTAAGATGAAACAAACAGACATAGCTCTTAACTTAAGGTAAGATGAAACAGACCCAGCTTTTAACTTAAGGTAAGATGAAACAAACAGACATAGCTCTTAACTTAAGGTAAGATGAAACAAACAGACATAGCTCTTAACTTGAGGTAAGATGAAACAGACCCAGCTTTTAACTTGAGGTAAGATGAAACAAACAGACAGAGCTCTTAACTTGAGGTAAGATGAAACAGACTCAGCTCTTAACTTGAGGTAAGATGAAACAGTCACAACTCTTAACTTGAGGTAAGATGAAACAGTCACAACTCTTAACTTAAGGTAAGATGAAACAGACCCAGCTTTTAACTTAAGGTAAGATGAAACAGACCCAGCTTTTAACTTGAGGTAAGATGAAACAAACAGACATAGCTCTTAACTTGAGGTAAGATGAAACAAACAGACTTAGCTCTAAACTTGAGGTAAGATGAAACAAACAGACATAGCTCTTAACTTGAGGTAAGATGAAACAAACAGACATAGCTCTTAACTTGAGGTAAGATGAAACAGTCCCAGCTTTTAACTTGAGGTAAGATGAAACAAACAGACATAGCTCTTAACTTAAGGTAAGATGAAACAGACCCAGCTTTTAACTTAAGGTAAGATGAAACAAACGGACATAGCTCTTAACTTAAGGTAAGATGAAACAAACAGACATAGCTCTTAACTTGAGGTAAGATGAAACAGACCCAGCTTTTAAATTAAGGTAAGATGAAACAAACAGACATAGCTCTTAACTTAAGGTAAGATGAAACAGACCCAGCTTTTAACTTAAGGTAAGATGAAACAAACGGACATATCTCTTAACTTAAGGTAAGATGAAACAAACAGACATAGCTCTTAACTTGAGGTAAGATGAAACAGACCCAGCTTTTAACTTGAGGTAGATGAAACAGTCACAACTCTTAACTTGAGGTAAGATGAAACAGTCACAACTCTTAACTTTAGGTAAGATGAAACAGTCACAACTCTTAACTTGAGGTAAGATGAAACAAACTGACATAACTCTTAACTTGAGGTAAGATGAAACAAACAAACATAGCTCTTAACTTGAGGTAAGATGAAACAAACAGACATAGCTCTTAACTTAAGGTAAGATGAAACAAACAGACATAGCTCTTAACTTGAGGTAAGATGAAACAGTCACAACTCTTAACTTGAGGTAAGATGAAACAGTCACAACTCTTAACTTAAGGTAAGATGTAACAGACCCAGCTTTTAACTTAAGGTAAGATGAAACAGACCTAGCTTTTAACTTGAGGTAAGATGAAACAAACAGACATAGCTCTTAACTTGAGGTAAGATGAAATAAACAGACATAGCTCTTAACTTGAGGTAAGATGAAACAAACAGACATAGCTCTTAACATGAGGTAAGATGAAACAAACAGACATAGCTCTTAACTTGAGGTAAGATGAAACAGACCCAGCTTTTAACATAAGGTAAGATGAAACAAACAGACATAGCTCTTAACTTAAGGTAAGATGAAACAAACAGACATAGCTCTTAACTTGAGGTAAGATGAAACAGACCCAGCTTTTAACTTGAGGTAAGATGAAACAGTCACAACTCTTAACTTGAGGTAAGATGAAACAGTCACAACTCTTAACTTGAGGTAAGATGAAACAGTCACAACTCTTAACTTGAGGTAAGATGAAACAGTCACAACTCTTAACTTGAGGTAAGATGAAACAGTCACAACTCTTAACTTGAGGTAAGATGAAACAGTCACAACTCTTAACTTGAGGTAAGATGAAACAGTCAAAACTCTTAACTTAAGGTAAGATGAAACAGACCCAGCTTTTTACTTAAGGTAAGATGAAAAGACCCAGCTTTTAACTTAAGGTAAGATGAAACAGACCCAGCTTTTAACTTAAGGTAAGATGAAACAAACAGACATAGCTCTTAACTTGAGGTAAGATGAAACAAACAGACATAGCTCTTAACTTGAGGTAAGATGAAACAAACAGACATAGCTCTTAACTTGAGGTAAGATGAAACAAACAGACATAGCTCTTAACTTGAGGTAAGATGAAACAGACCCAGCTTTTAACTTAAGGTAAGATGAAACAAACAGACATAGCTCTTAACTTGAGGTAAGATGAAACAAACAGACATAGCTCTTAACTTGAGGTAAGATGAAACAGTCACAACTCTTAACTTGAGGTAAGATGAAACAAACAGACATAACTCTTAACTTGAGGTAAGATGAAACAAACAGACATAGCTCTTAACTTGAGGTAAGATGAAACAGACCCAGCTTTTAACTTAAGGTAAGATGAAACAAACAGACATAGCTCTTAACTTAAGGTAATTTGAAACAGACCCAGCTTTTAACTTAAGGTAAGATGAAACAAACAGACATAGCTCTTAACTTAAGGTAAGATGAAACAGACTCAGCTCTTAACTTGAGGTAAGATGAAACAGTCACAACTCTTAACTTGAGGTAAGATGAAACAGTCACAACTCTTAACTTGAGGTAAGATGAAACAGTCACAACTCTTAACTTGAGGTAAGATGAAACAGTCACAACTCTTAACTTGAGGTAAGATGAAACAGTCACAACTCTTAACTTAAGGTAAGATGAAACAGACCCAGCTTTTAACTTAAGGTAAGATGAAACAGACCCAGCTTTTAACTTAAGGTAAGATGAAACAGACCCAGCTTTTAACTTGAGGTAAGATGAAACAAACAGACATAGCTCTTAACTTGAGGTAAGATGAAACAAACAGACATAGCTCTTAACTTAAGGTAAGATGAAACAAACAGACATAGCTCTTAACTTGAGGTAAGATGAAACAGTCAAAACTCTTAACTTGAGGTAAGATGAAACAGTCACAACTCTTTATTTAAGGTAAGATGAAACAGACCCAGCTTTTAACTTGAGGTAAGATGAAACAAACAGACATAGCTCTTAACTTGAGGTAAGATGAAACAAACAGACATAGCTCTTAACTTGAGGTAAGATGAAACAAACAGACATAGCTCTTAACTTGAGGTAAGATGAAACAAACAGACATAGCTCTTAACTTGAGGTAAGATGAAACAGACCCAGCTTTTAACTTAAGGTAAGATGAAACAAACAGACATAGCTCTTAACTTGAGGTAAGATGAAACAAACAGACATAGCTCTTAACTTGAGGTAAGATGAAACAGTCACAACTCTTAACTTGAGGTAAGATGAAACAAACAGACATAACTCTTAACTTGAGGTAAGATGAAACAAACAGACATAGCTCTTAACTTGAGGTAAGATGAAACAGACCCAGCTTTTAACTTAAGGTAAGATGAAACAAACAGACATAGCTCTTAACTTAAGGTAATTTGAAACAGACCCAGCTTTTAACTTAAGGTAAGATGAAACAAACAGACATAGCTCTTAACTTAAGGTAAGATGAAACAGACTCAGCTCTTAACTTGAGGTAAGATGAAACAGTCACAACTCTTAACTTGAGGTAAGATGAAACAGTCACAACTCTTAACTTGAGGTAAGATGAAACAGTCACAACTCTTAACTTGAGGTAAGATGAAACAGTCACAACTCTTAACTTGAGGTAAGATGAAACAGTCACAACTCTTAACTTAAGGTAAGATGAAACAGACCCAGCTTTTAACTTAAGGTAAGATGAAACAGACCCAGCTTTTAACTTAAGGTAAGATGAAACAGACCCAGCTTTTAACTTGAGGTAAGATGAAACAAACAGACATAGCTCTTAACTTGAGGTAAGATGAAACAAACAGACATAGCTCTTAACTTAAGGTAAGATGAAACAAACAGACATAGCTCTTAACTTGAGGTAAGATGAAACAGTCAAAACTCTTAACTTGAGGTAAGATGAAACAGTCACAACTCTTTATTTAAGGTAAGATGAAACAGACCCAGCTTTTAACTTGAGGTAAGATGAAACAAACAGACATAGCTCTTAACTTGAGGTAAGATGAAACAAACAGACATAGCTCTTAACTTGAGGTAAGATGAAACAAACAGACATAGCTCTTAACTTGAGGTAAGATGAAACAAACAGACATAGCTCTTAACTTGAGGTAAGATGAAACAGACCCAGCTTTTAACTTAAGGTAAGATGAAACAAACAGACATAGCTCTTAACTTAAGGTAAGATGAAACAGACCCAGCTTTTAACTTAAGGTAAGATGAAACAAACAGACATAGCTCTTAACTTAAGGTAAGATGAAACAAACAGACATAGCTCTTAATTTGAGGTAAGATGAAACAGACCCAGCTTTTAACTTGAGGTAAGATGAAACAAACAGACATAGCTCTTAACTTGAGGTAAGATGAAACAGTCTCAGCTCTTAACTTGAGGTAAGATGAAACAGTCACAACTCTTAACTTGAGGCAAGATGAAACAGTCACAACTCTTAACTTAAGGTAAGATGAAACAGACTCAGCTTTTAACTTAAGGTAAGATGAAACAAAAAGACATAGCTCTTAACTTAAGGTAAGATGAAACAAACAGACATAGCTCTTAACTTGAGGTAAGATGAAACAGACCCAGCTTTTAACTTGAGGTAAGATGAAACAAACAGACATAGCTCTTAACTTGAGGTAAGATGAAACAGACTCAGCTCTTAACTTGAGGTAAGATGAAACAGTCACAACTCTTAACTTGAGGTAAGATGAAACAGTCACAACTCTTAACTTGAGGTAAGATGAAACAGTCACAACTCTTAACTTGAGGTAAGATGAAACAGTCACAACTCTTAACTTGAGGTAAGATGAAACAGTCACAACTCTTAACTTAAGGTAAGATGAAACAGACCCAGCTTTTAACTTAAGGTAAGATGAAACAGACCCAGCTTTTAACTTAAGGTAAGATGAAACAGACCCAGCTTTTAGTTTGAGGTAAGATGAAACAAACAGACATAGCTCTTAACTTGAGGTAAGATGAAACAAACAGACATAGCTCTTAACTTAAGGTAAGATGAAACAAACAGACATAGCTCTTAACTTGAGGTAAGATGAAACAGTCAAAACTCTTAACTTGAGGTAAGATGAAACAGTCACAACTCTTTATTTAAGGTAAGATGAAACAGACCCAGCTTTTAACTTGAGGTAAGATGAAACAAACAGACATAGCTCTTAACTTGAGGTAAGATGAAACAAACAGACATAGCTCTTAACTTGAGGTAAGATGAAACAAACAGACATAGCTCTTAACTTGAGGTAAGATGAAACAAACAGACATAGCTCTTAACTTGAGGTAAGATGAAACAGACCCAGCTTTTAACTTAAGGTAAGATGAAACAAACAGACATAGCTCTTAACTTAAGGTAAGATGAAACAGACCCAGCTTTTAACTTAAGGTAAGATGAAACAAACAGACATAGCTCTTAACTTAAGGTAAGATGAAACAAACAGACATAGCTCTTAACTTGAGGTAAGATGAAACAGACCCAGCTTTTAACTTGAGGTAAGATGAAACAAACAGACAGAGCTCTTAACTTGAGGTAAGATGAAACAGACTCAGCTCTTAACTTGAGGTAAGATGAAACAGTCACAACTCTTAACTTGAGGTAAGATGAAACAGTCACAACTCTTAACTTAAGGTAAGATGAAACAGACCCAGCTTTTAACTTAAGGTAAGATGAAACAGACCCAGCTTTTAACTTGAGGTAAGATGAAACAAACAGACATAGCTCTTAACTTGAGGTAAGATGAAACAAACAGACTTAGCTCTAAACTTGAGGTAAGATGAAACAAACAGACATAGCTCTTAACTTGAGGTAAGATGAAACAAACAGACATAGCTCTTAACTTGAGGTAAGATGAAACAGTCCCAGCTTTTAACTTGAGGTAAGATGAAACAAACAGACATAGCTCTTAACTTAAGGTAAGATGAAACAGACCCAGCTTTTAACTTAAGGTAAGATGAAACAAACGGACATAGCTCTTAACTTAAGGTAAGATGAAACAAACAGACATAGCTCTTAACTTGAGGTAAGATGAAACAGACCCAGCTTTTAACTTAAGGTAAGATGAAACAAACAGACATAGCTCTTAACTTAAGGTAAGATGAAACAGTCACAACTCTTAACTTGAGGTAAGATGAAACAGTCACAACTCTTAACTTGAGGTAAGATGAAACAGTCACAACTCTTAACTTGAGGTAAGATGAAACAGTCACAACTCTTAACTTTAGGTAAGATGAAACAGTCACAACTCTTAACTTGAGGTAAGATGAAACAGACCCAGCTCTTAACCTTAATATGGCTTAGCGCTGTTTTACCAATCAAATATGAGGAGCTATTTATGGAGATGATGTTATCGATTTTTTGGATGAATTGTTTGAAATTTACCGGCAGTGGTTTAAATATTCTTTTTTTTTTCCTCTGCCAGGCGAGGGATGAGCAAAACAAAACATGGTGGCATTATCTCATAACAAACATGGTGGCATCATCTCATAACAAACATGGCGGCATCATCTCATAACAAACATGGCGGCATCATCTCATAACAAACATGGCGGCATCATCTCATAACAAACATGGCGGCATCATCTCATAACAAACATGGTGGCATCATCTCATAACAAACATGGTGGCATCATGTCATAACAAACATGGTGGCATCATCTCATAACGTGGACCAACAACACACCGGGTTTCTACAATACGCGTGGCGCTTAGCGAGTCGCTGTCCGTCTGGAAACTCTGAGGCCCACAACCAGCTGCTGTGCCTGGGGCGGTCGCCGTTCTAGGTGCCGGTTGGATTCATGTCCGGGTAGAGGACAATAAAACTGCCAAAACCACAATTGTTAACTGGTTGACCCTACTAATGATCTTAAGATTGGGCATCATTTTGGAAGCTCCCCCGCTCTGGTGTACATGGTGAACAGTGTACATGGGTATATGTCGCTACCCACAACATACAACCACCTAGCCCAGGGGCCGTGCGTACGTATGTCCGTTTGAGACCATGGAATGGTTTAGGCCCTAAGGTCTGCTTAGGCAAATGGGAAGTTCGAAACCAAAGATGCGTGTCTAGTCCCGTGGTGGCCAACACAATGACACTATACGGAGTTAATGTGAAAGTGGTCGAGGAAACTGCCTTTGGCACCTTAACATGGGACCTCCGAACGACTCTAATAACCCCCCACCCCCCGGCTACCACAGTGATATATGTGTAAGAATTGAGAGCCCGACACGGTCGATTCTGTTACCGCAAGCATGCATTGCACAGCCTGCCCCCGCGATGGCAGATCGGACCTTTGAGAAAAAAAGCTATGCCAACCCACTAGGTAGGGGGCCGGTGTGTGTGTGTGTGGGGGGTGGTCATATCTCGAATGCCTTGATGATCCTGTACTGGGAAGCCGGTATATGCCGGCCACACACAGTCGTGGGTCACCGATTTGTCACCATAAGTTCTCCCCTTGGCCACCGAGTAGGGAGTACCTCGGTGTGTCCACCCGCACCGAAAAGTACCTCGGTGTGTCTACCCGCACTGTAAAGTACCTCGGTGTGTCTACCCGCACTGTAAAGTACCTCGGTGTGTCTACCCGCACTGTAAAGTTAAGTTCATTTGAATAAATAAATTACAAAGACGCATTTATTTTCCATTAAAATATCTTAATTTTCATTTATTATCCTTATCCCTACCCAGACCGGGCTCCGCGCAATCCGTTGAGCATAGGGCCGCGCAATTGTTAGGGCCGGCCCTGGTTGCGGGCCGCATCGGGTGACACCAACATAGTGGTGACATCAAAATGAACAGTTCTAAATTTCATAGCAGAGAGAACTCGATCTAGTCGAGTTTTATAAAATATCATAGTTAAAAACATGAGCAGTAGCCCAGGGTGCCAACATGCAGAGAATTAGCACAGGGCGCCACCATGCAGATAAGTAGCACAGGGTGCCACCATGCAGTGAAGTAGCACAGGGTGCCACCATGCAGAGATAGTAGCACAGAGTGCCAACATACAGAGAAGTAGCTCAGGGTGCCACCATGCAGAGAAGTAGCACAGGGTGCCAACATACAGAGCAGTAGCACAGGGTTCCACCATGCAGAGAAGTAGCACAGGGTGCCACCATGTAGAGAAGTAGCACAGGGTGCCACCATGCAGAGAAGTAGCACAGCGTGCCACCATGCAGAGCGTCTGGAGCTTAGGTAAATGAATATAATTCAAAGCTGCTCGGATGAATCTATATATTTTTTTCAAACGTTCTAAAAAATAGACGCATGTAGTCACGTGGCTTCATGAAACTGGCGACATAGTCTACCAACTCAGCTTAATGAAAGTAATATACATCTTTCTGAGATACAGTCAGTAATATACATCCTTCTGAGATACAGTCAGTTATATACATCTTTCTGAGATACAGTCAGTAATATACATCTTTCTGAGATACAGTCAGTAATATACATCTTTCTGAGATACAGTCAGTAATATACATCTTTCTGAGATACAGTCAGTTATATACATCTTTCTGAGATACAGTCAATAATATACATCTTTCTGAGATACAGTCAGTGATATACATCTTTCTGAGATACAGTCAGTAATATACATCTTTCTGAGATACAGTCAGTAATATACATCTTTCTGAGATACAGTTAGTTATATACATCTTTCTGAGATACAGTCAGTAATATACATCTTTCTGAGATACAGACAGTTATATACATCTTTCTGAGATACAGTCAGTTATATACATCTTTCTGAGATACAGTCAGTGATACTACTGTTTTTATCGCTAAAGTATTTTAAGGTAAATTCTCTAGTGCAGGAAAATTCGAATTACGTACCATTGCTCATGGTGGCAATCTTGAGGGGTGACACCAACCATAATGACGCCACTGCTAAGGGGGCAGCATCTGCCGTGCTTAAAAAAAAAGATTTTGTTTTTTTATACAAAATTTTTTTTAAAACAAATAATGCCAGGTTTTATTGAAGAGTGGAGTGGAAATACTAGAATCAAAAAGTGTAATTATCCCATTGATCAAAGATCGGGGAGAGGATTAAAAAAAAGGAATCAACTAAAGAGCACCAATCAATTCAATAAAATGAGCTTCACTGACAAATCATTTATTCCCAGAATAGGCCCTTTTCCGAATCTATTAAAAGTAAACAAGTTTGTTTAACATTTACTAATTATTTCGGTAACGCCCACTTAATCGCTAGTTGGCAGGTGGAAAGGTCAACAATGTAGCAAACAAGAATTTAAAAAAAATGTTAGCAGAACCTTACTTCAGTTTATTCTACAAGAGGGTGGACAAAAACCAAATTGTTGAATTAAAATGCTATACGAAACAAAAATGTAAGAAAGAAAAAAAAGCCACTAGAAAAAGAAAAGATAACAGAGACAATGAAAACAACTGCTGATGAAATACAGCAGTGTTTCTCAAGTTTTCCACAAGTGTGTACCCCTTATTTATTACAGAGACAATGAAAACAACTACTGATGAAATACAGCAGTGTTTCTCAAGTTTTCCACAAGTGTGTACCCCCTTATTTATTACAACCAACGTGTACATTGTTTTGAAATTATTTAACGTCGACAGGTCCGCGGCAAGGAAAAAGGTTGGGGACCACTGGACTAGAGAGTATAAAAATAGATCATGTAATATGAATGTCATGTGTAAGGTTATCAACATCGATAAAATTGTTTTTTTCCCCTAAACTCATCTTTAGGTCTCACATTTGAACAATGAACTGTATGCAAATAAATAAATAAATAATAATAATAACAGCACCAAGTCTTTCTGCCTGCGTTAGATAGAAAGAAGGAATAAGAATCAAGAATACTGTTTCCTGTAAATAATGGCTTCTCGCACACGTCTCGATTTGATATATGTTTTTTTTTTTTTTTAAATCTAAAGTTTTGAATACTTTTTGTGGTTTTAATTATGAAACGAAAAAAAAGTCTTAAATGTTAAAAAGTTATAATAAGTTATCATTATTCAAATTATTGTTGTTTTTATTACAACAGATAGCATTTTAAATTCGTTAAGCGGAAACAATTGAAATAATTGGAAATTCCCCGACGATCAAAACAGCAGCGTTCAAAAGAAACAACAAATAAAAAAAATTGGATCTCATTAGATTTTCGATTTTACCAAAACAAATAAAAAAAATTAGAATTCATAGAACAATAACTTTTGATATCTGTGTATGCTACCTCTTATTTCATTTTGTAATACTCTGTACCCCTAGTAAAACAACAACCCAGCTTGCATATTGTTTGTATGGTCATGGTTTCCAATTGGTTTCGCTTAAGCCGTGAATGTTTGCCCAGTGTTTACCGAATGTTTACCCAATGTTTGCCCAATGTTTACCGAATGTTTACCCAATGTTTGCCCAATGTTTACCGAATGTTTACCGAATTTTTACCCAATGTTTGCCCAATGTTTACCGAATGTTTACCCAATGTTTGCCCAATGTTTACCGAATGTTTACCGAATTTTTACCCAATGTTTGCCCAATGTTTACCGAATGTTTACCCAATGTTTGCCCAATGTTTACCGAATGTTTACCCAATGTTTTCCCAGTGTTTACCGAAATTTCTCAAATAGGTGCAGCGCGTACCCCCACCAAACTTTTCGCGTACCCTCTGGGTTACACATACCACCTTTTGGGAAATACATCTAGAGTGTGTACTAACTGGTCTACATCTAGAGTGAGTATTCCCTACATCTAGAGTGTGTACTAACTGGTCTACATCTAGAGTGTGTACTAACTGGTCTACATCTAGAGTGTGTATTAACAGGTCTACATCTAGAGTGTGTACTAACAGGTCTACATCTAGAGTGTGTATTAACTGGTCTACATCTAGAGTGTGTACTAACAGGTCTACATCTAGAGTGAGTATTACCTGGTCTACATCTAGAGTGTGTACTAACTGGTCTACATCCAGAGTATGCATTAACCGCGGCAGATAAAGAAAACGATTCACAAGTAATAACATTGGTCAAATCGTAGGGACTGATGGTCTGCGATATAGAGTTTATAAAAAAAAAAACGACTTTAAAAAAACCCGATTGTCAAAGGTCAATTTATAAAAAAACCGGCGAAAACCGGTTGTCGGTTTTTCTATAAAATAAGTAAAATAACGGATATTTAAGCACTCTAGCAATAATTATTTACATTGTATGTCGTATTTAATTAACGTGTATGAAAATGAATATAGTCTGATGTAATTATGTAAACCATTTTTTTTACATAAAACAATAAATAAAAAGTTATCAATATGAAAATTAAAATACTACCACTGTCTACTGGGTACATATATATTCATTTAAATTGCATTTCCATCATGACCTTTACAATACACAACTTTATTTATCAGTCACGAGTAAAACAATTCTTTCCTGTGTTTCGTTCATATTATACAATAAATATACGTGGCTGTCAAAGACACGAGGTTTGGTTCTGAAATCAGCAGTTTTTATGTAGACCTCAGTATAGAGCTTATTTATATACTAGATCAAAGGCCCGGTACCAGGACCGGCGAGTGACTCCTTATAATTGAGTTGTATCCCTTTGACTATCTTTACAACCGTACACCCGTATTTCCCCTTCTTTAACCCCCCCCTTTCCCCCAAATTTTTCAACCAAAAAAAGTTTTTTTTAAAAATTGAAAATTGTTTTTTTTTGTAAATTTTCTTTTTTTATAACTTGTTTTTTTATTAAAATTTTTTTCCAAAACTTTAGATTCCAAATATTGGGGGAGTTGGCAGACTTATAAAAAGGTGGTGATTATTCAGAAAAAAATACGGTAAGTTCCCCACTTCTTAGAATTCACAATACTTTTTGTCACCCAACAATTGATTCCTTCCATTAAATGAAAAAAAAATTTAGTATTGAATTCCCCATTTTTATTTAGGGGCAGTAAATATACGGTCGCCCCCCGCACGCACGCCCGCCCAGCCAAACATTTATTTGTTGATCATCTATAGATATTACGGTTCTTTTTTTACTCATTTGATTCATTCTATCTCTCATTCTCTAAGTTTCTAATGTTATATATTTATATAACACAGTACACACACACCTCTGCACCTCCATGGACCCACATCGAGTGCCCATTTCAAAACATTCCTCAACCGTTTCACTCTAAATTACCTCCTCACCCCTCCCTTCATACAATTATCTCCCCACCTACCCCCATCCCATCCCTGAACCTTAGACCCCCTCTTTTCACTCTTCTTTTCACCGGCGCTGCGCCGCGGCCCCCCCGTGTGTGCCCCTTTTTTAGTTTAGAGGTTTTGGGTGTTGTGGGGGTTTTGGATGGCAAATAAAAATTTTCTAATTTTAAAAAATATAAAATCCTTCTTTTTTTTATTTTTTAATAAACAACTAAGGAGACACCTATTTTTTCTCCCCCTCCCGTTTCAATTCGCATGCTTCCCGCAAGTCAACACTACATTCGACTTGAATTTAGCCCTCTTTCCAGGTCGAGGAAACATGTGCAATAAATCTCTCTATGTGTATATACCCCCCACCCCCCTGCAATTCTCAAATTATCCCTGAACCACTTGGTCACGCCTACTTTCTTGCTCTTGTATCGCTCAACAATTACTTTCTATCAATGACAATGTACACAGGTCGGACTGAGGAGGGAATTCATTGGAAAGTCACATTTTCCCAGATTCCTCTATAATTTAGTGGAATGTATCCACATTTTTTGCTAATTGTTAAACTCTAAGCTAAAACCGACTTTTAAAGCCCAAAAAAGAACCGGTTGTCGAATGCTTCGAGATTCATAAAAAAACCTGTTTTTCGCCACCGGTTTTTAAAAACCGTTAATCCCTAGTGCGATATCTGTGAGGACCGAGGACCAGTAGATATTTCAGATTATGGTGAAATTACCTCAAGTGGTATCTCCATAGCCACACACACACTGATCAAATCTACCGTACCCAGCACACACACACTGATCAAATCTACCGTACCTAGCCACACACTGATCAAATCTACCGTACCTAGCCACACACACACACACTGATCAAATCTACCGTACCTAGCCACACACACACTGATCAAATCTACCGTACCTAGCCACACACACTGATCAAATCTACCGTACCTAGCCACACACACTGATCAAATCTACCGTACCTAGCCACACACACACTGATCAAATCTACCGTACCTAGCCACACACACTGATCAAATCTACCGTACCTAGCCACATACACACTGATCAAATCTACCGTATCTCGCCACACACACACTGATCAAATCTACCGTACCTAGCCACACACACTGATCAAATCTACCGTACCTAGCCACACACACACTGATCAAATCTACCGTACCTAGCCACACACACACTGATCAAATCTACCGTACCTAGCCACACACACACTGATCAAATCTACCGTACCTAGCCACACACACACTGATCAAATCTACCGTACCTAGCCACACACACTGATCAAATCTACCGTACCTAGCCACACACACACTGATCAAATCTACCGTACCTAGCCACACACACTGATCAAATCTACATGTACCTAGCCACACACACACTGATCAAATCTACCGTACCTAGCCACACACACTGATCAAATCTACCGTACCTAGCCACACACACACTGATCAAATCTACCGTACCTAGCCACACACACTGATCAAATCTACCGTACCTAGCCACACACACACTGATCAAATCTACCGTACCTAGCCACACACACTGATCAAATCTACCGTACCTAGCCACATACACACTGATCAAATCTACCGTATCTCGCCACACACACACTGATCAAATCTACCGTACCTAGCCACACACACTGATCAAATCTACCGTACCTAGCCACACACACACTGATCAAATCTACCGTACCTAGCCACACACACTGATCAAATCTACCGTACCTAGCCACACACACTGATCAAATCTACCGTACCTAGCCACACACACTGATCAAATCTACCGTACCTAGCCACACACACACTGATCAAATCTACCGTACCTAGCCACACACACACTGATCAAATCTACCGTACCTAGCCACACACACTGATCAAATCTACCGTACCTAGCCACACACACACTGATCAAATCTACCGTACCTAGCCACACACACTGATCAAATCTACCGTACCTAGCCACACACACACTGATCAAATCTACCGTACCTAGCCACACACACACTGATCAAATCTACCGTACCTAGCCACACACACTGATCAAATCTACCGTACCTAGCCACACACACTGATCAAATCTACCGTACCTAGCCCACACACACACACTGATCAAATCTACCGTACTAGCCACACACACTGATCAAATCTATACCTAGCCACACACACACTGTACCTAGCCACACACACACTGGATCAAATCTATCACCAGATCAAATCTACCGTACCTACACACACACTACCGTCACCTAGCCACACACACACCGATCAAATCTACCGTACCTAGCCACACACACACTGATCAAATCTACCGTACCTAGCCACACACACACTGATCAAATCTACCGTACCTAGCCACACACACACACTGATCAAATCTACCGTACCTAGCCACACACACTGATCAAATCTACCGTACCTAGCCACACACACACTGATCAAATCTACCGTATCTAGCCACACACTGATCAAATCTACCGTGCCTAGCTACACACACTGATCAAATCTATCGTACCTAGCCACACACACTGATCAAATCTACCGTACTAGCCACACACTGATCAAATCTACCGTACCTAGCCACACACACACACTGATCAATCTACCGTACCTAGCCACACACACACTGATCAAATCTACCGTACCTAGCCACACACACAACATTTAAATAATGAAGGACAGGTTACCGATTGAAAGTCACGGGTTCGATACTCAGTAAGAACCAAGGGGAATTTTCCCAGGTCATTATGTCAGTTGTTAAAGATGTCCCTCAGAACCACACAGCTTGAAATGGTTACCTGACTTAAGTTGGGGAAAGGCGGGCATGGCTGCCCAACCACCTAACCGGCCTTTATATGCGGAGGTTACAGAAACAGATGAATTATAATTCAACTGCTCCCATAGCCCTCAAGGGATAAGGGAACTTTACTATTTACTTACTGATGATCTACTTATTTGATGGATTCTATTTTGTCACAATCAGGACAACAAAAAAAAAAAGAAAAAAAAATATGAATTTCGTTTATTTCACTATCTTTAAATTTGGATGTACGTAACTGAAAATTGTAGAACTGTGATGTACAAGTTACGGCTGTACAAGCTACGGCACGGCTGTACAAGTTACGGCTGTACAAGTTACGGCTGTACAAGTTATGGCTTTACAAGTTATGACTGTACAAGTTATAGCTGTAAAAGTTATGACTGTACATGTTATAGCTGTACAAGTTATGGCTGTACAAGTTATAGGTGTAGGAGTTTATGATGAACAAGTTATGGCTGTACAAGTTATGGCTGTACAAGTTGGAGGAGAAAGATAAAGGGCCATATTGGCCATAGAAGGGGATGGGCAATCTTTCACCAGCTTAAGGCCAGGGAAAATAAATGAACAGCATCAGAGGCAACAATTTATTTATCCTCTGTTGTCTCCCCTTTAACAGCTGTCCAGGGTTGTTAATATTGCAATATTGTATTGGTATTGGCAGTATTGCCAATACTTTTTTAAGTATTGGTACGATATTGCAATACTTCATGAAATTTGATATTGGTATTGGTATTGCCAATAATTATTTTTGATATTGGTATTGATTTTTAACCAATACTTAAAGCAATATTCAATAAGTTCTCTACAACATTGGTTGTGAATAAAGCTGAATATAATAAATTTTTCTTTGGTGTCGCCATCTTGCGAGTGACATTGCCAATCAATTTTTGAATGAGACTGAGCAATGAATGATAATAGAAATCATATATGATATCTGTGGCAATGAGTATTGACCAGTGAGTACTCTTAGTAAATTGATTTCTATGGAATTTGCTATTCTTTCCAAGCTTTTTTCCGGTTGCATTAAATAATTTTCTTGAGTGTTTATTGTTATTTGCAAAGTATCGTCAGGCAGATCACTTGGTATGCTTTTGGTAACACCTGGTGAAACCCGGTGGAATTCAATGTATGATGCTGTCACCAGAGTTTACAACATTCTCTGTGTAAGTGACATGGAAGTTGTTGACAAACTTTGTGATGAACTTGATATCAAAAGACTACAGCCTGTACAGAAAACATTTGTTAAAGAGTATGTTGCTGTTATGAAGCCTGTTTGCTGTGGACTAGATATTTTGCAGGGTGAAACTAAAAAAGACATTGGACTTGGTTTCCTTTTACCAACACTTGTCGTGATGAAGGCTCAGTTAAAAGTGTTTCTTGATCAAGGAAAGAATGATCGGCTCGTAGTTTGTTCTCCATTAGCTTCATGTCTTTTGAATGCCATCGATAGAAGATATGCAAACATGTTTGATAGCATTGATGCTCAGCTGGCATCCGTTGTACACCCCAAATTCAAGTTGGACTGGATGGATGATGATTTGCAGCGTTCGCATCTTATTGAAGTACTGAAGAGACGTGTTTCACAATCACTGATGTGAATCAAGAAATTATTAATTACTTGGCAGACACTTCACACAGTATTGCATCATTGGATGCCTATCCACATATCCGTAAAATATAAATATACCTGAATACAGGACTTCCTTCAAGCGCTGTTGCTGAAAGGCTGTTTTCATTAGGACAGCGGTCGGGGAACCGGGGTAAATTACCCCAAATGGGGTAAAAATGAAATTTTGGGCGGTAAAAATGAAACTTTTGTGAGTAAAAAGTATATATTTTTAATTTGCTATGGGGTAATATCAACAAAAATATTTTGGGGTAATGATTAAAAAAGTTCCCCGACTGCTGCATTAGGAGGACGAGTATTTTCGCCTCTTCGTTCACGACTGAGCAGTGCGCATTTTGAAATGGTTACTTTTCTTCGCCTGCCAGTTAGGTGGCGTTACCCTGTGAACTCTACTGGAATTCATCATTAGTTTTCCAGATGTAATGCAATCCACTGACTCGGTCTGACTGCTTTTACTATAGTGTGATGTTTAACTGTTATCATTTGCTTTTCTATGACAGTCATTTGCTTCATCCATCCATTCATTCATTCACAATATGTGTACAGCATACATATTAAAAATCTTGTTGCTAAAGGACGTTAAGGTATGCCGACTTTTTTAATAGTAGTTTATTATGTTGTCAAAGACTTTTGGATGCTTTGAGGGAAACTGATGAAGCAAGTGTTAACCATTGAACAAAATTTGGTTAAAATACATCATCTAAATCAGTCAAAAATGTTGTTATCGTTTATCGATGTAAGTGATATAGAGCAATGAATTACGTATTTGCGTTTTATTCATCGAATGACCCAAATATTGGTATTGGTATTGGCAATAATAAATAAATATTGGTATTGGTATTGCAATACTGGTTTTAAAATTGTATTGGTATTGGTATTGCAATACTGGTTTTAAAATTGTATTGGTATTGGTATTGCCAATATTTTTTTTTAGTATTGTTAACAACCCTGCAGCTGTCTTACATTCACGTAACATATAGATGTTACACTAATAGCGGAATTTTTTTAAAGTCACGTTTAAGGGACTTTAGGGGGTGTGGACAGTCGGTTTTTCAACAATAATCATTAATCACACGTGTTGCTGACCAAACTACAGAAATAGATTACAAAAATAAAACACCACAAAAGTAAACAATGAAATAAACATGGGCAATATTAACAAAAAATGATACATTTAATTATTAAAACTTAAGCAGTATCAACAATACCTCAACAATATCCAGAATTTACATGACAAGGAGAGCTAGCACGTAAAGATGGAGAGCTAGCTCCTAAAGATGGAGAGCCAGCAGCTAAAGATGGAGAGCTAGCACCTGAAGATGGAAAGCCAGCACCTAAACACCTAAAGATGGAGAGCTAGCACCTAAAGATGGAGAGCTAGCACCTAAAGATGGTGAGCTAGCTCCTAAAGATGGAAAGCTAGCACCTAAAGATGGAGAGATAGCACCTGAAGATGGAAAGCCAGCACCTAAACACCTAAAGATGGAGAGCTAGCACCTAAAGATGGAGAGCTAGCACCTAAAGATGGTGAGCTAGCTCCTAAAGATGGAAAGCTAGCACCTAAAGATGGAGAGCTAGCACCTAAAGATGGTGAGCTAGCTCCTAAAGATGGAAAGCTAGCACCTAAAGATGGAGAGCTAGCACCTAAAGATGGAGAGCCAGCACCTAAAGATGGAGAGCCAGCACATAAAGATGGAGAGCCAGCACATAAAGATGGAGAGCAAGCACATAAAGATGGAGAGCAAGCACCTAAAGATGGAGAGCTAGCTCCTAAAGATGGAGAGCCAGCACATAAAGATGGAGAGCCAGCACCTAAAGATGGAGAGCAAGCACATAAAGATGGAGAGCCAGCACCTAAAGATGGAGAGCAAGCACATAAAGATGGAGAGCTAGCACATAAAGATGGAGAGCTAGCACCTAAAGATGGAGAGCTAGCACATAAAGCCGTGGTAGTGCCCGTACCCTATGGAGTGCGGGGAAGGCTGTGAAGGGGTACGCAGACATGTAATTTTCGTGTCAAACAACTACATGTAATACTTCCAAGTGGGTCGCCAGTCTGCTGCGTGATTCATCACCAGACCACGTGACCCAAGTATCACATTGGATAGGTATCACTCTCCATAAAGAAAATAAATACGTTTATTAGCGAACGTACGTATGAGGGGCACCACGGACATATCTTGTAGGCCACAGTCGCGATAAAGGCTGAGGACCGCTGACCTAAAGCCACAATATGAACTTGATACCTTCAGGGAATTTCGAAAAATACTTTAAATAATTTATTAATCATGTCCTGCTAATTATAAAAAAAGCATACATGCCACCACCAATGTTTATTTATCTATCTATCTATCTATCTATATATATATATATATATATATATATATATATATATATATATATATATATATATATATATATATATATATATTCTAAATATAGGCCTTACATAACAACATTTTTACTTCCTGGCCAAAATGTGGAATAAAATAAAGTCGAATGTGTTGGGTTTTATAATATTGTTATTTATTTTGTATCCTCTCATAAACAAACACTTATACTACGAGGGTAAGGTATAAGTAATATTTTGATAAATCAGTATTATTATTGATTAATCAAGTGTAATCGGCTAAAATAAAACCCCTGTCAATGCATGACGGTAATAAAAAAAATTAAAAAGTGTTAAGGGACAATACTCAGTTATTAATAACATTTTTGCATTAACTCTGAATTGCCTCTCTTTAATTAAATATTTTCATTTTGGCACCAAGCCATGGCACATATAAGTTGAATTCGTTACGTTGATGTTTTAATTACATTTCGGTTGTATTCTACTTATTTAAAGTTTTCATTAATCTAAAATTAAATGAAACAGGACGGATCAAGTGTGCCAGAATACACAATTGATTGGTATTTGCAAAACTGAAGAAATAATACAAAACAACAACAATATATATTTATATATAAATAGATATACAGATTTAAAAAAAAAAAGCTTTTATTAAAATGTACTAAAAAGCTACAAAGTAAAAAAAAAGACTTAGATCGTATATGCTAAGTGTGTAACTATCTAGGTCAGAGGTCACAACCATGTCCACGGACCCCTTCTTGTACGCCCCCATTCTCACCTTTTCCCTTCCGACTTTATTTTTCCTTCAAGCTTACATATTTTTTCC
Source organism: Bulinus truncatus (assembly GCA_021962125.1). Classification (NCBI taxonomy): domain Eukaryota; kingdom Metazoa; phylum Mollusca; class Gastropoda; family Planorbidae; genus Bulinus; species Bulinus truncatus. The sequence continues at coordinate 461,114 of JAGDYQ010000321.1, forward strand.
TTTCAGTCTTTGAGCGAAAACCACTATTGATCCTGTGTAGGTTCTTTTTCTTGGGGGGGGGGGGGAAATATTGAATGATTTTAATCGCCTCTTCACTGAGTGAATTGATATTACCTGGCTGGCTAACACTGCTTATAGAGTATCTCGAGGTCTTCTTATGTTCACCACAAATGTATTCAATTTTGAAAACCATCTCAAAAGGTAATCACGTCATTAAAACATCCGTTGAAAAGTTTGCATCGTTTAAAAGCAAAACATATTAGCTAGGTATGCAAGGTCCACCTACCTACCATCTACATATCTACATACCTTACCTATCTACCCTGATTACCTACCACCTAATACCTACCTTACCTAATACTTACCTACCCTCCACCTACCTACCTTAATTACCTACCACCTACATACCTACCTACCTACCTACCTTACCTACCTACCCATACATACATCCATACATCCACCCATCCATCCACCCATCCATCCATCCACCCGTCCGTCCGTCCATCAATCTATCCATCCATCCATCCATCCATCCGTCCGTCCGTCCATCCATCCATCCATCCAACCATCCAACCATCCACCCATCCATCCATCCGACCGTCCGTCCATCCATCCATCCATCCACCCATCCATCCATAAAGGAACTAATCACTTCCTTTTTTTTGTAAAATAGTTTGGCCTGTAAAGTATTTCTAATTTGGCCTGTAAATTATTTATAATGTGGACTGTAAAGTATTTCTAATTTGAACCACATATTATTTCTATAAATACTAGAATGAAAAAAGCCATTTTTTAAAATACTATATTATTAAAGGAATTTAATTATTTCGAGATTTGAATATTCTAGCTCATTCAGGGCCGATTTTATTTTACTGTTGGACAGAGCCCACACACGCCCCCCCCCCTCTCCGATTCTACTTATTATTATTTTAAATTTTGTTTTATATATCAAATGAAATAAAATTGAAAGGACTTTAATGTGAAAGATTTAGTGTTTTTTTTTAAAATATAGTAGTATTAAAGTTTTCAAATTATGTGTAATCCCGAACAATTTCTCAACATAAAAATACAGAGGGGCCCCAAAAATATTGTGTGGTAAGTCTATACAACAAAAACAACAACAACAAAAACAACTTAGCAATATTTTTTATTTTTCAAAAAGGAGCCTAAGATATTTATTGTGAATCCGGCTCTGTCTTTAGTAGTCACTTTTGTATTTTGAATTACGCAGTGGCTACGGTTACGCCCAACGTAATCCGTATTTTTTTCCGGGTTACGGCCATAGATATTGCTCCACACCCTAACCCTAACCCTATCCCTAACTCTATCCCTACCCTATACCTAATCATAACCCTATTCCTAACTCTAATATCTGTGGCCGTAACCTGGAAAAAAATACGGATTACGGCCACTGGCGGCGGGGCAGGGGGGCGACCGCCTCCCCTAAAACTTTTAAGGGGTGGCGGCGCCCCCCCCTTGAATTTCCAGTCTGCCCCCCCCCCCCCTAAAATTTTAACTTTTTTAACTTTGTAATTCATTTTAGTTTATATGTATCATTTTCATAATTCATTTGATTTATTTCTTAAATTTAATATTTGAAAGAAATTATAATTAATTTACACTTTACAGTAATCACATTACTGAGAGTTGTTGTGGCACATTTTAAAAAGTGTTGCCATCTACCGAATGACGGCAAATGTAATTTTTAAAGTAAATGCAATTATTTATTATCTTGTCATAAATTACTTTTTGTTTATGGAGGTTCCGGTTTCAGTTTCGTGTTCACCTTCATTCGTGATAATTATTTTCTGATCTAATTTCACTATTAAATTTGTAAACAAACTGACATTACGATACAAAAAAGATTAAAAAGCAAGGTATGTGTCAACATTTTATGTGTATCATGCATAAAGTTAATAAAACTAGAATAATATTCAGTGGCGTAAATAGGGTGGGGGAGCGGAGTCCAAATACAAGCGTCCCCCGGGCCCCCAGTTTTTATTTTAGCGCTAAATATTAAATACTAGCTGTACCCGCCACACGCTGTAACGAGCACGGTCGGTAATATGTTTTTGTAACACACTTTGGAAGGGCCGGAAATTATTACAATGTGGGTAATGTTTAGAGAGAGTTTGTATTTTTGGGGACACATACCTGTTAAGTTAGATGACCTAGTTAGGCTGGAATTAAAAGCAAGGCTAAGTGTCCATGTATTATCAAGAAAGAAATGTTGTGATAAGCTAATTATCTACTGTCTGGTTTCGTATGTATGGCGCCAAACTTTCACATGGGCTTGATTAATGATACAAAGAATCAGTGTCCCAAAGTTTCTAGGTTGAGCAATGTATTTACAAGAATATAGGTCAAACATTGTATTTTCAAGAATGTGTCTTGCCCCCCCCCTCTTAAATTTTCTAGGGGGGCGGCGCCCTATTTTGGCTTGCCCCCCCACCCCCAATTAAAATATTTCGTTCCGCCGCCGGTGATTACGGCTCTATTCCTATTAAAAAATTGATACATTCATAACGAGCAAAGCTTTTGCGGGTCTATAAATGGTTGGATCGGTACCAGCGCTATTTTACAACGAATTATTTTAAAATGTCAATCATTTATTTGAGATATAGAGAAAGCTCAAGTCTTCCATAATTCAATGTTTCATCAGTTTAAATAAAAACACATCATGGTTTTACTGTGTATCTTTTCTACGCCACAGGTTAAATCGGTTGTAATTTCAACTGATCGTAAAAGATGTGATAAATCAATTTAATTAAAAACAAATATAGCGAAAAACCGAAGTTTTCTTCAACTAAAAAAAGCTAAATAGTAGTTTCGTATTTCAAAATCATTTCTTCGCAAATGTATTCGGTGGTTGAGTAAATTTCACTATTTATATCATCGGCCGCTGACTGGGGCCTGTGGGTAAAATCGAACGATTCATCGGTCACTCCCAGGCAGCCCCGTAGCGTGAAAATTCTACAGCAGGGGCCAGGCAATAGCAGGGGGGACCAGGTAATACATTTTACTAAGTAGAACAAATAAGTAGAGGGGCCAGACAAAACGCAGGGGGGGGGGCCCGGCCCCCTGCCCCCCCGCACGCTACGGGCCTGCTCCCAGGGGTCAGTGGCGCGTAATGTGCTAGCGCAACTTTTTCTAAAGCCCGGCCGTTACAATGTCGTTTTTTTATTCTTTAATCCTGCGTTTATAAAAATAAATAAATAAATAATTATTGTTGGTTTTATTTTGCTAAATCCTAAAAGGCCTAATGATAAATCTGGCTCTGACTCCGTATTATTTATACACTAACGGTGTTGTATAGTGTGTCTGTCACAGTGCAATAGGCATATCAACATTGTCATCATATCTAATACATAATCGTCTAACTTAGGCCAGGGGTCGGCAACCTTTTGAGACGGAAGAGACAAAAATTTTAATTTACAATTTTCTCAGTTTTTAGAGAGCCACTAAAATTGTTGTTTCAATGTTATGGTATTTGATTAGGATTAGGTATATAAACCATCATCTTAAGCCTGTTCCAATGTGAACACAGGACGTGTTAGCGCATTTTCGTGTTATGTATCAGTACGTATGTGAGCTTTCAGTAAATATTTGTAAATTTTGGAAACGCAGTGGCTACGGGACCAGGGAACGGGACTCCATATTATTTTTTTCCGGGGTCCAACTATAGATGATCATGCGCTCTAGCGCTCTAGACGGACTATATTTTTTTTACGGCTGTGATGTTTCTCCTAACCCTAACCCTATCCATAACCCTAACCCTATCCATAACCCTAACCTTATCCCTAACCCTAACCCCAACCCTAACCCCCTAACCCTAACCCTAATCCTAACCCTATTCCTAACCCTAACCCTAGCGTAGAAAAAAATATGCATCTATAGCTGGACGCGGAAAAAAAATAATACGGAGTTCCCGTTCCCTGGTCCCGTAGCCACTTCGTTTTGGAAATGTTTATAAATTCAATTGTGTAATCCATATATCTGAAAAAAATATTAAAAAATGAAAATGACATAATTATTAATATAACTTATATAGTAAAAAACGGTACCCTAAAAACACTGATGCCCAGCCCCCAGAGGGCATGACCAAAATTATTTAAACCAAATTTATGTTAGGGGGATAGATACTCTTGGGGCCCCTAGGACACTTATTCTCGTATCACTACGTATAAGGTGTAGAATGGGGCCATGAAAATGACATAATTATTAATATAGATAATATAGTAAAAAAAACGGTAACCAGCCTCAGAGGTCAGCTTTTTTCAGCTTTTTACTTTTTGTTTCGTTAAAACAAATCTCATTCATTTCTTGATTAACAATTTTTACATACCCCCCCTCTTCTTCCCTTTTTAATTTAGGCAGACCTGTATGTTTTTGTATGAGGTTCGAGGGGGGATATCAGTATTTGTTTCTCCTCAATTTACTGATACGGTTGAAATCGTCTGTTGCATTAAGACAACATAAGCGAAGCTGCAAAATGTATTTAATCATAACACGAACAGGTGAAAAATGAAAATTCAAATGATTAAACTAGTTCTGTAGCATTAGAGAATGTTCTGAATATTGTTGATTTCAAGCACCACGTTTGTGGTGTATTTGATAGAGCAAGGGCTGCCGCCAGGTAATCTTAACCCCTCCTTCCCATCTCCGGACAATCTACATCAGATGGGGCCCCTAAATTAACTCCACCCCAATTGCTTTGTCCTTTTATTGCATACAGGGAATGGGGCCCAGAGGGCCCTGAAGTATAATCGGATTACAACCCCTCCCCTCTCCCTTGTTTTTAAACAATGGCTCATAACAATTGACTGAAATACAGGCTGTTATGAAATTTACTAGTAAACTATATATTGTATGTGATGTAAACTATACATTGTTTGTGATATAAACTATACATTGTATGTGCTATAAACTATAAATTGTATGTGATGTAAACTACATATTGTATGTGATGTAAACTATACATTGTATGTGATGTAAACTATACATTGTATGTGATGTAAACTATACATTGTATGTGATGTAAACTATATATTGTATGTGATGTAAACTATACGTTGTATGTGATGTAAACTTTACATTATATGTGATGGATGTTGTTTTAGTTATAAATCGCAGACAGAAGCTGACAAGCACCGGACGTGTTTTGAAAATTATTTATTAATATTTAATGAGTCTGAAATTAAACACCTGACCTTTACTGTAAAACTGAGACAAGTCACAGGTGATACGACAATGGCGCTGTCAGAGGTAAACTCAGATAAATGAGATGAATGAATTGTTATGTATTGCAGTGTTAAACTGTCAATTGAGACTGGCTGTTTATATAGTACATAAAGTATTAAACTGTCAATTGAGATAGGACGGTTATGTAGTACAGTTTTAGACTGCCAATCTGAACATTCAGCTAGGCTAATCCAGGCATCTCTAAATGTCAACCTGACATTAGTCCAGGTAACTAAAAGGTGGCAGAGCAAATGCGCTAAATAGGCAAACCATTTATTAGCCGTAGTAATAGGTGAAACATGTTTATTATCATCCAAATGACCTTTGAACCCTAAATTGGAAAACGCCCCCTTTGTTTACTTACGTCAATACGTTGTTGTTTTTTTAATTTACAACGCTTAACACAAATTTATTGAAACCACTATACCAGTACTTAATTTTACCAGCTACACTCCACTCCACTTCACATAATTCAATGGGCTTTTAGCGTGCACATTGGTTTATTTTACACGAGGAGAGCGCACATCCGTTTATCAATATGCAAGCTAGGCGTTTGCCTAGGTCATATGAGTTGGATTGTGTGGATTCATTTATACAAATATAGAAAAAACAAAAATACTCATTTAAAAAAAAAATCAAAAAACAAAATACGAATTTTTTTTAAATAAAAAAAAAATACGCATTTTTCAAAAAAGAGTAAAATCATCTTAACACAATGCAGCACACCAACAACACAATGCAGCACATCAACACAATGCAGCACACCAACACAATGCAGCACACCAACAACACAATGCAGCACACCAACAACACAATGCAGCACACCAACAACACAATGCAGCACACCAACAACACAATGCAGCACACAAACACAATGCAGCACACCAACACAATGCAGCACACCAACAACACAATGCAGCACACCAACAACACAATGCAGCACACCAACAACACAATGCAGCACACAAACACAATTCAGCACACCAACACAATGCAGCACACCAACAACACAATGCAGCACACAAACACAATGCAGCACACCAACACAATGCAGCACACCAACAACACAATGCAGCACACCAACAACACATTGCAGCACACCAACAACACAATGCAGCACACAAACACAATTCAGCACACCAACACAATGCAGCACACCAACAACACAATGCAGCACACCAACAACACAATGCAGCACACCAACACAATGCAGCACACCAACACAATGCAGCACACAAACACAATGCAGCACACCAACACAATGCAGCACACCAACACAATGCAGCACAACAACACAATGCAGCACACCAACAACACAATGCAGCACACCAACAACACAATGCAGCACACCAACACAATGCAGCATATTCATTTGCAAACATCATTGATGGGTGGCATTGATTTAAAACTTTCTAAAATATAACTTGTAAAGTAGGAAAAAAATAAAAATATTTTCCCCGATTTAGACCCGCCAGACTTAAAGTAAAGTATAACAAAAACAAAACAAATGGTATCGCAATTCGATTTATAAATACATTTCATTAATGATACCAAAGATTTTATGTTCATTTAGCCCCTGTATTTATCGACACAACACCAATGCTGAAAACTGTTTCAGTAAAAATGAAAAGGCTTCAATTGAGATGAAACATTAAAATAATCAGTTATTTATCAGGCATAATTTTATTTCATTAAAGAAAAACAAGCAATCTAAGCCTGGATACAGGACATGTTAGCGCATTTTCGTGTTATAAGTAAGGGAAGTAAGTCATGTTGAATAACTATTACAAAAATAAATAATGAGTTACGCCCCTTTGTACGCCCCTTTGTTAATATAGCTTATATAGTAAAAAAAAGGTACCTAATAGGCCCTTTTAATTCGGCCCTCAGAGGTCAGATCGCGAAATGGACTTTTGATGCACACATGGCAGGCCAAAACCTACAAAATTATATATATATATATATATATATATATATATATATATATATATATATACATCATGGGTCTAGGACTTATGGTTGCTGAGATCTAGGGTGATGACAGACAGACAGACAAAACGGGGACAATAGAGCATTTTTTTTTCGAAAATGCTCTAAAAATGTGTAAATATTCAGCCATTTTTAAAATGTAGGCAGAAAACGCACTTTTCTCGCGTCAGAAAAATTAATTCATATTTACAATATTTTTTCATATTTTGAAACATTCGTTTCTTTATATCAATGATTCGTTCATTATCATTTTTTTTGTAAAAAAAAGAGAAACATGATAAAGTTCAATAACCCTTGTTATAGTTATATATATATATATATATATATATAAATATATATATATATATATATATATATATATATATATCAGGGTGATTCAAAAAAATGAATTTTTGAATTTTTCATGGGGCACCATCTGAAAATGTTCCAATATATGAAAAAATAAATTAGTAAAATTTTTATTGATTTTGACACATGTTGAATGGTTGCTACCACATTGTGAATTTTACAAATTTCAATTATTTTACCCCTTGTTGGTAATAACGTGACTACCTGACTGACTATGTCCAAAACATATTATTAATTGTGTGAAATGATGAAGATCCAATGCCACTCTTATTTATTTCAGTTAATTTTAATCTTTGCTCTTAATTATTCTTTGTTAATTTTTTTTGTCTAATTTCTTTGGCAGCGTTTACACAAAATCAATATTATAATATCACTCAGTTAAATTTGTGTATTTTATCTCTTAAAATCGTTTCAACTAGTATAATGAAGATGTCCATTAGTAGAGCGAAATTCAATGGAGCATGTGTCCTACTGGAGCGAAAAATGCAAAAGGAAATATTGTGGCTGGCCTGTCGTCATCATATGCTTGAAATTATGTTGGAAGCAGGTGTGAAGCATTCATTTGGTCCCTCTACAAGTCCAGATATAGCAATCTTTAAGCGGTTTAAAGAACACTGGCCACTCATTGATAAATCAACATTTCAGACTGTTTGACAGATGAGTCTAGTACATCAGTCGTTGTTGACATTGCTGAAGAAATTATCGAATTTGCACAAAAACAGATCACAACTTTTCAACCCCGTGACGATTATCGAAAGCTAATTGACTTAGTCATTATTTATCTTGGAGGAATTCCAGCAAAAGATATATCATTTAAACAACCAGCAGGACTTCATCGTACTAGGTGGATGACCAAAGCCATATATGCCATCAAAATATGGCTATTTCGGGCCCAATTTCGACTCACGGCAAAAGAAGAATGGGGTCTCAGAAACATATGCATTTTTACCACAAGAATTTATACAAGATCCTGGTTTACAGCACCATCAGCCATTTTAGCTCCTCGAAATGATCTCTAGCTTGTCACAAGCCTACAAAGGTTAGGGTTAACATTAGTTGGACTAATTAATTTAATGTGCCAAGTGAATAGTGAAGTTGTTAATATTATAAAACTTATTGTATCATTTATGTATTTGCTTGCAGCTATCCTGATTCACATATTTCAGCGGTGGCTTTGAAAAAATTCTAAGACACCTCTGGTATTTATCAGAAGAACTTGTTGCATTGACTTTTTTTGATGATGAAGTACCACTTGACATAAAACAGAAAATGGTGAAATGTTTGAAAACAAATGGTTTACCTGGCTCATTGAAAAAACCAACAATTGATCAATCTCTGATAGAATTCAAAGAACTTGATTTTGTTTCAGATAACATCTTTCGTTTTTTTGCCATTTTTGGACTGTCATCTGAATTTTTGAGCAGTGATCCAGGTAGTTGGGAGACCAATGAAACCTTCAAAAAAGCAAAAACTGAACTATCCTCTCTCAGAGTTGTGAATGACATAGCAAAACTTGGAGTAGCTCTTATGGAAGAGTACAATAAACTTCACACAAACAATGAAGAACAGAAACAGTGCCTGCTGATGGTTGTGAAACAGTATAGACAGAACTGCCCAGACAGGAACAAGTCAACATGGTGCAGTTGGACCAAGATTTTAATTATTAATTTAATTGTTTGTATACTTTTTATTAAACAAGTAAAATAACTTTAGATTTGTTTAACAGGTAATGAATATACTGATTTTTTCATTATTATTATTTGTTAAAACTAAACATGGCGGTAGCACCCTCTTAATATAGTCCAAAAAATGTAAAATTTTTACTGAATTTTTTTTTCATATATTGGAACATTTTTGGGGGGTGCCCAAAGTTAAATTCAAAATTTTATTTTTTACCATATTGTTTTGAATCACCCTATATATATATATATATATATATATATATATATATATATATATATATATATATATATATATATATTAAAATATCAAAACAAGTGTGGCTTATATATCTCAAGCTAAAATCCAAATAAGCCTACGCGTTTATCCGAGTTTCTTTTGTAAGTCAATGAAAGTAAAATTACCCTTTTTATTAAAACGTTTCTCCCAACTTCTTGTCTGATTGATTGTTTGTCCGCGGAATATGGCAATCCAATTTTAGACCACTTTCCGATAAGCTGATACTTTCAATAAAACTCAGAACCCGATAACAATGCAATATTCTTACTATTTCATTATGATTTGATGAGTTTCTTAATAAATAAAATTAAATATGTATGGCGAATAGGTCACAGCCTTGTCTAAATTAAGGGAAATTACTGATGCTAAATATAGTACACAGTAACGGAATTTGGCACCAATTTTAGACCACTTTCCGAAAAACTATAGCTCCGATACTTTCAATATAGCTCAGATCCCGATGACAATGCAATATTCTTACTATTTCATCATGATTTAATGAGTTTCTTAAGTATTTTTCGAAAATAAAAATTATTGTGGCTGAAGTAGTGATATTTTCGAGCAGAACTAGATATAGTTTAATCGGGTCTGTCTTACACCAACATTATTTAACTCTTCGTATTAACTGAAAAAAAAATATTTTAACTAAAAAGTAGAAAATAAAAATTACATTATAAAAAAATATTTTATAAAAAAAAAAACAACGTTTTTCTTGCGTACTAAAAAGCAGAAAATAATTTCTGAATAAATTGGTCACATGGTAGTAGACTTTATAAGAGCTTCTGATTTTTATAAAAACGAAAAACGTTGAGCGCATGAACACAAACATCCAGACATTTCTAACATACTCTAATTTATATAAATGAAAACATGTTTAATCTAATTTCACTATATTAATATATTAATTCAATTGACTTTACGAGTATTACATTCTATATCATGAGTTTAGGTTATACAACACTAGAATTAATTTTACATACTCATATGCATTTTGTTATCGAATTTTTAAAAAATAAATGATCGGCAATATCGTGATATTTCGAAAACCTTCTGTAATAATTCTTTTGGGATTTAATTGTCAACATTTGACGATTCTAATACTGTAATACAAACATTCAAATAATATAAAATTCATGCGCCCAACGTTGTTTGTTTTCATAAAAATCAGAAGCTCTTATAAAGTCTATTACTATTACCATGTTACCAATTTATTCAGAAATGATTTTCTTCTTTTTAGTACGCAAGAAAAACGTTGTTTTTTATAACATATTTTTTTATAATGTAATTTTTATTATTGCACATGTTGACAGTTAGCCAGTCTGTGTGTGTTATGCTATTTATTTCTGTTAAATTTCAGGTAAAGCTCTTTGATTTTTAAAAAATATACACATTATTGAAAAAAAATAAATTCTATTTACATTATTTAGTAACACTTAAAATTTTTTTTTCGGGTAGAATTTGCTTTAGAGCAGTCCCGTAGCGTGAAAGTTCTACAGCAGGGGCCAGGCATACTACAGCAGGGTCCGGGCAATAGCGGGGGGGGGGGCAGGTAATATATTTTACTAAGTAGAGCAAATAAGCAGAGAGGGCCAGACAAAACGCAGAGCCAGCTTTAGAGCCATTTTATATCTTCAGTTGATGATTCTTTTTAACATATTTCGTTTAATGCATCTGTTTGTTTCAGCGCTAATTTTTTACAGCATTTTCGAAAAAATAATGCTCTATTGTCCCCATTTTGTCTGTCTGTCTGTCTGTCCGTCTGTCTGTCTGTCTGTCCGTCATCACCCTAGATCTCAACGACCATAAGTCCTAGACCCATGATGTATATAAAATTTTATAGGTCTTGGCCTGCCAAGAAAACACTTTTGTTCGTTTCGCGATCTGACCTCTGAGGGCCGTAAAAGGGGGCTTATAAAGTACCGTTTTTTACTATATAAGCTATATTAACAAGGGAGCGCCCTATATCTCAGCAACCATAAGTCCTAGACCCATGATGTATATATCATTTTGTAGGTCTTGGCCTGCCATGTGTACATCAAAAGTTCATTTTGCGATAGGACCTCTGAGGGCCAAAAAAGGGGGCGTATTATGTACCGTTTTTTACTATATATGAGCTATATTAACAAAGGAGCGCCCTATATCTCAGCAACCATAAGTCCTAGACCCATGATGTATATATCATTTTGTAGTTCTTGGCCTGCCAAGTGTACATCAAAAGTCCATTTCGCGATCTGACCTCCCAGGGCCAAAATATTAGAGTTTCTTATGTACCGTTTTTGCTTATATTTTAAATATAAATAATAAAAGCTATTCAAAGGGGCGTAATCATTATTTATTTTTGTAACAGTTATTCAACATGATTACTTCCCTCTCTACACGTTTTTTGTCCGGCGTAACCTTAACGAAAATGCTCTAAAATGTCCTTTGTCCCAATCGGAAAAGACTTAAATTACTTGTTTTACCTTTTCTTACCGTGTTTTATTTTGAAGTCTGTTTCATCGCTTCTCATGGCAATGCCGTCTTGGGGTCACAAAGAAGCACAACTCTTGCCATTTATTCCTCTCAGGGGAGATTACAATCACATACCATTCTTTTATTTTTAAATTTACATGGTTTAAAAAAAACAAAACAAAAAAAAAACCAAAAACAACAACAACATATGTTTACCATTGGTACTTTAAACAAAGCTTGAAGAATTAGTATTTAAGAAAACTAACGAAATGTTGTGACGGAGAGATCTACACACATGCACGTACACAAACTTACTTTCATTAGCGGCCATAGGAGGTTACCGCAGGAGTCCACGCGATAGACAGAGCCCACACACCCGGAGATCATAACATTCGCTCGAAGCCCCCGCTCACAACACTCTCCCTTGGCCCCGCTCACAACACTCTCCCTTGGCCCCGCTCACAACACTCTCCCTTGGCCCCGCTCACAACACTCTCCCTTGGCCCCGCTCACAACACTCTCCCTTGGCCCCGCACACGACACTCTCCCTTGGCCCCGCACACAACACTCTCTCTTGGCCCCGCTCACAACACTCTCTCTTGGCCCGCTCACAACACTCTCCCATGGCCCCGCTCACAACACTCTCCCTTGGCCCCGCTCGCAACACTCTCCCTTGGCCCCGCCCACAACACTCTTTCTTGGCCCCGCACACAACACTCTCTCTTGGCCCATCAACTAGCAATGCCCAAGGCACCACCCACTTCTAAGACCATTTTTCTACTTACATTTCTACTTTCGTATTTTAATATAATGCATACATTTTTTCATACAATACTCATGTCTACCTTCCCATTTATGTATGCATATTTTAAAATTCTAGCATAAATTCTAAATAAGCACATACATACATCTTCTTCTTCCATGATACAAAATATCCCTTTATATTTTTTACACAAGATGACGATTACATTTACTGTATTATTTATATTATGTATGTATATCTCAAGATAATGTAAAATTTATAATGTTTAGTTTGTTATTATTTCTCTAAAATGTCTATATCTAATGTACAATCATCTCCCTTTACCGCTAATATCTAACTACGACACTTTTTTTTCATTTTTACGTAATGAATCAGGGTTGTTAACAATACTCTTAAATTGTATCGTCAATACCGATACCAATACTTCATGAAAATAGTATCGCCAATACCAATACAAATACTCATGTAAAAATGTATTGCCCAAATCGATACCGATACAATACTGATACTTTTGAGAACAACAAACTATTTTTATTTAAAATATAATGAGTGAAAGTTTTTCAAGTTTAAAAAAACAAATAAGTGAAAACAATAGAATACAATGTCAAAGCACAAATTTAATGCTAATCACTTTAGTACTTGACGGATGGCCAAGTGGTGTTGATACTCGACTGTCGACTTCAGAGTCATGGGTGAGAACAATGGGAATTTTCCCACAAGTTCACCCAGTTTTAAAAAAAGTACCCGACTTTAAGCTGGGGAAGTAAAGGCGGCTGGGCATTGTGCTAACCACACAATCCCTTCATATGTCGAGGTTATAGAAACAGATAAATCCCCGATGGCCCGTCAGGGCTGAGGGAACTTTTCTTTACTATTTCACCACTTGGCAGCACGCAAGACGACCATCATTTCAAAGCGATCATTCATTAACTTAGAACGAAATGGCAAAAAAATACACTAACCTAATGAAAACAGGCGCTGAACTCAACACTAGCCGAACAACTCAGCAATACAGTTTCTTAATGCTTGGGTAGGTTGGGTAGGGTGCTAATGACAGCATTTCTGATGAGTTATTTTCAAGATATCTGTCTACTTCAGCACCACCCTGCCGAGTAAGTGAAGTGGAAACTGCACTCAGTGCACTGCAAGCACGGTTTAAGTTTTGTTCAACTTCAGCCTTGTGATCCAAGTTGTCTTGGTGGGGAGGTGGGTGGTTTGGAGACGGGGTCTCCAAACCAGGCCCGTAGCGTGCGTGATACAGGGGCGGATTGCGACACTTGGACCACTCTGGCTGCAGTCAGAAAAGTTACCAAGACTAGTCAGTGGTGGCCACGTCTAGTCAGTGGTGGCCACGTCTAGTCAGAGGTGGCCAAGACTAGTCAGTGGTGGCCATGTCTAGTCAGTGGTGGCCAAGACTAGTCAGTGGTGGCCATGTCTAGTCAGTGGTGGCCACGTCTAGTCAGTGGTGGCCATGTCTAGTCAGTGGTGGCCATGTCTAGTCAGTGGTGGCCATGTCTAGTCAGTGGTGGCCACGTCTAGTCAGAGGTGGCCAAGACTAGTCAGAGGTGGCCAAGACTAGTCAGTAGTGGCCATGTCTAGGCAGAGGTGGCCAAGACTAGTCAGTGGTGGCCACGTCTAGTCAGTGGTGGCCACGTCTAGTCAGAGGTGGCCAAGACTAGTCAGTGGTGGCCATGTCTAGTCAGTGGTGGCCAAGACTAGTCAGTGGTGGCCATGTCTAGTCAGAGGTGGCCAAGACTAGTCAGTGGTGGCCATGTCTAGTCAGTGGTGGCCACGTCTAGTCAGTGGTGGCCATGTCTAGTCAGTGGTGGCCATGTCTAGTCAGTGGTGGCCATGTCTAGTCAGTGGTGGCCACGTCTAGTCAGAGGTGGCCAAGACTAGTCAGAGGTGGCCAAGACTAGTCAGTGGTGGCCACGTCTAGTCGGAGGTGGCCAAGACTAGTCAGAGGTGGCCAAGACTAGTCAGTGGTGGCCACGTCTAGTCAGAGGTGGCGAAGACTAGTCAGTAGTGGCCAAGACTAGTCAGAGGTGGCCAAGACTATTCAGTGGTGGCCACGTCTAGTCAGAGGTGGCCAAGACTAGTCAGTAGTGGCCAAGACTAGTCAGAGGTGGCCAAGACTATTCAGTGGTGGCCACGTCTCGTCAGAGGTGGCCAAGACTAGTCAGAGGTGGCCAAGACTAGTCAGAGGTGGCCAAGACTAGTCAGAGGTGGCCAAGACTAGTCAGTGGTGGCCACGTCTAGTCAGAAGTGGCCAAGACTAGTCAGTGGTGGCCACGTCTAGTCAGTGGTGGCCACGTCTAGTCAGAGGAGGCCAAGACTAGTCAGTGGTGGCCATGTCTAGTCAGTGGTAGCCAAGACTAGTCAGTGGTGGCCATGTCTAGTCAGAGGTGGCCAAGACTAGTCAGTGGTGGCCATGTCTAGTCAGTGAAGGCCACGTCTAGTCAGTGGTGGCCATGTTTAGTCAGTGGTGGCCATGTCTAGTCAGTGGTGGCCACGTCTAGTCAGAGGTGGTCATGTCTAGTCAGTGGTGGCCATGTCTAGTCAGTGGTGGCCATGTCTAGTCAGTGGTGGCCATGTCTAGTCAGTGGTGGTCATGTCTAGTCAGAGGTGGCCAAGACTAGTCAGAGGTGGCCAAGACTATTCAGTGGTGGCCACGTCTAGTCAGAGGTGGCCAAGACTAGTCAGTAGTGGCCATGTCTAGTCAGTGGTGGCCACGTCTAGTCAGTGGTGGTCACGTCTAGTCAGTGGTGCCCAAGACTAGTCAGAGGTGGTCGTCAGTGGAGGCCATGACTAGTGAGAATTGTCCATGACAAGTAAAATGGTGGCCGAAATGAGTCTGAAGTGATCATGACTAGTCAGAAGTGGCCAAGACAACTGGTAGGTGGACGTAACGTCAGAAATAGCACTGACTAGCCAAACTACCCATTTCTGTCCTGAAGTAAAAATAATGCATAAAAGGTCATTCGTGAATCGTCACTACATTTTCACGACCCTCAACACCATTCAGATGTGTCATAATAAAAAAAAAACTGTTTAATTTGCCATCTGTATAAGTTTTTTTTTTGTACTTTTATTTTTTATAATTTCGTTTTGTCCAAAGTGGCACATTCACCACGTTTTCAACTTTTTCTGCCCAGAATAAATATTTTAACATATCCTTAAATTAAAAAAAAAGTTATTAACAGGCTGAAACCAATTCATTGTGTGTAATCTAGTCGTGTTCTTTGCCACAATAAACAGACTGGCAGACAGGCCAGATAATTCAAATAATATCATCATTTTTTTTTCTGCAAGCGGGAAGGAAGTACAAAGTGAAGGATAAATGGGAGATTTTCCTGTCGGAACTGAAACGTTGATATCTGATTGAAAAAAAAAAGCGTTTTTTTTTGGCACTATTCCGAAAATATATATATATATATATACAGTGCTTTTTTTCTAGCGAAAAATGTTTGGGAACTCATTTCACATATGTTTTTAACTTATGTCAGAAAATACTATAATTATTTTTTATTACAAATCTGGCCAAAAAAGCTATGGGAACTCAGCTCTCATGAGTTCCCACTGAAAAAAAGCACTGTATATATATACATAGATATATACATATATATATACATATATATATATATATATATATATATATATATGCCATTTTATAATACTATTTAAATAATTTGGTAATATATTTTTACCTCTTAGTGCATTTAATGACATGGTATATTTTTAGAAAATTTATTAAAGGCTACATATACATTTTTTTATTTATTTTTAAATGGATTGAGCTTGCGTTTGTTATCATAGGTTATAGTAAATTTGCTGGACGGATGTTCGAGTGACGACTGTCGACCTGAGAGTCCTGGGTTTGATCCTCGGTGAGAACCATGGTAATTTTTTCAGGTGTTATTTGGTGCAAAGTCGTCCCACAAGTCCACCCACATTTTAAATGGGTACCTGACTTAAGTTTGGGAAATAAAGGCGGCTGGGCGTTGTGATAACCACGCAATCCCTTCATCAGCCGAGGTTATAGAAATAGATGCATCCTTAGAGTGTTATATTTAGACTAGCCATGTGCGCACAATTTAAGACTCCGTTTTCATTTTGTCTCCGTTTTCTATTTCCACAATCAATACCTACATATGTTTTAGAATAACAAAAAAAAAAACAAAAAAAAAACATTAACTTCAGACGTAGGCTATCTAGGATGTTAATTATATGAATCATTTGCAAATATATGTCAGGTAACTATTGTCATCGAGAGCAAACACGTGTGCAAATTTTTAAAAATATAATCCACAAAAAAAAAATGACGAAAATTAAGCTTCAAGATTTGATGACGCAGAATGATCAAGGAAAATTAAATAAAAGCGTATAATGATTGCAGACTTCCCCAATATAAAAAAAAAATTAAGAGAGCTGAAATGTCAGTGGCTCTCACAGTGCTTGTGGCTGAATGTCAGGAGTGCCGTGAAATAAAAACATTTGTGATAATAGTATCTAGAATCTTTGTATACATAATTACAACTCGCTTTCTGTATATATTACTAAACTAAAAATTTGTAAATCTGCAAAGCTAGAGAGGAAATCTAGCTATACAATTAACGTTGATTGTATTCTCTTTCTCTTATCTTTTATCACTGAAGGTGGGTTGCGAAAAATTACAGTTTTAGAAACACTGGTTTAGATCACATGATAGACTCTGTTGCTTAGATTAGTTTCTAACCAATATCGTGGGGGTCTCATGCTCACACTCTGAGAATATTTAAAAACAAAACAAACCTAACCGGTCTAATTCATCCCAAAGTTACACAGAAGCATGCCATTTTGTACTGGTCATCTCATGACATCACGCACCCTACCACTGGTCATCTCATGACATCACGCACCCTACCACTGGTCATCTCATGACATCACGCACCCTACCACTGGTCATCACATGTTGACAGACACCAAACCACTGGTCATCTCATGGCATCACACACCAAACTACTGGTCATCTCAAGATGCTTCACACCAAACCATTGGTCATCTTATGACGCTTAGCAGCAGACCACATACCATCCCATGATATCAAACATATGATCGCTGGACAGTTGAACCACCGCTACTCTCGCAGCATGATAATACTTATCACGCTCGGCATGTCTGTATGCATTTATAAATTTGTGTGTCTGTATGTGCGGCGAGTGAAAGTGTTGAGACGCTGAGCGGTACCCGGCGGTACCAAGCTGTTTGTTAAAGTTACGCCCTTCCAGTCTAGTTTTTTTTTCTTAAACATGACCTTTGCACCCTTCCCCCTCCCACCAATTGCAGGTGACCTGACCCGTTTTTCATAATGTAAACAAATTTATAAGCTGACCAACCCTTCGTGTTATTTTTTTAAGAGTTCAGTCCGAGACTTGAAATAACAGTAATCCGTAGTTTGAAGCAATCATGACTAGCAAGGTCTTTGCACATCAAACATCTTAATAATGATAGTAAGAAGATATTTACACATACCTTGATACAGATCTACTTGACTTGCCTCAACAAACGTGTCTTGGCAATGGAGCAAAAGGCAACTGATAGGAACAGCCGGGGTTCTTATATTTTTGGGGGCCCTAAGCTAAGTTAAAATTAGAACCCTTGGCTAGGGTAAATGAAGGGGCTCTATGCTATATATGAGGTCCCTATGGAAAGGTAAATTTAGAGGCTGTAGGCAAAGGTACATTTGGAGCCCCTAGGAAAGATAAATGTAGGGGTCATAAGCAAATGTGCATTTGGGCCCCCCTTGGCAAAGTTACCTTAGGGGCCCCGAAGGAAAAGACGTAGTTAAGGACACCGCCTTCCCTTAGTAATCTTTGAAATGTTTCCCATTGGACAACCAGCTCTTCACCAGCCTCCGACAAGGGCGTAGATCGCCCTTCCTTGGGGCCCCTAGCAACTGCTCAATTTGCGTATCCATAAAAACCTCTCTGCGTATAAGTACTTAATTTTACGAACTGATTTAGAATAATCTAGACCAGCGGTTATCAAAGTGTGGGTTGAGAGCCACTGTTGTGTCGCGAAATGACCAGATCAAAGTGTGAGTTGAGAGCCACTGTTGTGTCGCGAAATGACCAGATCAAGTGTGAGTTGAGAGCCACTGTTGTGTCGCGAAATGACCAGATCAAAGTGTGGGTTAGACTCCACTTTCTATTGTGTCATGAAATGACCAGATCAAAGTGTGGGGTTGAGAGCCACTGTTGTGTCGCGAAATGACCAGATCAAAGTGTGGAGTTGAGAGCCACTGTTGTGTCGCGAAATGACCAGATCAAAGTGTGGGTTAAGACCCACTGTTGTGTCGCGAAATGACCAGATCAAAGTGTGGGTTGAGACCCACTGTAGTGTCGCGAAATGACCTGAAATGAGCTGCCAAAAAATTGAATAACTATTTAATCAAAAATATTACAATTAATTTTAGCTTTGCTCTCATTGACAGGTGTGTCTCGAAAAACGATCTAATTTCTTATTGAGTCTCGATTTGATTGAGAGCCAGTGAATTAGGCAATATAACGTCAAGGTGTCTAACACAAAAGAGATGTATTTATACACAGTTAAGCTGCAGTTATTAACAAATAAACTGTAGGCTATTTATTCAAAATTAGCTGTATTTATATACAAATAAAATATATTTATGCAAACAAAAAGCTGTATTTAAACTAAAAAAAAGGTGCATTTATACACATTTATTATTAATGAAGTAATTATTACAAGTCCTATCTGGCACATCTGACAGATTATCTGCGGCACACCTCAACTTGGTTCTCAGTCAATTTCTGTGCGGAGTGCCGGTGGCGTAGCGAGCTTAACTCGCACCCGGGGCACAATACCTTTTTAGCGCCACACCATTCGAAAACCATATAATATTATATGTAAAATATACTATTTGGCGCCCCTTTGTGAGTAGCGCCCGGGGCATGATTGCCCCCTTGCCCCCTCCCTACGCCATTGCCGAGTGCCCATACTTTGGGTATTTCCAATCTAACTAGTAAAGTTGTCTCAATGTAAGGCCGCCATTTGAATAAAAAAAAAAACAACAAAAAACATTACATTCTAAAATCTAATATCCGATCTACATTAAAAAAATCATTTAAAATACCCAAACTCAGTGGCGTAGCGAGGGTGGGCGGGGGATACATATGTCCCCGGGCGCCGAGGTTCAGGGGCGCCAAATGGTATATTTTACATATAATATTATATGGTTTTCGAATGGGAGGGGGCGCTAAAAAGGTATTAAAAAGGTAAAATGCCCCGGGCGCAAGTTGCCTTGCCCCCCCCTCGCTACGCCTCTGCCCAAACTAATACTATAATACTATAATTCATAGTTTTCTCAGTATAATCTATTCGGTTTTTCCTGAAGCAATCCAATATATAAGTGCCTTACATACTTTATTTATTTTTTACTAACCATTAACCACTGTATTCTTTTTTTTTTGTCTTCATCGTTCTGTTCAGTGCAAGATGTCGCATCCCAGAATAGAAATTAGTCGTGGACCATTTTGTACTGCTCCCATGATGACTGAAGAATTATTTGCTTCCCCCCTAACCGCCATTATAGTATAACCATGGAATATGGGGGGGGGGGGGGGGAAAGCAAAGTCTAGAAGTATCTGTAGCTCAACTTTTACTTCCCCCCCCCCCGCCTTGACCAGTGGCCAGTTTATGTTAGTGGCCGTGATGTATCAATCATCGCACCACCTTTCTGACTTAGAACTCACCCTTGCCATCCCAGCCACTCCCCCCTCAACGTCTTGTTTGGGAGGGGGTGGGGGCTAACTCGGCATCCCGTCTCTCAACCGTGCACGTGCTAACTCGCGCCACAAGCTTACATACCGGCCGCGCATGCGTACACAAGAACAACCACACGCTTTCCTTGCCATCTTACTGTTCCACCTGTCACACACACACACACACACACACACACACACACAAACATACAAATCGCCCAACACAAACACACATACGTAATAGCTATTTGTTCATATGTAAAAAAAAAAAATGGACTTAGACTTAATTCTTGTCTAATTTATTCATTTCATATTTAAATTCTTTTAATTTTATTTCATACAACAATTTTGTTGTTTGATCTTTTTTTTTTAATTCGAGAGAAGGGGGGGGGGAGAAATGGTTTTAGACTCCAGACAAGTGATGGGCAAACTACGGTCCCAAGGGCCAGGTACTGTACGGCTCTTTCGAGTGTGTAATGCGGCCCGCGCTCCACTCCCCATACGCTAATTTAATTTATATTTATTCATAGAAACACTCCACAAAAATCTGCTCTTTGTCCGACTCTTCTATCATTTTCAAAAAGAAAAAAAATTCCCCCCCCCCCCCCACTAGCTCAAGTCATTGAATTATAAATTATCCGTATGCGACTATTTGGCTTGAGACAATGTGGGCATTAGATTAGGCAGGCACAGATTAGGTAAAATAATATATCTCTTTTTATATATATATATATATTTATATATATATATATATATATATATATATATATATATATATATATATATATATAAAGTAAAAGGGGGGGGGCTTAATATTAACAGAATGTAGAAATAAGGAATTAAAAAAAAACAAAAAAAAAAAACAAAAAAACTCAGGTGTACCCAGATCTCTTGAAGACATGTACCATCAATTTAACGGTTTTGTAGCTCCCCTCCCCTCCTATCTTTTTTTTTCATCCCCACCATAGCTGAGTGTGCAGTGAACATATGACGGCAACATGGAGGACTTAGGTGGGTGACTAGATTCGATGTGATTCGAACCAAAGCTCACAACCGAAACGCCACCGAGTCACCGATAGTTCAGTTGTAATTCAGCCCCTTTTGCACTCCGCCTCTTCTCTCATGTTAATTCCTTCATATTTGTCCGAGGGTGTGCAAAAGTTTTGAACCGCAAGCCACAATAAATTCTTAAATTTAACAGAAGGGCCGAACCGATAAAAGAAATTTGAAAGAAAAGACCGGACTAAAGCTAGGTGGGTGGAGTTTTTCTATGAATCAATAATTAAAAAGGAAATGCTAATAATCAAATGCGCGGCCCGAATCAGCCAAACGGACCGTACGTAGCCCGCGGGCCGCAGTTTGTTAACCCCTGCATTAGTCTCAGCTTTTTTTCCCCCGTACACTTTTCAAACACTAAAATGCCGCCCTCCCCCCCCCCCCTTTACTCTTCTAGTCTCGTCTTACGTTGTCATTTCTTAGAAGAAGGGTGTAGTGGGAACTCACCCATGCACACTAGGGTGGTGCGAAAATTTTTTTTTTTATTATTTTTTTTTTTATTTTTCTATTTTAATAGCAACAGATAGTTGTATTTGGAGCGAACTAACAACCTTGCCAAGATTTAGTAGATTCTATTTATTTTTAGAGTTGCCCCAAGCATGGTAAAGACTTTTGGCTTTTTTTTTAATGAACAAAACCTGCGTCAATTACAGTTCCTTTTTGTAATGTTCACAAATTTAAATGTTTATATTTGCAGTCTTATGTAAGTATTTAGTCACTGAGGTACGTTTGAATGTACTTCTAACTTAGTAGTGCTTTATTTGAAATATACACACATAAATTAACAGCAAATATATAAAATTCTAAACGTATTTATATTGTTTTGTTAGCAGAGACTAAATGTCAGCCTGTAAAATAAGCACCAGAACCTCAGTTAAATGTCCAGTGCATGGAAATGCACCTAATGTCATGGTTTTGTTTTTTTTTTACGTTTAGAGATTGGCATCAATGTAAATATCAAAATATTCCAATTCGCAGTCCTTAGATTTATTCATAAAAATTGAGCTGAAAATTTTTTTTTTTTTTTTAAAAATACAAATACTTTTCAAGAAAATTACTTCTTCTTATCATCATGAACTTTTATTGTTCATATAACGCGCTACATATTTGATTAAAGCGTTCGCAGAGGCGGGACACAGACTTTTAAAATGACGTCACTTCCTCATGACTTTAGCTAATATACTCCATGACAGTCAGTTTTTAGTTTGTCACAGCAAATGAAGAGTTATTAGTTGCAATGGTCAAAGATTAGAGTACATTGAAGAACACACTTATCTTTTAAGTATTTTCAGCTCACGGATGTCCTGACAGAATTAAAAGTTAATGTAATAGTCTCTGTCTCTCTTGAACCACTCTTGAACCGCATGTAAATTGTTTGACATTTTATTGAGGCTATGCCGCAGAATATAAATGATACAGAATGAGTATCGTTAATTTAAATTGTTTTATTCTGAAAGCCACTATAGCTGTGCATTATTCTACTGTTTATCAATGTACACTTTTAAAAAGGAAAATAACACAAATGGCATTTTTAATCATCGGTATAGGACTTTTTAATGAGTGATTAGCTTTTGGTATGATATACATTCCGTGCGTCGGTATAGCCCATAGGAATTGAAATATTTTTATGGATAGAGTAAATTAGTAACTTACAAATAAATAAAAAGTAAAGTTCCCTTAAGCCTCCAAAGGGCTCATCGGGGCAGATCAAGTGTCGAATTAAGGCTGCCCTTAATAATTTTAGATCACTCGGTGTTTAAATTTTAAAATAACTTCATAGGAGAGAAAAAAAAATGAACAACTGAAAAACACACTGAAGTTTGCTTTAGTCTAATACATTCCCGCACACTGAGAACCATAAATACACACACAAACACGCGTAAACACACATACTCTATCACACACACACATAAAGGAAACTTTGTTTCATTGTTTAACCCTTAATGGTTCAATCATATAATGTTTAGAAGGACACAAGTCCTAAATCTCACATTGTTTTTTTTTTATAGATTTTTTTTTCTGTTTTGTGTGTGCATAGATACATCTATCTGTTTTCTGTTCATTCAATATTTAGACTTTTTATTACTATTAACTATTATTTATATCAGTATGAAACAAAATCATGTTTCATATGATTGAATGAAATAGTACAACTAACATTTGTAGCGGGATTTAAAAATGCAGCCCAATTCCGTCTCAAATTATTGGCGGAAATGCCGCCGCTGGCTGGTAGCAAAGAAAGTGCCCCCCCCCCCCCAATCCTTTTTTTTTCCTCATCTCCCAAGCTACGCCCATGGCTTGGTAGGTCTGTTCCGTTCAAGAACTGTTTGGGGGAAACGGTGAAATATCGGTACTCTCTCGTTTACAATGTAGATTACCGTGGAACCTTGTTAGTAGTCTCAATCGGTAGGTAATGCTTTGTCATGTCGTTGCTTAACTCCCCTGAATTGGACTTCGCACCAACGCAGTTAATGAACAATTATTAGTATTCAACCCATCTAGTATATGCGTGTGTGTGTGTGCGTGCGTGTGTGTGTGTGGGGTGTTTGAGGGGTGAATAGAGTGTCTTTTTTTAGACGGGGTAAATTTAGGGTGTTTTGGGGGAGGTTAGATTCAAAGCTCGTGCAATGACGTCACAAGGGGATTTTTTTGGGGGTGAGGGGGTGGGTGGAGATAGACAGGGAACGAGGGACAAGGTCTGCGTGACTTTACGTTAACTGCTGGGATAATTAATATTAAAGTGTAGAGTAGCGGATAACTATTCGGGATAATTTCCCTGGTATAATTATGATCACGGTTGATTGGCTAGAGAGTAACATGCGATTTGGGGTGAGTTTTGTTAGTATAGTTTGTGTGTGTGTGTGTGTGTGTGTAACATGAGTTAGGGCCATTTTTATAGTCTGTCAAATTAGGTGAACTCCTACCCACCTCCCTGCCACCCCCACTTTAAAAAAGGACCCTAGTCCAGTACCAATTTTTGCCTGGACTGACAGCAGATTTCTCAAAGTCTAGGGCCCGTAAATATATTAAAATAGGTTCGCTTATACACATAGTGGAAAAAACCAGAATGGACATGAAATATATTAAAATAGGTTTGCTTATACACATAGTGGAAAAAACCAGAATGGACATGAAATATATTAAAATAGGTTTGCTTATACACATAGTGGAAAAAACCAGAATGGACATGAAATATATTAAAATAGGTTTGCTTATACACATAGTGGAAAAAAACCAGAATGGACATGAAATATATTAAAATAGGTTTGCTTATACACATAGTGGAAAAAACCAGAATGGACATGAAATATATTAAAATAGGTTTGCTTATACACATAGTGGAAAAAAACCAAAATGGACATTTGTACGATGCTGTTGTTGTTGTTTAATTCGAATTTTTATTTATAATCATTTGGTATGGTAATATGTTGAATAATATTTTTTAAAAATCTTTTAGTATGGTAATATGTTGAATAATATTTTTTAAAAATCTTTTAGTATGGTAATATGTTGAATAATATTTTTTAATAACCTTTTAGTATGGTAATATGTTGAATAACATTTTTTATAATCATTTAGTATGATAATATATTGAATAACATTTTTTTATAATCTTTTAGTATAGTAATATGTTGAATAACATTTTTTTATAATCATTTATTATGGTAATATGTTGAATAACATTTTTTTTTCCATTTGAAATGGCACATTAAAAATTCTATTCGCGTTTTATTTTATTTCTCTCTCTCACAATGGGGTCATGTTGCCATTGTTGTTATGGCACTCATTTGCTGTCTGAAGGAAGACAAACCAGATTATATCAGCGCACGCAGAATTACCGCCCTTGCTCTTCTGACATTTGTCATTGACTGTATTCCCCTGTCAGAAGCGCGTGCCGCCAGACAATGCCAGTATTATATTGATTGATGAAATATTGGTTGCCCTTTTTTTTATAATCTATGATTTAATTTAGAAAATAGTATACTGGCTGCTAACACTGGGTATTACAATCTATTTGTAGAAAAGCAGCAATGTATCCAAATAGTTTACACAATTTGATTGCGATCGGTCGGAGCCACAATTAAACATATAAATATAGGGGGAAAAATAGGGCTTTTATTGGGCTAGCATATACGCCTGTCGCTAAATACGCCTCTGTTTGTATATCTATTTAGGCTAGGTTATAATTTTGATTTGATATAACAAAAAATCTGTCCACTTATGGTAATTAATTGGGACAGGTTGGCATTCGCACCCTACTGAGAATGAAATGAATACTTTAATATTTATATAATAGTGCACGATAGTAAAGATAGACCCGAACACTCACACTGTATTGTTTTTGTCAAAGTTCCACTACTCTCTACAGCCCATTTATCCATCCGCTCTTCAGTCTTTTCTCAATACGTATCTTTTAGATTAACCTACTGCCTCTGAACTTTTCGATTCTTTTTTTTGCGAAACCAACCCCCTCAATCTATTCATTTTGATTTCTGCTGTTATAACTGTTAGGCCAGTGGTGTCAAACCTTTTTGTAGCTCGGGCCAAATGAAACTTTCCCGAACATCTCGAGTGCCACAGGACCAAAATTGTTTTAGGAGTGTTACTACAACACTACCGAGTCTCGAAAAAAATGAAAATTATATTGTAGTATTAAATGTAATGTAAATGTAAACGAAATACATTCATAAATAAATGTACGTATATAATTGTAAAACTCAATTTATTACTACATTACTAATTTACAGACATGACATAGTAACATCATAGTAAACGATTTTTGCAAGCAAAAGTTACTTTGTATCTGTATCAGAATTAATGGCTGATCTAGAGCCTGACGAAACTTGACATTGTTTTTTGCTTTAATAATTGAGCAATGTCCGGTTTTAAATCAACTGCTTAAGCAACTCTGAGATTTGTAAATTGGCTTCTGTCAAACGTGATCTTAATTTTGTCTTTAACATTGTCATTTTGGAAAATGCTTGCTCGCATAAGTAAGTGCTACCAAACAGAGCTAAATGCAAGCAGCATGCTTTCTTTACAAAGGAAATGTATGATTTGAAAGTTCTTGATAGAAAATTTGGAGAGCTGTGCTTTGAAATCTTGTTTTTAAAGCTGTGTGACACTGCAAATCAACAAGTTCCATTTGCAAGTGAGCAGGTATGATTGCAAACGGGTTGCTAAACAACTGTAGGTTTGCTTCTTCTTCTTGAAAATCGGAGAATCTGCGTCGAAATTCATCAAGTACGGCATGCACTTTCATTGAATATTTTACTGAATCAAAAACAACATGTGATGTGTCAGCAGAGATTTTTGTTTTGTTCAAGTGCTCGAAGTGATCGCAACATCCTTTCTCAAACTGAGTAGCCCACAACTGGAGTTTTGTTTCTAATGCACGAATTAAATCAACTGCTTCACAGATGATTAAATCTTTGCCTTGCAACTTTGTATTCACAGCATTTAAATGTCCAGTGATGTCCACCAAAAAATGAAAGATCTGCCAATCAATTGGCATCTGATAACTCTGGAACTTCCTTATCTTTGTGTCGATTTCTTCTCGTAGATCATAAAATCGTCTGAGCACATTCCCTCTACTCAGCCAGCGTACTTCACAGTGGTAAATAACGTCCGTATATGCAGCCTCACGTTCAATTAAAAAACTTTGAAATTGACGATGGTGCAACCCACGTGCTTTGATGTAATTTACTGTCTTGATCACAACATTCATAACATTTTCCATATTGGCTGCTTTACTGCACAAAGCTTGCTGATGAATAATGCAGTGAAATGATATCGCTGTTATTGGTCAATTCATTTCTCGCTGTTTGGCCTTTACAAGAGATACAAATCCAGATTTCTTTCCAGTCATTGATGGGGCACCGTCGTACAAAGATGGTGACAGGCACTTGAGGAAGACCATCTTCCTCACGTTACGTTATTTGTCTCCTGCCTTAAGAAAAATCGACGATCCTGACTTATTGTAAATTGTTCATTCATAAACATAATTTAGTTCAGCAGTTCATATTTGCATATTAACATTACGATGTTGATCTAATTCAAAATTGTTATAATGCTTTAAAGTTTGTATCCTTTAAAATTTGAAGGCTTTTGGGGCACCGGTAAACGTTACACTACATAAAAGATATTTTAGGCCATAACTACTTAGACCATTTGACAACCATTTTGAGCTATTGGAATAAAAAATTCAAATTTTTTTTTTCACTCCACCCTAATGTACACGCCAAGCCTTTCATTGGGAGACGGTAACCAGGCAACAGACTGAGACTCCCACCGCCACAGAGCTCGCTACCAGTACACATTCCTATCAAATTTGATGGTATCAGGACTCCGTCTGATTCGTTTACCAATGACCCCCTAAATATCCCAAAAAGTACATGACGCTCTGATTGTCCTCGCACTGCCCTGTACATGACGCTCTGATTGTTCTCGCACTGCCCTGTACATGACGCTCTGGTTGTTCTCGCACTGCCCTGTACATGACGCTCTGGTTGTTCTCGCACTGTCCTGTACATGACGCTCTGGTTGTTCTCGCACTGTCCTGTACATGACGCTCTGGTTGTTCTCGCACTGTCCTGTACATGACGCTCTGGTTGTTCTCGCACTGCCCTTACATGACGCTCTGATTGTTCTCGCACTGCCCTGTACATGACGCTCTGATTGTTCTCGCACTGCCCTGTACAGGACGCTCTGATCGTCCTCGTGCTGTCCTGTAAGGACGCTATCTTTTGAACCTGTATCTAAAGTATAGTGAGGCAAACAAGGCGACGGAATGGGGCCCCCAATGTTAAAAGGGGCCTTCATGTATTATTTCGTGTTAAATCGGATGCTTAAAGGGCTCCGATATTTTACTTTTTATGGTACCTCTGGTAGTCTCTGAGTGAGATTATCTAAAGGGGCCTAAAACCAATAAGTTCTACTTGAACGATTTCCTCGGGTCAATATGAGGTCAGAATCAAATCATTTTTATTATTAAGAGTAGATCAGTAGGCCTTATTTAATGTATCCAGTCATTAATTGAATCATTTATTTATTGAGGAAATAACAAATATAGCTAAACGTAAATGCTGTAAGATGTATGTTTTATATTTAAATATTTATATTTAACAAACAGCAACTAGAAATTGCTATTATCCATAAACAAAATTTAATTGTAAACTTTTTATTAGTTAAAAGAACACATTACCTGAAAAATCTTGATGATCTGGAGTTCTAGAGGGTTATTTCACGCACTCTGACAAGCCTTTTAGGGGGCCTGGGATAAAATGACTAAAAATAGTCTGGAGAATTCCAAAATAAATAGTAGTGCACAAATTATGTAAAGTTGTAAAGAGGGTCAAAGTGATACAACTCAATTATAAGGAGTCGACTAATCACTGTATTAGTTAACTCGCTTGTTTTTTTTTTTACTTTGTTGAAGATTTCTTTCATATCGCAGGTAGCAGCCAGCGTCAGCAGGCTTTTCAACTAGTATATATATATATATATATATATATATATATATATATATATATATATATGTGTGTGTGTGTGTGTGTGTGTATGTGTGTAATGGTAATAGGTATATTAAAACTTTACTGAACATTTTCGTGTATTTCATGTCAGTATTTATACATTTTTCCCTCCCCAGCGGACTTATATGACGCCATAACACCAGCGGCTGTTTCACAAAACACCCACATAATGGAGCCTCCCTGTTCTTTTTTGTTTTTGTTATTTTGTAAGTATTACTACATTGTTGCATATTTAGTTGTTTTTTGCATCTTCTATTTCTCCCACAGTTCAGAACAGGGACTTTTTACTAATTACTTATCGCTTTTTTTTACTCTTGGCTCTTACCCCTCCCCCACTCCCAACCGTCACACCTCCTAAATCCAGTTATGTAGCACATCGGGCGACCCCGCCAGGCTACTGCTCATGCAGGGGGGGGGAGCTTGGAATTTTTATTTTTATGATTTGTTTTAGGTGTGGCCCTGTTAGTGTCAAGGTCCCCTTGCGGGGTCCCTGTGGTCGTTGTCTATTGGTATGATCACCTACTGAGTTCTGGCCAACATTTATATTTGTCCCAGCCACGTGGTTATAGAGGACGCACAACACAACAAGAAATGAGTACACAACTCAATTGTAAATACGATACAACACATATTTATTCACGTCATGAAAAGAACATCAGCGGGCCCTAAGAAGGACCGCAGCTTTACAAGCTACCACAAAGCAATGTTAATATCAGGTATATTAAAAGGCATTACCTGAGGTGGGTAGTTCTCAAAAGAACTTAGCTCTGAGCCGGTCAAAACCGGCTCATGCTAGTTAACCGCACCCAGGACTTCGACCTTCTCTCACGACTGCTCCACGCTGACTGACTAATTCTAACTAAAAGTCCCGCGACGCGCATCGGATCTCCTCGCATGCGTGCCGAGACTTCCGCTTCACTGACCAATCGCAGTGACCGTGTACGTCACAACGATCACGCGTGATCAGTGGCGCCTTCAAGCGTGGGGGATAAAGAGAAAAGAGCCCATCCCTCTCCCGCCTGAATATACCAAGGGCACAGGTTATCTCCCCCTATAGACATTTCCCAGGTGGTGTCAGAATGAAAGGGGGTTAATCTTACGCCAGACGCGCTGACCACACCTGGGAATACAAAAGCCTTTGTCTATCCTATATATTTATCTCCCCCCTCCAGTAATTAAATAGGAGTGGGTTCTGGATTTCATTCATTAAATCACAGAATGTGACAGTTAGTAACACCCACACCTGGCCCCGAATATCGCTAAAGCCGCCTCTGCTGCGATTCAAGTATATACATATAAACAGAGGCGGCTTGATTTCAAAGTTTAGAAGGCACTTTTAAAGAGCTTTTTCGTAAAAATGCTCTATTGTCCCCGTTTTGTCTGTCTGTCTGTCATCACCCTAGATCTCAGCAACCATAAGTCCTAGACCCATGATGTATATATCATTTTGAAGGTCTTGGCCTGCCATGTGTGCATCAAAAGTTCATTTCGCGATCTGACATCTGAGGGCCGAATAAAAGGGCTTATTAGGTACAATTTTTTAACTTTATAAGCTATATAAACAAAGGGGCGTACAAAGGGACGTAACTCATTATTTATTTTTGTAACAGTTATTCAACATGACTTACTTCCCTTACTTATAACACGAAAATGCTCTAACAGTCCTGTGTCCAGGCTTAGATTGCTTGTTTTAAACTATTATTTGAGAATTCATGCCTGTATATTGTGTTTTTTTCCATCAGTGGCATTCCTTCTGATATGTAGCCTTCAAATATCAGCCCGTGATATTCCTACAACTGAAACCACATTTGTTCAAGAACCGGAAGCCAACTATTATATAAGAAAAGATCCCGTGAAAATAGTCTGTAAGGTTAGAAATGCGGATGACATCCTGTTCGAATGTAACGACATACAAATCCCACCAACATCTGAAGAGAATGTTGATGCTTCGCCAGACTATCCAGACGTTTCAGAGGCTCGACTGACCATTAAAAAGGACGATATTGTAAACTTTGAGAAAACAAAGCCCGGCGAACAATTTTGGTGTCGATGCGTTGCTCTAGATGTCGACAGCCAGGTGATAGCTAAGAGCAGAAAGGGAATGATGTCATTGGCGTGTAAGTAATAGTCGCATCAAATTTATACTTTAGGCAGGATATAAAATCAGTTGCCAGGAAAATTTAAATGTGGCCTCTTCTAAAAATGTATTTTTAAAAGATTATTTTACAGTTATGACAGAAAAAATACTATATACATGTATTATTAATTGTCAATATACTTTTTATAGGAAAGCGATTTGAACAATAGTAGCTAACTTTTATTAAAGATGCGAAAAATCTTTCAACGGTGCTGTGATGTGATTTAATTAATCGGAGAGTGGTACTGTAGTTTTTTCTGAAAATTGTGAACTTATCATTCTTCTTTCATGTGGAAAAAAATATTTTTATGTGTTTAGAAAGTGAGTTGTATTATTTCAAACCTTTGATTGGGATACATGTTTTTAATTTCCCTTTAAAGGATTAACGAATATATTTCAGGTTTTAAAATGCAACCTTTCATTACTTTCAATGGATACTATAAACATTCTAATTATGAATTACAGTAGAAGTCCGATAATCCGGCACGTTCGGGACCGGCTCGGTGCCGGACTACCGAAAATTCCGGTCTATCGGGCGGTAATTATAAGAACAATTAGGTTAATAATTAAACTACAAATACATACAACAAAGTTTATTTTACATTTCATACAATGTATGTACACGTACTGTAAAACATATTTCACTTAGATTTTAAAAAGTCACAAATGTCTTTTTGTTTTCTTGACTTTTGACGTATAGTATAAAATTTATTTCTAATGATCTGGAAATCAATAATTTCTTAAACACTGTAGCTAGTACTAGCCTCAGCAAAAGAGATAAACCTATTTAGTGATTCTCTAGTTTCTCCCCAGCTGATTCTTTTCCTTTTCTTTTGTTTCGGCATCTGAGTCACTTTCTTCAAGATTTTGAGTAGGCTGAGGGTTTACTACAATGTTGACAATGTCCTCATCGGTTAGTTCTTGTTCAACGGGCTCATTCTCGTCTAGTAGAAGCCATTATTTAAGACTATGCTAAAGGAACTAACTGCTTGATTGCTAATGTATTTAAGACAATGCTAAAGGAACTAACTGCTTGATTGCTAATGTATCTAAGACTATGCTAAAGGAACTAACTGCTTGATTGCTAATGTATTTAAGACTATGGTAAAGGAACTAACTGAATACATTAGTGTTGTGTACTTAACTCAGATTTTTTTTCATGAACTAAAAGTTCAATATTGTTAAAAATAAATAAATCCTTCAAGGCGCTAAAACTTTTATATAGCATACTGTGCTAGCTTCATGTCATTTTGAAACTGAATCTCGTTTGGTCGAAGAGAACTCTCCTCCAACAGTTTCCTGCTACACAGTTTTGGTGTCTAGCAAATTGGAAAATAGGTGAAACTCACTAAATCAATAGAAATAAAATTGAAATATTTTCAATTGAATAAGATTTTTGTTCATTCACTTATGTTTTTTGTTTTACGCAATTTTTTTTCTTCATTTTTTTGGTAAACTAAAAAAAAATTGTTACTGTTTTTAAACATTTCCTCTATTTCGTACTCCTAGTTTTATGGGGTGATTTTTATGACAGAAAATTAGAGCCATACTTTAAGATTAGCAAAAGAGGTGACCGTAAAGGCCTGCTACTATTACAAAATCTTAATCTG
This sequence comes from Bulinus truncatus, assembly GCA_021962125.1. Lineage (NCBI taxonomy): Eukaryota > Metazoa > Mollusca > Gastropoda > Planorbidae > Bulinus > Bulinus truncatus. Next base: position 493,960 of record JAGDYQ010000321.1, read on the forward strand.
ATATTAGAGCCCCGTAAAGCACTTTTGTTGAGGGCTCCGAACTGTCCAAGAAAATCTTTGCCCAGGTTCTCAAAATATTAGAAACGGCTCTGCTCCATCGTTAGAGGAGTGTTACCCATATTTATTATGTTGCTTGATAGTATTTGTGCTTGAGCTTCTTACTTGGTCCAATAAAAATAACTAACCATATTTTGATTCAGTAGAAGTTAACATTCTGCTTAACACGCATTTATTTCTGTCTAAAATTTTTTTAGGGTCAGCGCTGTAGCTTGGATGTTTCATTTATCAATTGTAAGGGTTATTTTTTCCAGTAGTATTTTAAGGCATTGTATTTAATTAATAAATATTATTTTATTTCTTGCATCCAGCTGAAGCTTCCACGGTCAGTAGTAAAGACGTCTAACCAGCTATCTCAACAAGTGCACCACTAGAAACACCTCAGTTTATTCAGTACCCTGATCCAGAATACGAAATTAACGACAGGGATGCCGTTACCTTGACATGTGAAGCTTTTCTTGTGGAAAGGATATCTGTGGTTTGTCACAGACAAAGATTGTCTCTTGATCAGTTAAGTCATTATGAAAGAAATAAGAGTGAGTTTTTTTTTTTTAGGTTTATTTTTAATATTTTTTTTTGCAAATTTTCATAATTAAAACCAAAAAAATGTGTGTACTTTGATAAGGAAGAGAAATACATAGGCCCTCTTAGATAAAGCATAATGTGTGCTTATGCCATTATTGAAACTTAGAAATCTGCCTCATTTGACTAGAAACACAGATCTGGCATGACATCTTTTGTAAACAAAAAACACTTATGAATATTGCAACTAGCATACTAAATGTATTGGGTATAGGGAGCGACCGATATGCCTTTTTACCGATAGTCCGATACCGATATTTTCCCCCCAGCATATTTACCGATACCGACACCGATACCGATATTTTCTTTTTAGGGGCTGTCCATTATTTATGTCAACAAATGTTTGGCGATTTTTATCTCCCCCTCTGCCCCTTGTCAACAAATTGTCAAACTTCCAGAGACCCCCGCTATAAAATTACGTCAACATTTGATTACCCCCCCCCCCTAAAAAGGTGGCTTCCAAAATGTTTATGTGGCAAAATTAGTAGGAATACAGTTAGTTTAATTAAAATACTGAATGTTAAGCGAGTGTGTAACACAGAACTACAAACGCTGCTTAATTTTCCTATTTATTAAGTAATTATATTAAATTTAAAAATGTAACATTGTTGACGTCAACTTTTCTTGACCTCCCCCCCCTTGTCAACAATTGTCAAAAATTTTCTGACCCCCCCCCTTCCCCCTTAATTTGTTGACGTAATTAATGGAATCCCCTTAAGCAACAACAATGCCAAACACGTGTCTTTCTCGTGCTGCATGACGTATTTCAACCCATGTCCACATATTTTGTAACACTTCGCCCACGCGTGTCTTGTTTATCCCCCCCCCTCCAACTTCCCATCCCAAAAAAAATACACACAGATGTTCACTAATTGTATCATTCAAGGTCATACATTAGAATTAAGAAATGCCAATCCTATTGTTTCAAGGTCATGTCTCTGATGTAGACGTGACAATTTCTGTGTACGGGTTTTTTTTTTCCTTTTTTTTTAAATCTTGTCTGATCTGGTTATAGAATTAGGTTATTTACTGATTTTTTTTCTGCAAATCTGTTGTGAAAAAAAAAAACAATGTATCGGCAGCCAAAAAACGGCCGGTCCGATAGTTAACCCATAGTGCCAATATCGGTTCGACTATCGGTCGCTCCCTACAACAATCGGCCGATCCGATATTAACCGATAGTGCCAATATCGGTCCGATACCGATACCGATCCGAATATCGGTCGCTCCTAATTGGGTAAGGTTTTGTTTCACCTTACTTAGCCTCTATGGGCATGCCTTTTAAATACCAAAACCAATACTCATCTTTTGAGTCATACATCATAATATGTATACAGAGTGGTTATGACAGTATCTAATGTTATGGCAGCTTTTAGATTTTTATTATAAATTTTAGACTTGTTATGAAATTTCTGAGAAATGATATTTTACCACTTTGTATTGTTTTATACTTTTTTTTTTATTTTCTCTGCTTGAAAGTAAACAAAACTGTGACAGCAAGATTTGTTGTGACAGCTCGAAATGTGACTGAGCCAGGATATAACTGCAAATGCATAGGATTGTATTTTGGAAAAGACAAAAAATGGCATCCCTTTGAAGGCGGCCCAGTGATTTTCACAGTCAAGTCTCAGACAGTGAAACCATGTAAGTGGAAAAAAAATATTTCCCTTAAAAAAGATTTCCAGTTTTACACTGAAATAATGATGAATAAAAATTGTAAAATAATAATGGCTTTGTGATGCATGTATTTGCATATTGCATCCTTTTTTGTTACACAGTATTTATTTTTTCAAATGAACAAAAAAAAGTTATTTATTAAATGTGCCTAGTTAAAATTTAGATAGATATCATAGATGTGTTCCCAATCTGTAAGTCAAGACCTCATATTGGACCAATGGATTTTAATGTACAATATTTTGAATATTTTTTTTTAAAGAGTTTAGTAAACATAATTTCTTAATAGAAAATTTTTTCAGACTAAAATGATTACATTAAAATTTAACATGCACATCTCCCCTATTCTGTAGTCATAGAGAACAACTTTCAGACTGAGCCTACCCCTCAGCGAGTCTCACTTGGTGATGAAGTAGAGTTGAGCTGTAGTCCACCACGTGGACATCCAAAGCCTGAGGTAATTAATCCGCCCTGATATAAAAAAAATAATTAAAAAATCATCAATTGGGGAACAAAATGCATGTGATGATAATCTTACCGTTTTTATTTGACCATTAGTTTTCTGCTGATATGAAAAAAGCTGAATGAATTGTCCCATTCAAAGTAAAACTGCTATGGCAAAAACTTGCTTCCATATTCATATGTTTCATACCAGACACAAATGTGATTTTATACTATTTGTATTAAAACAATTTTTTTTTATTATTTAATAAGCTATTTTGTTAATTCTAGAAAAAATATAACATTCAGAATATTCAACTTTTAAAATAGAAAAGAAAATAATAAAGAGGAAAAATAGTAAATTATTTTTAATATTGTGAGGTTCAACAGAATAACATTTTATGGTTTACATCACTTCTCATTTATAAAAACCTAACTAGCTTCTCCATGTATTGCGTTCATATTTGTAACAAATATCCAGCTTTAGAAATTATATTGCAAACATTTCTGTCTCAAACTTAAGGTAGACTATGTTTATATAATGAATCTCATTGGTTGATAATTGTTTGGTATAGCTTTTTCTTCACAAAGCCCCGACCTGACTTCGAGGGAGTAACTTTGTGCAACGGTTTGCATTTAATAACCTTATCGACGGTACTGGGACTCTCTCTTCCCTTGCATGTTTGAAAGGATGTGTTCGCAGACTCATTCTGACATTTCTGCAGCTTTAGCCGTTAATCCCAGAGCCAGGGTTTACCATTTACACTCAGACCACGAGGAGGTATTGGGAACACAGTGACAAATTTCAAGACCTTCTGACGCTCCCTCTAAGAGCCCATGAAATCAAATTTGCTGTGTTCCTTAACATGTGGGAGCCATAGAGGCCTGTGTCAATCAAGCTACCATTCTGGTCCACCCTGTGGTTCGCCAACCCGGGAATCCACCAATACACAATGCCGCTCTGGCCATTCCCCTGCCCTGTTATAGCCCGAAGAACAGAGAGCGAGTCTGTCAGTATCATGATACTCGTAGCATGCAAAGTTCCATCCTGAAGTCACCCCCCTCCCCCATGTGTGCCACTACCTCTACTATGGCTGCCATCTCTGCTTTGTGGCAACCTAGAGAGCCACCGGCATTGTGGGAATGATATATGGGCCCCAAATAAAGCATTTATTAAAAGATCACTTGATTTCTCAACACTAGTGTCAACCAGGCGTGTGCATACACTGGTATGCAGATAACTTTTGCCAGGAGCAGCGGGGGGAGGCAGTTATTAGGAAGCGCAATTTCTTGTGACTGTCTCATTGTGTGGTGCATACAAGACTTGATTGTCAGCCTCCACCTTTTATCCATCCATGAGCCATCTCCTCAAGGGCAGAGTACTCCTCCATCCATGAACCATCTCCTCAAGGGCAGAGTACTCCTCCATCCATGAACCATCTACTCAAGGGCAGAGTACTCCTCTTGCCACTTATACCACTCCAAGGTGGTTATCACATTGACATATTTTTATTCTATTTATTACTCATTTTTTGTAAACTTTTAACAGGGTTATTAATGACTTTATTTATTTATGAAGATTACTTGGTACAAAGGCAACCGACCAATAGATATAGATCAGGATAGCAACTATGTTATACGTAAAGATGGAACACTCATTATTGAGATGATGAGGGAGGAAGATGAAGGAAGATACTTCTGTCTTGCCTTTAATGAGGCAGGTAGAAAGCGTACCAAAACAGCCAACATTTCTCTGAAAGGTGTGTATTGGCTTTTTTTTTTATTGCATTTAATAAATATAGTGGTCATTAAAAAATCTAGTTCCATATTTTTTCTTATTCCATTTAATGAGTAAATCCAATTTTGAGTAAATCCTAATTCTGAGTAAATCCTATTTATAACTAAATTCTATTTTGTATGAGTAAGTTCTATTTACTTGTTATGTGGCTAAAAAAAAACACGTTATGCTCAGCATCTGTGTTTCATCTGGTGAGAAGTTGTGCATGTCTGTATGTCACTAAGAATATGTTTATTTATTGGCTAGCACATGTACTTCTAGCTACCAAAAACTAGGAGTAGTGGCCTTAGAGGGGAAACATGGGGCGACCGTACCCTAGGCAACGTCATTTGAGGTGGTGTGGGGACACTCATGCTCGGATTTTTTCGGGATATACATGTCTAACTGTAACAAAACTCAACATTTGTTCCAGGGCCTGCACTCAGACTAGGGCCTTACTAGGTTGCATCTGACCGCAGCCCATTGTAAATTTACTCAGGTTACTTAACATTTTGCCACTTTTTTATAATGAATATCAGATGATATAATTTGGACAGTCAGTTCTGGAAATATGTTTATGTTATTTTAATACTTAGAAAGTAGTGTCACTAGCAGGGATGTGTTGGCATAGAACAACGTGAGTAAATAGCAAATAAATATGGCTAGTTAAAAATAACATGGCGGATAACCCTCAGATCTATCAACACTGATATGAATGATGGTAAAATGAAAGATTATAGCAAAGGTGATCACTTTTGTGATAAAATTAAAACTTCATTTTGTGGCTATTTCTTGTATTACTGTTTTAAGTATAGGGCTATTATTTATACATAATTTTTGTGTAGATTTTGAATAAAATACCATCTTAATATACCTATTCAGTTTTTTCCACTTCAAATATTTAATCATCAAAAGGATTACAAATCACAACTAAATGTATTCATATCAAATAAAGGCGGTTGATCACATTCAGTGGTCAATCTGTAAGAAAAAAATTTATCTTGCTTTTAGAGAACCCAAAACCAATAAACCAACGACCAATAAAAATTGCCCATTATGTCAAGAACATTTGCATAGAGTTAAATCCCCTTAGACGTGACCGGTAGGCTCGTCATTTTTTGGTTTCGGGCAGATCCGCTTTTTTCATGATTGTATTTTAAACTGGAATACTGTTGTATTAATTCTTTACTTTCGATTTAACGCAGAGCCCAAATCACAATTAAATATATTATATTATTATAAGCTGTATAGGACACTTGTCAACTTCTCTTTTTTCTCAACAAAGAACTTTTAGACAGCCTAAAATTTAAAGAATTTTTCCAAAGGGACAACTCCAGGTATACATATATGTAATGATAAGTAAAAAAAATATTTTTTAATTAGCGTTTGATCCTAATTAATTTGTTTTTAAGACAAGTTCCTATCAACAACCACAGCGTCTACAATAACAACAACAACAACTACCACAACTACAACACTGGGAGCAGAACCAGAACCTGAAATGTGAGATTGTGTAAATTGAAACATTTAGTTTTAGTGATTTTGAAAGTCAGTTTGGTTATGATAAATAATTTTTTTTTTTTGTTTGGTTAAAAAAAAAACTACCAAAATAATGAAAAATTAGAATTATACATATATTTGTAAATTCAGTTGGGCGATGGTATAAAACTTTCTTTATTTTTTTTTATTTGTTTGGGTTAGAAAAAAAAACAAAAAAAAATTAAACATTTAGTATTCTATTTATGAAGTCAGGTTGGTAATGATGGATACAGCTGTAGTTTTCTTTGTCTTTTTAATTTAAGGTAGAAAAATTAAAACAATAATGTATATTTAAAAATTTGGTTTAACAACATAACACATAAGAAGATTAAAACTTTTAAAATTGTATTTATGCTGTCCGTTTGTTATGATTGATAACTATCTTTTGATTGGTTAAAAATGGTCATATTTACATAGATAGGTGGGCATTAATAAAATCAATATATATATATATATATATATATATATATATATATATATATATAAGCCTATGTATGATTTAATGAGTAGAAAATATGATGATTTGTAGAAGTAATTTTAATATTTAAAAAGAAAAAGTTACATAGTTACATCTAAAGAGATTTGAAAAAAAGGCCTAATTCGTTAGTTAAACTTTTAGAACGTTATTGTAATGTGCTCTATTTCAAGTGTAAACAATAACTTGTTAATGGCAGTGATTCTCAGTATGCTATCTGCTCATTACTGGCTCAATACTGGCTCAATACTGGCACTCTATGGAGAACCATTTATGTGTTACCTGGCGTGATTAAATAAATAAGATTGACCCCCCCCCACACACACACCGCATATTTAGGTGGTTGTTTTTTAGAGCATTTTCGAAAAAAATGCTCTATTGTCCCCGTTTTGTCTGTCTGTCTGTCTGTCCGTCATCACCCTAGATCTCAACAACCATAAGTTTTAGACCAATGATGTATAAATCATTTTGTAGGTCTTGGCCTGCCATGTGTGCAGCAAAAGTTCATTTCGCGATCAGACCTTTGAGGGCCGTAAAAGGGGGCGTATAAAGTACCTTTTTTACTATATAAGCTATATTAACAAATGAGCGCCCTAGATCTCAGCAACCATAAGTCCTAGACCCATGATATATATATATATATATATATATATATCATTTTGTAGGTCTTGGCCTGCCAAGTGTACATCAAAAGTCCATTTTGCGATCTGACCTCTCAGGGCCAAAATATAAGAGTTTCTTATGTACCGTTTTTGCTTATAGTTTAAATATAAATAATAAAAGCTAATCAAAGGGGCGTAATCATTATTTATTTTTGTAATAGTTATTCAACATGATTACTTCCCTCTCTAAATTTACCAAAATCCCTGCGCGTGGAGCAATTTTTATGGCTGTAACCCGGAAAAAAAAATACGGATTTCATCCGGCGTAACCGAAAATGCTCTAAAATGTCCTTTGTCCGAAACGGAAAAGACTTAAATTGCTTGTTTGTTTGTTTTCCTCTAAAAGTTGCATTATTGATTTTAAAATATTCTGTAGGATGTCAAACAATTGTGATTTGTGACCCATTAAGAAGCATGTTTGGCTTTAGCAAACAACCTGTGATGAAACAAAGAAAGGGATAAAAAAATATTATTAATTGTATAATTTTTTAATTGATCAATAATTAAAAATGTGGCTACCTACTTATAAATCAGCTTGTGGGTCACAAACCGCAGTTTGAGAACCAATGCCATATTTAATAGCTGATGTGTAATACGTTTTCCAGTGGAATAAAGTTTTAGTTTTCCAGAACTTGAGAAGGATTGAAAATACGCTGGTCTTGGGGAATATACTTTTTTTTCAAGTTAAGGAAGAACAATATGGCTGAATAATTATTGTTATATACAGTAAATCTTCTCTCATAGTTCTTCATTTATTACCAGAGATGAGGTTTTTTTTGTTGGAGACTTAATCCCACAGTATAATGTCACAGATGACACACCTGCTGTACTGACTTGTCACGCAGTTTTTGCTACCTTCATTATCTTCATTGTAAGTTCTCTTGTCAAATATTTCTTTACCAATCTGCATGTCTGGTTTGCCATCTCTTCAGTGCAGATAGTTTGAAACTTAGTTTATTCAACAATTTTTTTTATGATTCATTTTTATTTTGAAAGTTTTTAACTACTTAAAACTTAATTTCATAATTTATTGAATATAAAACATTTCAAGATATAAATTCTACTTAATGGTGTTAATAAATGAATTTTCCCTACCATAAATGTTAATTAATCCTCATGTAAAAAATCATTCTCTATGGCTGAATTTTTTGTACTTATCTTTTTATTACTCTTATATGCCCCTGAATATTGATAATGGTAATAATTTTGACCCTGTAATATTTCTTTAGTGCAACAACAAGACTGTTGAAGCATCACAACTTAAAACGCAAACAATGTTCATTGATGGAATTGAAATGAAGATAAATACATTAGAAGTTAGCAAGCAACAGGTGAGGCTGTATTATAATACATAATTTCATAATTTTTGGGCACGTAATTTTATTTACATATTCATTTTCTAGAATACTTTAGGCTAGTTGATTGAACCTAATTAAAAAAAAAACAAACAGTGTTTACCAACTTTTTTATGATTCAAATCAAATTTGATGTTTATTTGGGATAACCTTATATGAGCAATGCTGGCATTTCAGAAAGTAAGTAAAATATTTTTTTGGTCAAACGTTTGTGCTAAATCATAAATACATGTTCCATCATTGTATCTGTTAAAAGAAATTATTTTTGTGATGAAATACATATTTTATTATTTTCTCTTTTACAATAGTAATATATCTGTATTTATTTTCATTTCAGTTGATGAGTAATGAGGAAAGTGATACTTATGAATGCTACTGTCGAGCCTTGTCCAAACCTCATGGCAGTGAAAAGTACGCTGATGGTTTAGTAGCTACAATAACATATCTGGGTAAATTTTTTTTTTTTTTACATTGAATGACTTAGCAATCCATTTTGCTTTTAAAGGAAAATGAAAGGACATTTTTAATTTGACGTTATTTTTCTTAAAATGATTTACAATCTATGAGAAGTCAGAAATCTAAACTTGTAACTCTATATAACTTATACATGTAGCAATGAGATATCAACACGATTAGCACCTAGTTGTGACTCTTAAAAAATTTATCAAAATAAGAAGTCTTAAATTTAAATACCCTGGCTTCTGATTTGGTGTGGTGGTGGTGGTAGCATTTGCAGTGATACAAGCTAGAGGTCTGAAACCCAGCTATTCCATGTCTAGTCTGGTGCCTTTGTGCTCATTATGGCTTTGGCAGTGTTGGTAATGTAGAAAGGGCACAGGACTGTTAAAACGGGTTTGGGCAACCTTCAGAAAGTCTACGGCCAGTCTAAATACAACAACCTCAAAGGCACCAAATTAATGAGCATTTTTTTTATTGCCAAACGTAACTTTCCTTAATAATGATTTCATAATTGTGTAAAACCTGTCAATAAACAGTCTTATAATGGAATCTAGAGAGGCTTATTTTTACTAAAATGTATACCTTTCAGTCTGCTATTTAAATGGGAAGATTGATTGATTTCTTTTTTTTCTAGTCCACAATTGCCTAGGCACAACTTAGAATCATTTCAAACCTCACAAAGCTTTGAATACTGTTGTCTTGAAACATTCTTTCATCACATACATTTTTTTGTCAACTCCAAAAATTTTACAACCTCACTGTTCGCCCTATTAAAAAGATCTGTAAAACTTGTATATGTTTATTCTGCCCAGGTATTGAAGAGGAAATAACAGAAGATAATGATACAGTTATAGACGCTACACAAAAACCAGTTTTATCCAGGGAACCATATATTTCAAAGGTATCATAACTTTTACAGGATGACTAATGGAAATTACTGAATTTTGTTTATTCATGTTTGTTTACAGGGTGCACTGATTTAGTTCACTTTATTTTTGTTTATTTATGTTTGTTTACAAGGTGCACTTTTTAGTTTTCTTTAGTTTTATTTATTTATGTTTGTTTACAAGGTGCACTGATTTAGTTCACTTTAGTTTTGTTTATTTATGTTTGTTTACAAAGTTCACTGTTTTAGTTTACTTTGAACTGTGGCTCTCTATATAAATCAGTGGCGTAGCGAGGGGAGGCGGGGGTACATATGTCCCCGGGCGCCGAGGTTCAGGGGCGCCAAATGGTATATTTTATATATAATATTATATGGTTTTCGAATGGGAGGGCGCTAAAAAGGTATTAAAAAGGTAAAATGCCCCGGGAGCAAGTCGCCTTGCCCCCCTCGCTACACGTCTGATATAACTTTTAATCTTCCACACTGTATTATTGTTTTATTCCTATGTTTTTTTTTGACATAAAAATCTGTATTGTAACTTTCTGTAAAGCGGTTTTTGACAATATATTTTACTTATTCTGAAACAATGCAGTAATACTTATATGTTTATAGGGCGGTTACGTAGTAGTACAATGATGGCTGGTGTAGGTGTAAATCAGTAGATGAAATAAATGTACTGTATCTAATGTACGTATTCATTATTACTTAAGTAAGGAAAGTGAAAGCAGATAGACAGACAATAGAATAATTAATAGATGAATAGAAAGACCGATAAACAAACAAATTGTAAGGACAGTGAAAGTAGGTAAGGATTGATGCTTACTGGCAGCAGCCTGTTGAGTTGGATATTACTCAGTTCGACAGGCTGGAAGATGAAGTAGGGGAGAAAAGGACAGTTTTGAGGAAGGTAGTTAGGAATCAATGTTAGTAAAAAGTTAGTTAGTAAAAAGTGTGTGATTATTTTTGAGGAATTGATATTGTGAAGCTATAGTGTTTATTTAACTTTTGTTAACTATTTCTAGAAATATAGGAGAGTAATTTTTCTCATTTTAAATCAAATTGACTTTCCATTTTATTTTATGTATTTGTGAGATACAGTGTGTTGTGAAAGAGTTAAATGAAATAAATAAATAAAGCAGACCATGTGCCATCCCTGACAACTTATCTATTATCTTCATGCAGTAAACACTCTGAAAATTACTTTATAATTTGTTGATATCTTGTGATTGTTGTATGTTAAATATAATGTGAAATGATATCAGGGGTGGGGTGTCGGCCAAAATATTTTCCGACACCGACACCGGTGTCGGTTTTCTAAAATCCGCCGACACCGGGGGGGGGGGGGAGGGGGGGACAAAGGGAGATAACTGTGTATTTTTTCCCCTATATATATATATAATGATGCACGTCTAATTGTATATTTAATCTTCTTGGCTATACAACCCAGTTGTACATGTAACATTGAAAGGTCACGAAAAATACTAGATATGGACATCAAGAGTAGCTGCAGTGAATACATTGAAGTAACAAATGTGAATGGTTTACTTCAAGATATGCCACAGTATGCGGGATGTTATTTTTATAGTAAACCTGAAGCGGCCAATTCGCTACTATTAATAAGTTCTCATTTATATGTAGGCTTATGCTCAAATATTGGTCAAGATTATTATTAACGATTGCCTAAGTCAGCAAGTCACTGCAGCAAAGTACAGACATATCCAACATCACAATAGCAATGATGCTTGGAAGTTTATAAGTGGTCATTCAGAGAATGCAGAATGCTGAAATAAAATCACGGCAAGGGCTACAGACAATGATAAAAGATAGTTGTTCCAGACCTTTTTTTTTAGAAAAGAGAGAGACTATGAAGACACTACATACTTTACAGTTAATAGAGGAAGGAATCGTTATTTTACACCCAAATTAAACCTGAATTATGTATTGTAAATGTTTGTATTGTAATAGATGGTTGGTGGGGGGCACCTCAACAGCTCCAGCTACGGACTGGGCTTTAATGTAGTGCCATTGTGACGTATTTTGGTAATGTTTTATTCTGGCTGAGAGAAATTAAGCTGTGGAGAGTGTAATCATTCTTTGAAGTTCTAAAAGACTTGAATAGGTAGGTGTGTGTGTAATCTTTCTCCAACAAGGATATTAACAGACAGATGCAAGCTAAAAATTTCTCATGATTTACAATGATTGAGTGAATAACAGAGTGAACATAGCCAGTAGCCTTCCTATTTGCTTTCAGCCACAATTCTGTTAATGTTGACAAGTTGTTGTAATGTAGAGAATCTTGTTTTGGAAAATAATTCATTTGTTGTTAAACAGATTTATCAAGTATTTATTTAAAAAGAAAAGAAGAACTTAAGAAAACTTTAAATTGAAGATGGGCTAAGAACTATCTGACGTTGTTCTGGATTATTTAATTAAAGTTCCAGTATTTTTTGGGGGGAAGTTTTTGCGCCGACACTGAACCGACTCCTGACAAGTACAAATGCCGACACCGACTCCGGTCAAAATACAAATGCCGACACCGACACCAGGCAAAGTACAAATGCCGACACCGACACCGGCAAAATCTACCGCCGACACCGACACCGGCTCCCCAGCCCTGAATGATATCAACTATTTAGTCCTACTCAAGTTCACTGAGACACAAAATCATTCTCTTCAAAATAGAAACCAAGTCATATATATAAACTGCATGCTTATTATATTAATTCCTTTTTTTATGAATAGTTGCAAATATATTTATCTGGTTTTGTAGGAGCTGCACTCTGAGTATTATATTGTTAAGAACAAGCCAGTCTCTTTATCTTGTGAAGCTCGCAACGTCAAAAGCATCACATTCACTTGTGATGGCAAAGAAGTTCCAGATGTTGAAACCCAAAAGGTAGAGGAAACTGGGGTTGAAGGAGACTTAGTTATGGAGAACATTGTTACCAGTACAATTGAGGTGTCCAAACCTGAGGATGAAAATGACATTGTTTGTCAGTGCATTGCTTACTTCTTTGATGAGAGGACCAGAGAAACAAAAACTTTGAGTAGCAGAGATGGAGTTGTTAAAGTTGCAAGTAAGAAAGTAAAATAGAAAGACTTATATTGATTGTAATGTTGGACGTAAATAGTTCATTTGAAGATTTGCTTATAATGTGCACTGACTGAAAATGAAATTTTAAGTTTATGCTATAAACTGCAGTTTTCTATATAGCATTGTCAGTTTATAATTTACCGCCATGAAATTATTTTTTCACGTATTTGTAACATAATAAATTCAAAACTTAATTTTCGTTAAATATAGCAGCAGTTGTTGATACATGTATACATATATAAATTCCAGTTTCTCATATAAATGTTGTGTGCTAATTGATCTCTTAATTTCAAAATATATATTTATTTCTATCTTTCAGAATAAAATAAATATTTATAAGATATATAAGAATAATTTAGCAGTCTTTTTTTTTCCTAAATATACAGTCAAACCACAGTTTAGAAGTAACTTGGTTTACGAGTTTTTTTTACAATAAAATATGCATTGATATACGAGCAATGCCTTGTAAGATGAGCAAAAAAAAATTAAATAAGAGAGAGGTCTTGCAGTACAAGTTGTATGTTTGACTTTCTTTGCTGAGAATTATGCGATAATTACTGAATTGTTGGTTTTTCCCTCCAATTTTTTTTATAGTCAAAATATGCATCAGAGCGTATTGTTTACTTGAGTGTTGTGACTGTAGTAACTGTAACAATTGCCCCCATGTAACAATTGCCCCTATGAAAAGTGAAAAATACCTTACTTCAATAACATTAAGGAAGGTGTATGAAATGTTAGAAACATCATATGAGTAAAGTGTTGCAATCCGACCGATGAATCTGTTTAACACAGTGCTATGTTGAGTCTCCATAAAATCCCTGCTAATGCGGGCAAATCTGCAGTCACTGGACAGGTTCCACGTTAACACCACACAAAAAGAAAAAGATTACAATTAGATAACAGCATTATTTCTGTTAGCAACAGTGAAAGACATCCTGCACAATGATTAAATATGATCACTTCATTTAATTGAAAAATATCAATCATTAATTTCTAAACATAGGAGTTATTTTTATTTTCTGGAACCAAGCATCAAAGTTCATAATTTCTTATGGAGAAATCTGTTTTGGATTACGAGCATCCCTCTAGAACAAATAATGATTGTAAACCAAGGTTAGACTGTACTATATACTTGTAAACCAAGGTTAGACTGTACTATATACTTGTAAACCAAGGTCAGACTGTACTATATACTTGTAAACCAAGGTTAGACTGTACTATATACTTGTAAACCAAGGTTAGACTGTACTATATACTTGTAAACCAAGGTTAGACTGTACTATATACTTGTAAACCAAGGTTAGACTGTACTATATACTTGTAAACGAAGGTTAGACTGTACTTTATATTTCACATGTTTAATGTAGGCCTATTTAATTCTTTTAGGTCTTAAAAAGATGTTTATTCAAGATCCTCAAGATAAAGCAGTTCGTTTGGGTGAAATGTTTTCCCTTTCCTGTTCCCCACCTGTGGGAAGCCCTCCTCCAGTGGTAAGCTATGAGTTAATTCTCCAGTCATATTCACTCATAGAAAATAAAGATTAATTTTTTAATAAAAAATAGTAATTTATATAATAGTAAATGGTTTTTATTGGTCCTAAATTTCTTTTATTTCTGATTCTATTTGTCTAAAATCTTGACATGAGGCTCAGAATGGATTATTAATTACATTTCTTATGTATTTTTTTAATTATTGGTTCGTAAATTAATTATGAATTATGACCATTAGTTTTCCTTTCATAGACAACCATTGTTATAAACCTAGCCTGAACTTATGTTGTAATCGTAACTTAATCTTCCCTAATTATCATAACACGGTAAAGATAATAAATTTTCTTTAAAAGTTGATGTAAGAAAACCATTTGTTTAGTTTAAATTTAAAGTTAGACACTGAATTTAATCCACACAAGAGGAGTGTGAGAGGCTAAGAAAACAATGAGGAACACAGTGTGCTAGGGAATGAGTTAAGTTTATAGTTGTGTTATTTGCATAAGAAAATGGTCTGTATTGATTGAACTGATTGAATTTCAAAAATTCTTAGCAAAGTGTGACCTAATTATTATTTATTTTTTAAAACCACTTTGACAGATACCACTGTATCTCTCTTATGCATTTTTTAAGGCTTAAAGCAAGTAAAAAAAAGTATATCCACAGGATATTTAGAACAGAAGATGCAAACTTGCTTTGAATAGCTCTTCCATTCGCTATTTAATTTTTAATGAAAGAGAACTGATACTAAAATAATTTCTTTGTTATACATTCACCAAACAGGGCGAATAAAATTTCTTCAGACTGTACCTAGGCCTTTACACTGTCAGTTTTAAATACAGTATGTGTATAAACAGACACATTTCATACAGTATGTGTATAAATAGACACATTTCATACAGTATGTGTATAAATAGACACATTTCATACAGTATGTGTATAAATAGACCCATTTCATACAGTATGTGTATAAATAGACCCATTTCATACAGTATGTGTATAAATAGACACATTTCATACAGTATGTGTATAAATAGACACATTTCATACAGTATGTGTATAAATAGACACATTTCATACAGTATGTGTAGACCCATTTCATACAGTATGTGTATAAATAGACACATTTCATACAGTATGTGTATAAATAGACACATTTCTTCCATGAGACTTTTTTTTTTTAATGCATTAAATAGGTAGACTCAAATTTTTAATAGGGTCGCTTATTTACTCAGGTGTCATTTTTCTGTTATATTAATAGCTTTAAAATCATTTATACAAATATATTACATACATTAACAAAAATACCTAATTAAATGAAAAAAAATCAATTTTTAAAATACATTTGTGGCATTTTAATACTTATTAGATCTTGTTTTTAATATATAATAATCACTTTAGTACTCAAACATTATAATTTTATTTATTTTTCATCACTGTCATCTTCCAGACTTTGTGTTTCATTATGTGTTCATTGTATAGGTACTCTGTAATAATAACTGAAAAAAAAAATTAAATTAACTGTTTATGATTTTTTTGTCTTATCATAATCTTCTTAAATAATTTACATTTTATTTAACTGTAAAGGTTTATTGGACAAAGGATGGGGAAAAATTGGTTTTCAACGAACTTCACTTTTTTACACTCTTAGCTGAAGATAAAAACACAAATAAGGTCTCATTTTGAAGGTAATTGAATGCTAAATAAAAAAAAAATCATAATCTCAAAACGAGTAAAAATCGAGTTAAGCATCATTTTGTTGGAGCCGGTCACATATGTTACATTAAGAAAAAGTAATAATTCAGTGAAATGTCGTTATTACGAACGTCATTGTTATGTAACACTTCATTGTAATGTAACGAATTATTCAGTAAAGTGAATTTTTTTTTGCCCCTTCCCTTCGCTTATATAATATCTGTTAAAAAGTGTCGTTGTAACGAATTTCTTATTTTCAGTATTGCGAAAAAAAATAGCCGTTTTTCTGATTTTTTATTTTATCATCTTACCGAAAAAAAAATTGATTCGGCAAATTTCTTAAACTCTTGTCAACTTGATAAGTCAACTTGAGTTCAACGACATTCACATTTACTAGATAATGGGAGGGGGAGTGTGAGAGGAGTAAGGTGTTATGGTAACCTTTAACCTCTACTGATGAGGATAGTGAACATTAATTCCACCAGGTGCGGTGCTCAGTCAAGTGTTGGTGCTGAGTCAAGTGACGTCTTGGGACAGCGGGAAGATGGGGGGGGGGAGGAATGGGGAGGGGCACAACTACGTCACAACGAACGGTGTCATGAGATGAGAGCTTAACAACCACGCTCGCGGGATTAAAAAAAAAATCAATAATGTTAACGAACTGCCGGTACCCGGTATTAAATTGATAATACAGGATGCGAAGAATAAAAGAGTGATTTATTTGACCTTTTGTGATATAGCTATACCTTTTTGTCTAATTGTAATAAAAATTATTCTTGTTAAAAAAATAAACACACACACACACACACACACACACACACATATGTGTATATATATATATATATATAGTGGATTCCGCTTAATTGGGACACCGCTTAGTTGGGACAGCCGCTTATTTGGGACAAATCTCAAAGAAACCAAACCAAGAAGCCAATAGTAAATTTGTATTTTTAATTGGGACAGCCGCTTGATTGGGACAAAAAGCCTCGGTCCCGATGTGTCCCAATTAAGCGGAATCGACTGTATTTAAATTATTGCATTGTTTAATTAATGAGACATTATGAGTAAGAGAGCCGTCATAGGCACATTGCACATGGGTCTTAAAATTAAGAGAAGTAAGTCATGTTGAATAGCTGTTACAAAATAAATGAGTTACGCCCCTTAGCTCAATGCCGTTAGCGGTAAGTAATGAAAGCTAAAAGCTAAATTAGTAGCTAAACTAATAAGAAAAAAATGGAAAGAAAATTTACTATATTGTTAGCTAAATATCTTTGGAGAAATTTGTAAAATGCCACAATATATTTGCATTGATATTCAAATGAACTATATCCACATATTAAGAACAGAGAATGTTGTCGTCCTAAACGCCCCCCCCCCCCAGCCAATTTCAGAGTAACAAATTTTCAGTATTACGAATTTTGAGTCCTCGTCAATTTCGTTATAGCGACATTTCACTGTATAATGTTTTGAAGTTGTTTTATTAGCCAACACTTAATGAAGTGGCTACATAGGAACACTTGTTTAATCCACTAAGCAGTGACATACAGCATTAAGTGACACTTGTGTGATTTTTCTGTTGATCTAATTTTTTTTTTTTTGAGGAATTATGCCTAAAAGACATCTGGTACACATATATGAAATGTTTTAAGCCAGATTAACCTAACCCACTAGAATGGTTAAACTAATATGGCTTAAAATGCTTCTTAATATGAATATAAAAAACACTTGGGCATTGTGCAAGCTACACAACACTTTAACATGCAATGGCTACAGAATATTTTATGGGCTTAGGGAACTTGACTTACTTTACTTTAATACATGAATCATTTAGAGCCACTCTGTGGGTTAGGCTTAAGACACTCCACACTTTTATAAATAGCAGGAAGGGTGTCCCAAAGCCGATTTTTCAATAATGGTAGGTTTTTGTCTCAGAAATCGTTTGGTGAAGTCATAAATTAACCTTTTTATCATGTTTATATATTCTGAAGTGGTGTTATTTTCTTGAGATTTATCATTAAATTGAGTTGTTTTGAATACTGTTTTTTTTATTCTAAAAGATGTAAAATTTCCAAATGCAGTGTAGGTACTAGGAAGATTTGGACATTGTATTAAGTCTCCGGCGTTCGAACAAAGGAAATGCCTGCATAAATGACGGATGTGAATAACACATCTTTGAACCCAAAAAAAAATACGCAGTGGCTACGGTACCAGCCAGCTGGTACCCGTATTTTTTTCCGGGTACCAGCCATATATGCGCATGCGCTCTAGGGATAGGAATAGGGGGCTAGGGATAGGGATAGGGTGTGGAGCAATATCTATGGCTGGACCCCGAAAAAAACCCTAACCCTAATCCTAACCCTAACCCCTAACCCTAACCCTAACCCTAGCCCCGATAACAAAAAATGAAGTCCGTCTAGAGCGCTAGAGCGCATGCGCATATATGGCTGGTACCCGAAAAAAAAATACGGGTACCAGCTGGCTGGTGCCGTAGACACTGCGAAAAAAATATTTTTTCTTTCAAAATATTGTTATATATTTTTTTTTTATTTTAAAGAGCGATAATAAAATTAGTTAAAATAAAAATGAACAATAAAAAAAATAAAAATTTGAAATTAAAAATATTACACGAGAAAAAAACCTTTTGTGCCGACACTACAGTCGATATTTTGTCTGTTTCGTTTACAACGTGTATCTGTCGGTATACTTCTGCCACCTTCAAAATAATAAAATGGCTTCAGACGACTCGGATTTTAGTTCAAACTATTCCCCTAGTACTGTTCTCATGAATGGGAGTCAGATGGCAGCCTTTATTCATCAAATCATGAAGATATTGCATTAGTTTCGCCACTGAATCCTAATCTAAGAATGTAAGTATGAAGTTTTCTTATTTTATGCTAGTAATTTTTATTTTTTTAAATGAAAAATATTTTGTTACAGTTTTCCTGGGTATTATTAGTTAAAGTATTCATTTCTATGTTAAATAAATCTGATTTTTCTTTACAATTTTATAATTTTCTGTAATGAATCAATAAGTAATAACACGTGGTAAAGCATTGTTTATGTTATCAACTGATTTTAATTTTGGGCTAAATAAATGAATCACTTATTATAAAGAAAATTATGGAATATTCTGTCATGTAAAGTAAAAAAAAATATAAACTTATAATGGTGTTAACTACATTTTTTTAAAACTTTATGAATGTAAGTATATTATAATGCAGTATAGTTATAAATATTTACTCTTATCCTTAACTTTATGGAACAAACATATATGACTATGGCATTACTGATGATGGACCTCTCAAAGCGATTCGACACTTCCAGCTAGGGCACCAGGCCTTCATCTTTTCGGTGATGATTGGCAAGGAACAAGACAATGTTATCTTGAATTTCTTATGCCAGGTAACAATAATTTATAAATAAAATAGCCTACTAATAATATCGAATTCATCGGTGCATATGTATTCTATACGAAGGAAGAAAAGTGTAACTTTTACTAGTTTGTCAAGTTTTATATCATCAGAATTTTGATTATTACATGTATGGAGTTAGAAATTATGTAATACAAACTATATTGTAATTTTACATATATGATACAAAAATCCCACTCAAAATTTACATTTTTTAACTTTTCTGCAGGAGCTATTATCAAGTTGTGTTCTTCTGGAGTTATGGTACAAGACCTGAAAAGTTCCCTGTCGGAGTACTGGACTAAGTGACACCCAATGAGCTTTACATACTTTTTGTTTTGTGTATGAGTATTTTACAAACACCAATTTAACGTTCATATTGCTCCACACATTCATATTTCTCCACCGATGTGCTATTCCATGGACTTTGGACGTGATCATTCATGACTAAGCTCAGATTCAAACTAATTCATGGATTTTAAAAAATATAAAATTTTGAGACTTAACATCACTCTGATTAGCAAGCCAAGGTAAAATATCCATTATTTTTTTTAGAATAAATTGTATATACTGCCAGCCTTATGAAAATCTTACTATAGATTAAATAATCTACATTGGTAATTATAGTCTTAGACAATATATTAAACATAAGCCAACTAAATGGGGGATGAAAATTGGGGTTTTAGCTGATACATGTTGAAGAAATGAGAACAATGTTAAAATGTCTTTCACTTAATTACTGGAAAAAAATCTTTTTTTTTTTTTTCGATAAAGAAATGTTTATGCATGATTTACTGAAAATGATTTTTTAAATATATCTGTGGATAAATATATATGAATCCTTAGTATATTGTGTATTTTTAATGTAGATTTAATATAATCATAAGAATTACAGGCATTGTTATAAAAAATATTTCTACCTGTTTTTAATGAAATGTAACACCGTCTAGTTTTCTACATTTTACTTACCACAAAATCATTATAAAAAAAGTTGTCTAAAGTAATCTAACAGATGATAAAACATTCTGCATTTTTGCTCTCACTAATATATAATATGTGGCATTTTTTTCATTCTAAATTATTTTCTTTTGTTTATTTTGGTTATCTGATAATTTTGGCTCATAAATGAGGTGTGTGAGTGTGTGTGTGTGTGTTATATAAAATGTCATAACTATTTTATTTATTGATTTATTTCATTGCATTTAGTGTTGTAACATATAATTTTCCCGTGTAGAGGCTGAACTCACATCGGGCACCTCCCCAGGTGGCGGATAGGGGAAAGCTCACCAAATATGGTGAGTGCCAATGAAATAAAATTCTCAGGGCGGACCAAAGCAGGCAACTACTGCCTTGCAGTTAGTGGAGGGTCCCACAAAGGCTAAGGGACCTAACCTTAAACAAAGGCAGCTACCCACAAGGCTGTGAGGGGCAACACCCTAGTGGTTGTGCTCAGGGCTAACTACCCAGTCATGTAAAAAAAAAACACTAGTTACTATTCAAAAACCGGACTGATTCAAATGGAAACCGACCTTCGCACGATCACCGACATGATTACTGGCTAGCGACTTGGAACGTTTTAAGCCTATACAGAGCAGGAGCCCTAACCCGCCTCACTGAACAGCTTAGAAAATACAAAATAAAAATAGCAGCACTCCAAGAAATCAGATGGAAATAATCAGACTTACTTAAAACAATAGAGTATACCATCTTTTATGGTGGGAACACCACAAATACACTAGGAAGAGGAAAAACACCCTCAATCAAATAATTGGCTTTAAATCAGCCAACGAAAGATTGTGCAGCCTCAGGATACGTGGCAAAATGTTTAATATGACTCTAATATGGAACACTGAAAACCTTTCAGGACATTGTAAATTGTGTGCAGGAAAATAAAAAATTTAGGGAACTTTGTCTTCTTATTCATATTTGTGGAACTTTTCAAGCTTTAAGTGCAGACTGTGAGAGAGGATTCAGCTTAATTAATGCAATTAAAACAAAAAATTCGAAATTGGCTTGATGTAGACTATTTGGAACATTTAATGAGAATTAAGTCATATTTATTAGCTGAAAATGTCATTAACACAGATCATGTATATGACTTTTGAAAGCAGAAAAAGGGAGAAGGGTTAAAGTTAATTATTACCCAATAAAATTAATTGACTCAATTCTTGGGTTTTCTTTTTTATGTTGTTGTATTAGAATTTAGTTTAGTGTTGGTCTATCTCACGTAAACTTCCATTTATATTTATATCTAAAAACTTATTTTTTTTTGGTTGCATATTCGTCATTTTTAAATGTTATTTCTTCTATTTAACCATATTTACTACAACCATATCTTTTTTAATTCTAAAAGAATTTATTTACAAAATCTTTATAAAACATTTCCTACATGTAAATATATGGAAGCTTCCCATGTGGTTGACTCTATTATCTTATTATTTATTTTATTTTTAAATGACAGTAATTGTATTTGTAGTTCGCATCGTGCAATATGCTCACAATTTACACATCAATGAAATTTTGGCTCATAATTTTTTTTGGCGCACAAACCCAAATCCTTAGAGGGAACATTGCATGGAACCTCCGGAAGACTCTAGGTGCGCCCCCCCCCCACCCGCTAATACAGCGATACATGTGTAAGAAGTGAGAGCCCGACATGGTCGATACTAATACAGCACGCATGCATTGCACAGCCTGCCCCGCGATGGCAGATAGGGCCTTTGAGTAAAAAAGCTATGCCAACCCACTAGGTTGGGGAGGAGTCATATCTCGAATGCCTTGATGATCCTGTACTGGAAAGCCAGTTTATGCCGGCCACACACAGTCGTGGATCACCGATTTGTCGCTATAAGTTCTTCTTTTGTCCACCGAGTAGGAAGTACCTCGGTGTGTCTACCCGCACCGTACAGTTAAGTTAATTTGAATAAATGAATTACAAAGACGTATTTATTTTCCAATACAATATCTTAATTTTCATTTATTATCCTTATCCCTACCCAGACCGGGCTCAGCGCAATCCGTTTCGCACAGGGCCGTGCAATTGTTAGGGCCGGCCATGGTTGCGGGCCGCACCGGGTGACACCAACATAGTGGTGACACCAAAATGAACAGTTCTAAATTTCATAGCAGAGTGAACTCGGTCTAGTTGGGTTTTATAAAATATCATAGTTAAAAACATGAGCAGTAGCACAGGGTGCCAACATACAGAGAAGTAGCACTGTCAAGGGTCCCTTGCGGCATCCATGCAGTCGTTGTCTACGAGCACGATCACCTACTGAGTTTTGGCGAGTATTTGTATTTTCCTTAACCACGTGGTTCCACAGGACGCACACAACACAACATGAAATGAGCACAAAACATGTATGTAAATACACCGAATATTTATTTACATAAAAGCAAACATTTACATAGTGCCCTGAAAAGGGCAAGTAGCTTCGTCGGCTACTACATCAGTAGCATATTAAACCAAAGAGGACCACATAGGTTTAATCTCTTACCTGCGACTGGTAGTTCTAAAAAGAACTCAGAACTGAGCTGGGTGAAAATATCTAAGTCCCATCAGCTCAGTCTGTTTACCAGTCCAGGCTCGAGTCGAGCTGACGGCCTCGCAGTCCGAACTCGACTTCTCTCTCCGACTGTCTCCTTCTGACTGACTGTCTCAAACTGACTAACGCTGACTGACTAAAAACTAACTCCAGCCACGCACATCCGATCTCGCGGCTCACGAGTGCCGATACTTCACTGACCAATGGGCAGCGAGCCATGTATGTCACGCCCATCACGCGTGATCAGTTGCCCCTTCAAGCGTGGGGCGATAAAGGGACAGAGTGACCACCCCTCTTCCGCTTGATTCTGACAAGGGCACCGATTTTCCCCCTGTCTACTTTAATCTTTCCAATTGGCGTCAGCTGATGTGTCAAGTGGGTTAATCCCCCCTGACGCCAGACACACTGACCACAGTGCAACACATGGGAAGACCAAAGCCTTTGACTATCTTCTTTATTATCTCCCCTGAGTCGATGACGCAACACGAAGGGGAGAGGACAAGGAAACAAGAGAGGGCTCTAGATTTAATTAAAACCAACTCACAGAATATGACAAGCACAGGGTGCCAACATACAGAGCAGTAGCACAGGGTGCCAACATACAGAGCAGTAGCACAGGGTGCCAACATACAGAGCAGTAGCACAGGGTGCCAACATACAGAGCAGTAGCACAGGGTGCCAACATACAGAGCAGTAGCACAGGGTGCCAACATACAGAGCAGTAGCACAGGGTGCCAACATACAGAGCAGTAGCACAGGGTGCCAACATACAGAGCAGTAGCACAGGGTGCCAACATACAGAGCAGTAGCACAGGGTGCCAACATACAGAGCAGTAGCACAGGGTGCCAACATACAGAGCAGTAGCACAGGGTGCCACCATACAGAGCAGTAGCACAGGGTGCCACCATGCTGAGCGTCTGGAGTTTAGGTAAATGAATATAATTCAAAGCTGCTCAGATCAATTATATATTTTTTTTCAAACGTTCTAAAAAATAGACGCATGTAGTCACGTGGCTTCATGAAACTGGCGACATAGTTTACCAACTCAGCTAAATGGAAGTAATATACATCTTTCTGAGATACAGTCAGTGATACTACTGTTTTTATCGCTAAAGTATTTTAAGGTAAATTCTCTAGTGCAGGAAAATTCAAATTAAGTACTATTGCGCATGGTGGCAATCTTGAGGGGTGACACCCTGAATTTTTCGCTGGGGGGGGGATGACACTAACCATAATGACGCCACTGCTAAGATGGCAGCATCTGCCGTGATTAACTACCCCAGAAACTTCCTAATACAAACAGTCTTTAAAATTATTTTTTCTACAAAATTTCAATCTTCAATCTTTAAATACATTTATCTCCCTTGTAAATTATAATAAACGAATAGATTTGTTTCTAGATCCCCACAAAATGTTGATATATTACATTACAATCTGTTGATATTTTACATTACAATCTGTTGATATTTTACATTACAATCTGTTGATATTTTACATTACAATCTGTTGATATTTTACATTACAATCTGTTGATATTTTACATTACAATCTGTTGATATTTTACATTACAATCTGTTGATATTTTACATTACAATCTGTTGATATTTTACATTACAATCTGTTGATATTTTACATTACAATCTGTTGATATTTTACATTACAATCTGTTGATATTTTACATTACAATCTGTTGATATTTTACATTACAATCTGTTGATATTTTACATTACAATCTGTTGATATTTTACATTACAATCTGTTGATATTTTACATTACAATCTGTTGATATTTTACATTACAATCTGTTGATATTTTACATTACAATCTGTTGATATTTTACATTACAATCTGTTGATATTTTACATTACAATCTGTTGATATTTTACATTACAATCTGTTGATATTTTACATCATAGTCTGTTGATATATTACATTACAATCTGTTGATATTTTACATTACAATCTGTTGACTTGTGTACAGCTTAAACTCGGGCCCCATAAATAACAATTGATCTAGGCCCCACATTAAACACTCGGCCTAGACCCCATAAATGACACTAGCTATGTCACTATGTGCCCCGAAAATAGCACTAGCCATAGGCCCCGTGCTCTGCTTAGGCCGACTCTAAATTAACCAAGAAGATCTTACTAAGGTGGATTTTTTTTTCTAGAGAAACAGAGGACAGTACTAGGGCTTCTCATATCATAGCGTTATGCTTATCTAGGAATGTCGGGACATCACCAGAAATTATAACTGCTGATTTTTAAGTGTTTTTTTTAAAAATATATGTACAATCCCCGTAATTTACGAAAAAAAAAGCTTTTGTTTTTTTATACTAAATTTAAAAAAAAAAAATGGCAGGTTTCCTTGAAGAGTTGAATGGAAGTAATACAATCAAAAGTGTAATTATCCCATTGATTAGAGATATGGGAGGGGGTAAAAAAGGAATCAGCTAAAGAGCACCAATCAATTCAATAAAATGAGCTTCACTGACAAATCACTTATTCAGAGAATAACTCTTTTCCGAATCTATTAAAAGTAAACAAGTTTGTTTAACATTTACTAATTATTTCGGTAACGCCCACTTAATCCCTAGTTGGCAGGTGGAAAGGTCAACAATGTAGCAAGCAAGAATTAAAAAAAAAAATGTTAGCAGAACTTTTTTTTTTCAGTTTAAACTACAAGTTAGAACAGGGTGGAAGAAAACCAAATTGTTGAATTAAAATGTTAGCGGAACCTTTTTCCAGTTTAATCTACAAGAAGCTGGACGATAACCAAATTGTTGTACGAAAAAAAAGTAAAAAAAGAAAATAAAAGCCACTAAGAAAAAGAAGATTACAGAGACAATGAAAACAACCACTGATGAAATACAGCAGTGTTTCTCAAATTTTCGACAAGTGTGTATCCCCTTATTTATTACAGAGACAATAAAAACAACCACTGATGAAATACAGCAGTGTTTCTCAAGTTTTCCACAAGTGTGTACCCCCTTATTTATTACAACTAACGTGTACATTGTTTTGAAATTATTTAACGTCGACAGGTCCGGGGCAAGGAAAAAGGTTGGGGACCACTGGACTAGAAAGTATAAAATTAGATCATGGGATATAAATGTCAAGTGTAAGGTTATGAACAGCGATAAAATTGTTTTTTTTTTCCAAACTCACCGTTAGGTCTCTCATTTGAACAATGAACTGTATTCAAATAAATAAATAAATAAATAATAATAATAACAGCACCAAGTCTTTCTGTCTGCGTTAGATAGAAAGAAGGACTAAGAATCAAGAATACTGTTTCCTGTAAATAATGGCTTCTTGCCCACGTCTTGATTCAATAAATGTTGTTTTTTTTTTAAATCTACATTTTTGAATACTTTTTGTGGTTTTAATTATAAACTGAAAAAAAGTCTTAAATATTAAAAAGTAATAATAAGTTATCATTATTCAAATTAAAAAAAAAGTTGGATCTCATTAGATTTTCGATTTTTCCAAAACAAATAAAAAAAATTAGAATTCATAGAATAACTTTTGATATCTGTGTATGCTACCTCTTATTTCATTTTGTAATACTCTGTACTAGGGTGTCCCAGAATTTCAAATTTTTAAAAATTCATTAAATCTCAAATAGCACACCTTCTAAAAAGTTTCCTTATAATTAGCTGCAATAGTCCCAAAAATGGTACCTCATTCAGAACGAATTTAGGGGTCCCTCAAGGGTCCAGAAGATTAGTTCAACTTCCTCATGTTAGCAATATATGACAAATATTTTTATGCTTTATTAATTTTACTTTTGAAATAATGGCCTGCCATACCAATGTCACATCACTGGTCATGTGACTTGGAAGCCATCTTGGATTTGTAAAGCAGTGGAGTTATTAATGAAGTCTAGTTGTTAGTTGTGTGTTTTAAGTAAATTTGTGAAGCATTTAACTAATTATTATTCAAAACTGTGAGATTAATTGAACTGTACTGATTGATTCACTCTTGAGGAAATAGACAGGGTCTTAGAATGTCAACTAAGATGTTACAAACTAGGAGTTCTAGAAGTGGTAGTAAAGTATGGTTGATTGGCTACCCTCTGGAGATGATATCTGGTGCCCGTCTTCCATCGGGTCGAGAAGTTTTGCGTAACTTTGTTTATTACCAACGGTCGAAACAGCTCTCAATTAGCGAAAGTGCACATCAGGTACATGACCAACTGATACCATTCTGGATGAAGTCAAATACTGGTAGAGTGAAAGGTGCATGCACTCTACTGGAGAACCACATTGGACGAAACTTGTTGTGGCTTGCATGTAGACACCACATGCTTGAAGTTCTGCTATCGGACACATTCAATGTGTGCTTAGGACCATCAACTGGACCAGAGATCCTTATCTTTAAGCGATTCCGAGCAAACTGGTCCAAACTTAACAGCCACCAACCACAAAAACGGGAATCTCCAATGATGTCAGCATCAGCTTCCTTAAAGGCATTTTTAACTGAGCAGTTGGTTCAAACTCAACCCAGAGATGACTACAAGGAATTTCTTTGCCTTGCTGCATTCATGGTTGGGCTGGATGTTAAGTTGATCATCAGAAAACCTGGTGCTCTTCACAGGGCCCGCTGGATGGCGAAGGCTATCTACTCCTTAAGTGGGACGGATGGTCGTGCGGTAACGCGCTCGACTGTCGACCTGAAGGTACCTGGTTCGATCTCCGGTGATGACCAAGGAAATTTTTCAGGTCTTGGCTCAAGTTCCCGATATATCTCCCGTGGTGCCTCCATGGCCATTGCACTATCGGCTATGGTGGGGATGAAAGAAGGGCACCATAAAACCGTCCCATTAGTGGTTTATAGGATCTAAGGGATTTCATCTCATCCTTACAGGGACTTTACACATCTACTCCTTAAAGATTGAACTCTTGTTTGATGGCAACGAAACCATTATTAATCTGACGTCTCGTGAACTGCAAGGTATTCAGCGTTTTAATCGGTTTGTTGTTTCGGTGTATGTCCAGTCATGGTTTACAACAAGGTCTGCTGCAGATGCACCAATTAATGACGTTTACTTGATTCAACGTCTCCGAGACTATCAAGATGACAAGCTGCGTAATGTTGGCCTGAAGATGATGGAACGTCACTCCTGGTATCTAAGCCAAGAGCTTGCAACTCTAGCGCTGTTCTCGAATTTGCTTAATGCTGATGAGAAAAAGCAAATGGTGCTGAACATCAAAGATGATAGAGGCCCACACTTAATCACATCCCTTCCACAGAGTGCTGCAGAGCTATGTTGTTCGCGCAACTTCTTTCAAACTGCTGGAATTGATGACAGCTTTCTTGCTGAGCCCATCGAGCTGTGGCCAGAATCACAGTCATTTAAAGCTGCAGCGCACTTTGTCAGCAACTTGCCCTGCACCAATGACTGTGCTGAACGTGGTGTCGCCCTAATTCAGAACTTTAATACAACAACAAAGGATGAAGTACAACTGCAATATTTGCTTCAAGTGGTGGAGAAGCATCGAAAAGACTATAAAAAATGCCGCCGTGACGAACTTAGGCGAATGTAACAACTAACTAAACGCGCAAACGGTTGCGAAACTGCTGTTGAAATTATTGACATCTTCGAACATCTTCAGCTAATTTGTTAAATAATTTCATTTACAATATGAAAACTATATGTATATGTTATATATTATTATTTTATAATATTATTGATTGTTAGTCTTTAACTCTTTGTCAAGTTAAATAAAATAATAAAGCTGTATCAAATCAATGTCGCGATTTTCAGCTCAAGCACATAATTTTGAAGCGGTTGAGGGACCCCTAAACTTTACCCAAATGGACTGAATTTTTTCCTTTGCTAATTGTGGCCCATAAAGAAACTTTTTAGAGGGTGTGCATTGAACAGTTCAAAACTTGGATTTTTTGGGACACCCTACTCTGTACCCCTAGTAAAAAAAACACCAACCCAGCTTGCATATTGTTTGTATGGTCATGGTTTCCTATTGGTTTCACTTAAGCCGTGAATGTTTGCCCAATGTTTACCGAATGTTTACCCAATGTTTGCCCAATGTTTACCGAATGTTTCCCCAATGTTTACCGAATGTTTACCCAATGTTTTCCCAATGTTTACCGAATGTTCTCAACCAGGTGCAGCGCGGTACCCCCGCCAAACTCTTCGCGTACCCTCTGGGGTACACTATCACCTTTTGGGAAACACTGGTCTACATCTAGAGTGTGTATTAACTGGTCTACATCTAGAGTGTGTATTAACTGGTCTACATCTAGAGTGTGTACTAACTGGTCTACATCTAGAGTGTGTACTAACTGGTCTACATCTAGAGTGTGTATTAACTGGTCTACATCTAGAGTGTGTATTAACTGGTCTACATCTAGAGTGTGTACTAACTGGTCTACATCTAGAGTGTGTATTAACTTGTTTACATCTAGAGTGTGTATTAACTGGTCTACATCTAGAGTGTGTATTAACTGGTCTACATCTAGAGTGTGTATTAACTGGTCTACATCTAGAGTGTGTATTAACTGATGTACATCTAGAGTGTGTATGAACTGGTCTACATCTAGAGTGTGTATTAACTGGTCTACATCTAGAGTGTGTATTAACTGGTCTACATCTAGAGTGAGAACTAACTTGTCTACATCTAGAGTGTGTATTAACTGATCTAAATCTAGAGTGTGTATTAACTGGTCTACATCTAGAGTGTGTATTAACTGGTCTACATCTAGAGTGTGTATTAACTGGTCTACATCTATAGTGTGTACTAGCTGGTCTACATCTAGAGTGAGTACTAACTTGTCTACATCTAGAGTGTGTATTAACTGATCTACATCTAGAGTGTGTATTAACCGCGGCAGATAAAGAAATAGACTCACAAGTAACAACATTGGTCAAATCGTAAGGACTGATGGTCGTGCGATATCGGTGAGGACCAGTAGATATTTCAGGTCATGGTGAAATTACCTCAGGTGGTATCTCGATAACCACACACACACACTGAAGAAATATACCGTACCTAGCCACACACACTGAACAAATCTCCCGTACCTAGCCACACACACACTGATCAAATCTACCGTACCTAGCCACACACTGATCAAATCTACCGTACCTAGCAACACACACTGATCAAATCTACCGTACCTAGCCACACACACACTGAAGAAATCTACCGTACATAGCCACACACACACTGATCAAATCTACCGTACCTAGCCACACACACTGGTCAAATCTACCGTACCTAGCCACACACACTGATCAAATCTACCGTACCTAGCCACACACACTGATCAAATCTACCGTATAGTAAACATGTCAGCACATCCATGGCATTTATAAAACCCACAGCTCATAAATAGTAAATAATATGTTGTTTTTTTTAAATTATTGAATTAATGTTTCATTAACGATTAAGTTGATTAACGGTATCTATTGTGTCATTGCATTAACATTTAATTAATTAGCGACAGGTAGCCTAATGACCAGGCTTGCGGAGCCGAGCCGGAGCCGGAACCGATGAGTAGCGGATCCACTACGTTTTTGCTGGAGCCGGAAAAATCTGGCGGCTCCACGGCTCCCAAATGTTTTTTTTTTTACAACAGAATTTTTTTTTAGCTTTAAAATTCCAAATTTGTTTGATGTTTGCCTCCTACAATTTAAAATGTTGTCATGTTTTACGAGCGCCACAACAGTAACAGCATTTAAATGAAAGCGTGCACAAGAAATCTTTGATGGGGGATCGTTTTGTGTTCATTTTAAATCTTGCTTACCCTCCGAAATCTTTTAAATGATATGTTATTTTGTTAAATATATAGTTAAAACAGTTTTATTTCATAGAATAATTGTATCAATCATTTAAAATTAGATTTTTACTACGACGACAAATAGAATGCGTCATTTCGTATATTATTTGACCGCGAATTTGTAATAGACTAAAAACAAAATACGCTTTCTGTATTTAACAATTTTATTATAAACAGAATAGTTGAAATAGAGTAGATAAATTTATAAGGCTATGGCTATTCGGGCCCGGGTCCTAATAAAGTCCGATTGTTATTCGGAACCGTTGCGAAAATTTACTTAGCTTAGTTATATATAAACTATAGACGGAACCCGACAAAATAATATTACAGAGTCAGATAAGTCGGAACCCTAGCCCCTGAGTAACGATAAAATCATACATTCAAACAATTATCAAAAAATAAACAAAAAACAATTATAAAGTTTATATATAGCTAAGCTAAGTGCATATTTGCCACGGGTCCGAATAACAATTAGACTTTATTGGGACGGGGTCCGAATAAAAATCAGAGTTTGTTGGTACCCGGGTCCGAATAGTCAATTCGAATTTATAAATAATAAATAGCCGGAAAAAAATATGGCGGCTCCGCAAGCCTGCGAATGACCAACCTGAAAGTCACGGGTTCGATACTCAGTAAGAACCAAAGGGAATTTTCCCAGGTCATTTATGTCAGTTGTTAAAGATGTCCCTCAGAACCACACAGCTTGAAATGGTTACCTGACTTTAGTTGGGAAAGGCGGGCATGGCTGCTAACCACCTAACCGGCCTTCATATGCCGAGGTTACAGAAACACCTACAGATGGAGAGCTAGCACCTAAAGATGGAGAGCTAACACCTAAAGATTGAGAGATGGCACTAAAGAAGGAAAGCTAGCACCTGATAATGGAGAGCTAGCACCTAAAGATGGAAAGCTAGCACCTAAAGATAGAGAGCTAGCACTTAAAGATGGAAAGCTAGCACCTGTAGATGTTGAGCTAGCACCTAAAGATGGAGAGCTAGCACATAAAGATAGAAAGCTAGCACCTAAAGATGTTGAATGTGGAATAAAATAGAGTCGAATGTGTTGAGTTTTATAAATACTGCTATTTATTTTGTATCCTCTCATAAACAAACACTTATACCACAAGGGTAAGTTATAAGTAATATTTTGATAAATCGGTATTAATATTGATTAATCACGTGTAATCGGCTAAAATAAAACCCCTGTCAATGCATGACGGTAATAAAAAAAAACAATTAAAAAGTGTTGAGGGACAATACTCAGTTATTGATAACTTTTTTACATTAACTCTGAATTGCCTCTCTTTAATTAAATATTACCATTTTGGCACCAAGCCATGGCACATAGAAGTTGAATTCACCACGTTGATGTTTTATATATATTACAGTCGTATCCTACTTATTTGAAGTTTTCATTAATTAAAAATTAAATAAAACAGGACGATCAAGTGTGCCAGAATACACGATTGATTGGTATTTGCAAAACTGAAGAAATAATACAGAACAACAACAATATATATTGATATATAAATAGATATACATATTTTAAAAAAAAAATGTTTTTATTTAAATGTACTAAAAAGCTATAAAGTAAAAAAAATGACTTAGATCATAAAAAAATTAATATAACTTGTAATTACTCATAATATATGATGCGTGTATAACTATCTAGATCAGAGGTCACAACTATGTCCACGGACCCCTTCTTGTACGCCCCCATTCTCCCCTTTTCCCTTCCAACTTTATTTTTCCTTCAAGCTTACATATTGTTTCCTTCAGTCTTTGAACCAAAACCTTTATTGATCCTGTCTAGGTTCTTTTTCTTGGGGGAAAATATTGAATGATTAATCGCCTCTTCACTGAGTGAATTGATAGTACCTGGTGGCTAACACTTTCTCCTGCTTATAAAGTATCTCAAGGTCTTCTTATGTTCACCACAAATGTATTCAATTTTGAAAACCACATCAAAAGGTACTCACGTCATTAAAACATCCGTTGAAAAGTTTGAATCGTTTAAAAGTAAAACATATTAGCTAAGTATGCAAGGTCCTCCTACCTACCACCTACCTATCTACCTACCTTCATATCTACCTACCACCTACATACCTACCTACCTTACCTATCTACCTTAATTACCTACTAACTACATACCTATCTTACCTACATACTACCTACCTTCCACCTACCTACCTTAATTACATACCACCTACATACCTACCTGCCTACCTTACCTACCTACCCATCCATCCATCCATCCGTCCGTCCGTCCGTCTGTCTGTCTGTCTGTTCTGTCTGTCTGTCTGTCTATCTGTATCCATCTGTATCCATTTTTGTCCCCTCTCCACCCCGCTCGAAAAAAACCATAGAGGAATTAATCACTTATTTCCTTTTTTTATTTTGTAAAATAATTAGGCCTTTAAAGTATTTCTAATTTGGCCTGTAAAATATTTCTAATTTGGCCTTTAAAGTATTTCTAATTTGGCCTGTAAAGTATTTCTAATTTGGCCTGTAAAGTATTTCTAATTTGGCCTGTAAAGTATTTCTCATTTGGCCTTTAAAGTATTTCTAATTTGGCCTTAAAGTATTGCTAATTTGGCCTGTAAAGTATTTATAATTTGGCCTGTAAAGTATTGCTGATTTGGCCTGTAAAGTATTTCTAATTTGAACCACATATTATTTATATGTATACTAGAACGATAACTCGATAAGAGCCATTTTTAAAAATACTATATTATAAAGGAATTTAATAAATTCGAGATTTGAATATCCTAGCTCATTCAGGGCCGATTTTATTTTACTGTTGGACCCACCCCCCCCCCTCACACACACAGATCCCCCCCCGATTCTACATATTATTATTTTTAATTTTGTTTTATATATCAAATGAAAGGAAATTGTAAGGACTTTAATGTGAAAGTTTAAATACACCGTAGTAGTATTAAAGTTTTCAAAGTATGTGTAATCCCGAACAATTTCTCTGCATAAAAAGACAGAGGGGCCCCAAAAATGTTGTGTGGTAGGTTTATACAACAACAACAACAACAAAAACAACTTAGCAATATTTTTATTTTTCAAAAAGGAGCCTCAAATTTTTATTGTAAATCCGGCTCTGAATTTAGTAGTCCCTTTTGTTTTATGAATTATTTGATACATTGATAACGAGCCAAGTTTTTGAATTATTTGATACATTGATAACGAGCCAAGTTTTTGAATTATTTGATACATTGATAACGAGCCAAGTTTTTGAATTATTTGATACATTGATAACGAGCCAAGTTTTTGAATTATTTGATACATTGATAACGAGCCAAGTTTTTGAATTATTTGATACATTGATAACGAGCCAAGTTTTTGAATTATTTGATACATTGATAACGAGCCAAGTTTTTGAATTATTTGATACATTGATAACGAGCCAAGTTTTTGAATTATTTGATACATTGATAACGAGCCAAGTTTATGAATTATTTGATACATTGATAACGAGCCAAGTTTTTGAATTATTTGATACATTCATAACGAGCCAAGTTTTTGCGGGATGACGATTCGGGTCTACAAATGGTTGGATCGGTACCAGCGCTATTTTACAACGAATTATTTTAAAATGTCAATCATTTATTTGAGCTATAGAGAAAGCTCAAGTCTTCCATAATTTAATATTTGATCAGTTTAAATAAAAACACACCATGTTAAATCGGTTGTAATATCTGCTGATCGTAAACTTAGTATAATATGTGATAAATTAATATAATTAAAAACAAATATAGCGAAAAACGGAAATTTTCTTCAATTAAAAAACAAAACAAAACTTAAATAGTAGTTTCGTATTTCAAAATCATTTCTTCGCAAATTTATTCGGTTGATGAGTTAATTTCATTATTTATATCATCGGCCACTGACTGGGGCCTGTGGGTAAAATCAAACGATTCATCGGTCACTCCCAGCGGTCAGTGGCGCTGAATGCGCTAGCACAACTTTTTCTTAAGCCCGGCCGTTACCAAGTCGTTTTTTTTATATTCTTTAATCCTGCGTTAAAAATAATTATTGTTGTTGCTAAATCCTAAAAGGCCTAATGATAAATCTGGCTCTGGCTCCGTGTGATTTATACACCAACGGTTTTGTATAGTATTGTATAGTTTTGTATAGTGTTGCATAGTGTGTCTGTCACAGTGCAATAGGCGCATCAACATTGTCACCATATCTCAATACATAACCGTCTAACGAAGTAGACCGTGCGGTAGACCGACCGTGTGGATCCCTTTCCCATGTACTTTTCATACCTTGCGGTGTTCATGGCAATAACAGCCAAATGTCTGCACGTTACAATACACAGCACCGCACGAAATGAAAAGTACATCACTGTATTAGTTCGCTTGCTCGGCTAAAAATAGTCTTGGGAATTCCAAAATTTTCGTCTCCCTCAGTCTGATGGGGGTGGGATGGGGGGGGGGACAACTACGTAACTACAAGCGAGGGAAGGGATAAGAGGTGGAGTGTTTTATTTATGTGGGAAAGGAGAGGTATTAGTTACCTCGCAAGCTCGGCTAAAAATAGTCTGGGGAATTCCAAAACTGGAAATCTAAATACAACAAGGATTTCTTATTAATCGCAAGTAGCAAGCAGCTAGCGTCAGCAGGCTTTTCAACTAGTATGTACAATAATAGTGAGAGAATAAACAAACTTCCAAGTCTGTTGTTACATCATTCATAATTCTTTGATGAAGGCTCTACACCGACACACACACATACACACTCATTCGGCCAAACTAAGTAGGCCTACATGAAGATCGTATGACATCTATGAACTTGAAGTGTAGGCTATGTTGTCTCTAAATGAGTAGACTGGGGTACTGAGTAAATATTGTGAGACTCTCCTAGCATGTTTATTTTTTTGTTTCGAATCGCTATTGAATGGTGAATAATTATAGAATCAAATGTCAATTTCTTAAATACTTCATTCATGAAAAAAGTAAATATGTACCCACCCCTTTCTCCCCAATCAAGACCCACCACTTACTGGCCAGACACCACGTTAGGTATACTATTGTTATCCATAATTGATGCCAGAGATAATAACAAGTGCATGCACACGACCTATGACCTCTTACTGTTGGGGATTCAGCAGGTGGTGTTACCGAATAACATCTTGGGCCACACTCAAAGGATGTGTGTGTAAATAACAGTAAAAAGATGTGTAGCTATAGATGTAAACAACAGTAAACATATGTGTGGCTATAGATGTAAACAACAGTAAACAGATGTGTGGCTATAGATGTAAACAACAGTAAACATATGTGTGGCTATAGATGTAGGAAACTGTAAATTAATGTTTTATTTGAGCTGGTTAATAATGAAAACTCAATTCATGTCCATGGTTCATATGATTTATTGACGACACAATAATATAACAGAATAAATCCAATGAATAATACTTGTTAACGATGAACTTAACTGATCAACTAAAACTTCTGATATGTACTCAAATACTCTCTTAATACTTAACTGAACTTCTGAACTCCAAAGACTTCACTGACTCGATTGACTCAACTCTCTTTTCAATGGCTTTTCTCAACTGAACATCGTCTTTATATAATTTCCTTCCATCCATCTCGAACATTCCACATCGCTCTGTCTCTCACTCATTTAGTCAATACAATTTACAAATAAACAACATATTTATTTTCTATAAATATCTAGAATAATAAACAACATATTTATTTTCTATAAACATCTCGAATCATGACCCCGTGACCACATGTTGACCTGGTTGGCCAAGCTCCAAAGATACACACACACCTGTGTGCGTAGTACTCATAACTATACCATGACACCTCCCCCCTTCTTAAACGTAATTTAGGTGAATATATAGTGTCAAAAATATGTACACATACAATGTATACAATCTTGTGATTCAACATAAAAATAAGAAGTACATGCAATCATAGATCAGATTGATATAAAATAAACAATGTGATATTTTACAATAGTCATTTTAACTTAGGTCAATCTAGATAATATATCTGGTATGTGGTTATTTGCTCCTTTTATGGATTTAATCTGAAAGGAAAAGTCCTGCAATAATAGTGACCATCTAGTCAACTTTGAATTTTTTATACTTTTATGATTAAATTCCAATAATGGTTTATGGTCTACTAACACCACAAATTCTTGACCAAGCAGGTATTTGCTTAGTTTAGTGATGGCCCAAACCAATGCCAAACATTCCAATTCAATAATTGAGTATTTCTTCTCTGTTTCACTTAATTTCCTGCTTAAGTGTAACACAGGTTTATTGATATTGTGGTAGCTTTGCATTAAACACGCAGCCAATGCATAACGAGATGCATCGGTTGCCAACATAAATTGTCTTTTTGGATCTATAGGCGACAAAATTGGTGGTGATTGGAAAATTGATTTTATTTGCTCTAGTGCTATCTGACAAGTTTCATTCCATTCAACATTGTCCTTCATTCTCTTTTTTGTCAGGCTTACTAAAGGATCAACAATTTCAGCAAAGTTTGGAATAAAGTTTCTATAGAAGTTACAGAGTCCTATTAAAGATCTGACCTCTTTCTTCTTTTTTGGTATCCATATCTCTAATATTTTCTTTAGAATATTCTCTGTAGGCCTTATGATACCATCTCCAATGTGATATCCCAAGAAATCAATACCATGGAATCCTATTCGTATTTTTTGTCTGGTGCCATTGTTAGGTTGTTGTCACTTAGAATTTGAAATAATTTTTTTAATGTCTCAATGTGAGTGTTCCAATCTTTTGAAAACACACAAATATCATCTATGTAATATCTTTATATTTGGTTTTATTCATCATTCTTATGAATGTGGCTGTGCTGTTAATGAGGCCAAAAGGCATGACATTCCATTCATAATATTCATTGCCAACCACAAAAGCAGTGTATTGTTTGGAAGACTCTTCCATTTCTATTTGCCAGAATCCTCTGGTTAAATCCAAGTGAGAAAAAATATTTGCTTTTGCCATATCGTTTACAAGCTCATCTATGTTTGGCATAGGCTGTCTATCAACTTGAGTTATTTTGTTTAGTTGCCAGTAATCACAACAAAGCCTTGCATCACCATTCTTCTTCTTTACTATCACTATTGGGAAAGCGTATGGTGATGTTGATGGTCTGATCATGTTTCTATTCAACAGTTGTTTAATTTCTTTTTCCACAGCATCTCTGTACCCAATAGGTATTTGATATGGCTTTAGTTTCAATGGTTTATTATTTTGAAGTTGTATTCTGTGTTTGATGACATCTGTTCTTCATGGAACACTAGAAATTATTTTACTATGTTTTAAGCATAGTTTTTCAATTTCTTTTTGTACTACTGCTGGTATGTCCTCAGCTAATGTAATCAGTTTCTTCTGATTATTCTCTTGTAGCACAACCAATGGTAACTTGTGAAACATGTCATCCTTATGCTGGCTGTGTACATCAACATTTGTATTATCGGTTACAATGATGTTTACTTCATTCACACTGTTAAAATCTTTTCCTTTTTGTTCTGGATTCATGGCTATTTTTCTCAAATTATCTATATGCAATGTGAGTTTTTTCCCTTTTATTTCTACTACATAATTAACTTCTGAAATTTTTTCAACAATTTTATGTGGTTCTTGCCAAGTGTTACCAAAATGACCTTTTTTCTGGTAGAAGTACATAGACCTTATCACCAACTTCGAGTTCTCTGAGGTATCTATTTTTGTTTTTTATGTTTTTATGTTTAGTGCTGTTTTGAATTGTGCACTTCTCTGCTATTTTGTTAGCGTTGATTATCATTTCTTTGGTGTTGTTGACTATCACATGTGGCGACATGTCATCTCTATTTTGTGGACATACGTTCTCTATAAATAGTCTAAGTGGTCCTCTTGGATTTTTTCCAAACATTAATTCATACGGTGAGAAATCAGTTGATTCGTGAGGAATCTCTCTGTATGCGAACAGTACAAGAGGTAAATATTTATCCCATTCTTGTCCATATTCTTCAATTATCTTTCTTAACATTGTCTTTATTGTCTGATTTGTTCTTTCTATCATTCCATTCGCCTGTGGTCGATATCTGGCTGCAAAAGTTTGTGTGACTTTTAGCATTTGCATAAACGATCTTGTCATATGGGATTGGAATTGTGTACCGTTGTCTGATAATATGATTTCTGGAAATCCAAATATGGTGAAGACTTTTAATAAGGAAGTGCATACTGATTCAGCTGTAATATCAACCAATGGTATGGCCTCTATCCATCTGGTCGCAAAGTCAATGATGGTTAGTAAAAATCTGTGTTTTCTGTTTGACATAACAGACAATGGTCCGACTATATCAATGGCTATTTTTTTAAATGGCTCTGATGTTGTATCCATTTGTTGGAGTGGTGCTGTATGCTTTGGACCAATACTATTGTGTTTCTGACACAATGAACATGACTTGATAAATGATTTGATGTCTCTGAACATATTAGGCCAATAACATACATTTCTAATTCTTTTTATGTTTTCTTGGGACCCATATGTCCTGCTAATGGAACAGAATGTGCTGTTTTTAGTACTTCTTCTCTCAAAGTAGTTGGGATTATTATCTGATCTGTATCGCTGTTTAGACTTGAGAACCTTCTCATCAGAATACCATCTTTGCAATAATATTTGATTTGTTGACTGTTACTAGTGCCTTGTTCACAGTGTTGAAAATATCGTTTCAAAGAAGTGTCGTCTCTCTGTAATTTACATAAGTCATCAGAGTCGATTTTTAAATATGGAGATAAAACATTTTGATTGTCGGAACTGAATTCTTTGTCTTTATTTTGTTCTTTGACAGATGTCGATCTTGTCACAACGTTTATATGTTCAACTAGTGTTTGTTCAGCATTAGCTTTTGTAGTTAGTTTTTTAATGAGTTCATTTCTCATCAATTCATAATTATCTTTGTTCTTTAGATGAATATTTTTTGCTAATCTGTGCCCATTCATTTTATTTATCATAATTTGGGCTCTTTGCTGTTCTTTAACATTCTCTTGATCAGCAATTATATCTAATCCTTGTATGTAATCACCAATATCCTGTGTTCCATTCCAGTTGGACATATTGTTTAGTAGTGAGCACGTGAAATCTTTGCTCTGTTTTGTTGTCTGTTCCTGTATGTTTTTTAATTCTAGCTGGGTATATATATATCCTTCTTTTCCAACCATTCATGAAATATTTCTTGTGAATTATTTTCATTTATATTAGGAATATTTCCCACTATCAAGGAAGTAACTGGAGACGGCATTACTATGGCTTTCACATATCCAGTTATCCATGGCGTGTCGATATGAATGTTGGCGGTCCTACATGTTATGACCTGTCCATTTCCCAGTTTTATGTCTTCTTTTTCATTAGTTAAGTGTTCTTCCTTAACTATTTTCTGATCAACCACTACAGATGTACAGCCTGTGTCTCTGAGACATAATACAGCCTGATTGTTAACAAAACAAGGATAGAATACCAGAGTGCCCTTGTTCTCTAATATCGCTGCAACTGTGTTTTCCTTGTTTTCTTTTCTTAGTGGAGTTCTACCCCTTTCAGTTTGACATCTTTGAGGACTTATATTGGGTGATATCCTTCTTTGATAGGTGCTGCGTACCGGTGCTTCCATGCTATTTCTTCTACCATCCTGCGATTTGCCTCTTTGATATCTATTGTGGTAGTTTTTCTGTTCATTTTCTGGACCTCTTTGATATGTCCCCTTGTAGTAGTTGTTACGTTCAGCACGCCAGTAGTTTCTTGGAGGACTGTAATTGATTCCATATGCTCCTGTTCTGTTTTTATATGAATATGGATTTCCTCTTTTCCGATAAATACAGTCATATTGTAGATGCCCGACTCTCTGGCATATGTAACATGTTTTTGGCATCCTAGCCGGTAGACTTGAGTATCGTTGTTTATTATTGGCATGCATGACATTACATGATTTTTCTTGCACTGTATAAAACAAAGGTGTGTCTATATGACTATCTTTGAAATCAGACATGGCAGATATGAGTTTTTCTTTACAGTGCACTTTGTTCTGTTTTATGTAAGTGTAAAGCTGCATGCTGCTGTGTGTCAAAATTTTGTCTACTAAGATTAATTCAATTATCTGCCTTGCATTATTATGGTAAATTTCTGCCATTTTGAACCAATTAAGGAGATAATTTTCCAAATTGTTGACATATGCTTGCGGATGTTCATCAGCATTCATTAAAGTATTGTGAAAATTATTCCCGTAATGTTCCTCCGTTTTGTTATAATGTTGCAGTAAATATTTTTTTACAACATCATAGTCTTTAGCAGCTTCACCTTTGATATTGTTCAAAGCAGCTTGTGCTTCTTGGGTCATGGCTTCATAAAGATAAATTATCCAATCCTTTTTATCTACTTTGCTTATTGCAAACTGTGTCTCCATGACAGAAAAAAAAATGTCTATGTCACCATGTTTGCCGCTAAATGGTTGTATTCTTATTTTATGTTTTAAAGTTTGTGACTGAGTTGTCATTTTTGTTAAGTTCTCATCAATCGTGGGTCTTTTCATGGCATCAATTTCTGCCATTTTTAATGCAAATTCGTGTTTGCGGTCTAATTCTTCTTTTTCCGCCTGGCGTAAACGCTCTTTTTCTTCTTTTTCCTCCTGGCGTAAACGATCTTTTTCTCTTTCCTCTCGTTCCTTTTCTTCTTTTTCTTTTTGCATAATTCGGTCCTTTTCATCATTCAAGCAATCGCGAACATATTTCGCTAGCTGTGTTCCTTCCAGTCCTATTGCTCTTCCTAGCTCAAGGAATCTATTTGCATCCGCATCCATGTTATATAGTTTTTACAATGACTTCAAGTGTGTAGCAATCAATCCAATGTACGAACTAAAATATTAATATTATTAAATCTATATGAAAAAATATTATAATAATGACATCAAAATAACAACATATACAATGAACCATGAAATTATCTAGGACAAGATGAAAGAATGTTACAAGAGGAATACAAATATTAATAAACAAATGTATAAACAAACTAGACATATACTACTAAACAAATATTTAAATCTTGTGTCTAAGTGGAGCCCTAAATTCACTCAAAAATACAAAAATGTATATATAACTCCAAAAAGACAATAAATTAATTCCTAATAGCAAATGAAATTAGCTAGTCCAATATTCATTTGAAAAATACATGTAACATGAATAATAAAAAAAAAAATTAGAACATTGGAATCATACACAAAGATTTTCAATTAAATTATTATCTCAAGTTAATACTAATTATGTCCCTTGTTTACTTGACCTTCTCCTTTGTTTTCGAATAAACTCCAATAAAACAGTTTACTACAGTTCCTGTACTATAAATAGTCCAGTCCAGCCCAGTTACAAATAAACTTGAAAGTTCATGAAATTTCTGACCTGCTTCGTAAGAATTGTTTACAACAATGTTCCACTCGACTGCACACGTTAAGTGCGTATACTCTATTCAGGTCAATTTACTGTCCCGCGACGAATCAACGAATGATATTATTATTCAACTCAATGTGTCATCGGAAGCGGATTCACAATGTAGCTGGCCACCATGTAAATGAATGTTTTATTTGAGCTGGTTAATAATGAAAACTCAATTCATGTCCATGGTTCATATGATTTATTGACGACACAATAATATAACAGAATAAATCCAATGAATAATACTTGTTAACGATGAACTTAACTGATCAACTAAAACTTCTGATATGTACTCAAATACTCTCTTAATACTTAACTGAACTTCTGAACTCCAAAGACTTCACTGACTCGATTGACTCAACTCTCTTTTCAATGGCTTTTCTCAACTGAACATCGTCTTTATATAATTTCCTTCCATCCATCTCGAACATTCCACATCGCTCTGTCTCTCACTCATTTAGTCAATACAATTTACAAATAAACAACATATTTATTTTCTATAAATATCTAGAATAATAAACAACATATTTATTTTCTATAAATATCTAGAATAATAAACAACATATTTATTTTCTATAAATATCTAGAATAATAAACAACATATTTATTTTCTATAAACATCTCGAATCATGACCCCGTGACCACATGTTGACCTGGTTGGCCAAGCTCCAAAGATACACACACACCTGTGTGCGTAGTACTCATAACTATACCATGACAGAAACAGTAAACATATGTGTGGCTATAGATGTAAACAACAGTAAACATATGTGTGGCTATAGATGTAAACAACAGTAAACATATGTGTGGCTATAGATGTAGGAAAAAGTAAACATATGTGTGGCTATAGATGTAGGAAACAGTAAACATATGTGTGGCTATAGATGTAGGAAACAGTAAACATATGTGTGGCTATAGATGTAGGAAACAGTAAACATATGTGTGGCTATAGATGTAAACAACAGTAAACATATGTGTGGCTATAGATGTAGGAAACAGTAAACATATGTGTGGCTATAGATGTAAAGAGCATTGAGCAGATGTTTGGCTATAGATGTAATGGTCCTTACCGCCTTGCAATTTTTCTCATCCAGTTAGCAGATATCAGTTACATTTTTAAGTAACGTTTTCCAGTAACATTTTTAGTAACGTTTTCCAGTAACATTCTTCAGTAACGTTTCTCAGTAACATTTTTCAGTAACATTTGACCGTGTAGGAGACTCGTAATTGGACCAGGCTTGAATTTCGGATCGTTCAAGTCCCATAAAAGATTCATGATTGATTCAGAGAGTAGCAAATATTTATCCCTTTATATTTTGTTCAGTTCATATTACATTTCAAAGTGTAGAGGTAACTCAATGTTAGAATGTCGTTGAAAACTACATAATAACTAGGTGATTTATTTTAAAAACAATATATCACTTGATAGTATGTTATCAACTATGTTCTTTTATTTTAAAATAATATATCACTTGATATTATGTTATCAACTATGTTCTTTTATTTTAAAACAATATATCACATGATAGTATGTTATCAACTATGTTCTTTTATTTTAAAATAATATATCACTTGATAGTATGTTATCAACTATGTTCTTTTATTTTAAAACAATATATCACTTGATAGTATGTTATCAACTATGTTCTTTTATTTTAAAACAATATATCACATGATAGTATGTTATCAACTATGTTCTTTTATTTTAAAACAATATATCACTTGATAGTATGTTATCAACTATCAACTATGTTTTTTTCTTTTATTTTAAAATAAACCTTAGGCGCATTAATTTAAAGTACTGGAAATTATTTTGCAAAAAATACTTGTAGAGAGCGGGGATTTCGTGCATTATGTCTGTCTTTTTTTTAAAAAAAAGAATTAATTATGATAATTCTTTTGTACATTAGTAAAGTTTCTTTAAGCCCCAAAGGGCTTATAGGGGGCAGATGAAAAGTAGAATTCATCTATTTCAGTAACCTCGGCATGTAAAGGGTTTGTGCGGATAGCACTACTCCTCCAAATTAAAGTCAGGTACCCATTTAAAGCTGGGGTGGACTTAGGGACTTCCTCCAG
Organism: Bulinus truncatus; assembly: GCA_021962125.1. Taxonomy (NCBI): domain Eukaryota; kingdom Metazoa; phylum Mollusca; class Gastropoda; family Planorbidae; genus Bulinus; species Bulinus truncatus. The sequence goes on from JAGDYQ010000321.1 coordinate 538,437, forward strand.
GACCTGAAACAAATCCTAAAGTTCTTACCCGGGACCCTCCTGTCGACAGTTGATCGTGCCACATCGCACGACCACCCGTCCCCCCACCCTTTTTTTAAAATTATACTTTACCCAATTTTTTTATTGTACCCTTTTATGAGGCTCTAGGCAAACTTTCATGTAGGGGCCCCTGTAGGACACACACACACACACACACACACACGTACACTCTCACACACACACACACTCTCACACACACATTCACTCATTTGCACTGTCCCACAGTGTATACTATATTTTCCTTATTTCTATTTCATTAAAACGCACCAAGAGTTATGTCATCTTTGCAATTCTCGGAAATATTTCTGTGTACCTAGGAGGAACTGACTACATTGTGTGCAGAGCCGGTCTTACGAATTGCGGGGCGCCAACTTAACGGTCACTTGACAGCCCCCTCATCTGGCCTGTGACGAGACATGACTGATAGTGATATGCTCACTGTAAACTGCTGGGCCCCTACCAGGTGCTGGGCCCAATTCGGAGCACTCGGTCAAAATCGGCATAAGGCCAGCCTTTATTGTGTGTGGCCCATTCGAGAATCCTGCTATATTGTGTGTGGCCCATTCGAGATTCCTGCTATATTGTGTGTGGCCCATTCGAGAATCCTGCTATATTGTGTGTGGCCCATTCGAGAATCCTGCTATTGTGTGTGGCCCATTCGAGAATCCTGCTATTGTGTGTGGCCCATTCGAGAATCCTGCTCTTTTGTGTGACCCATCCGAGAATCCTGCTATTGTGTGTGACCAATTCGAGAATCCTGCTATTGTGTGTGGCCCATTCGAGAATCCTGCTATTGTGTGTGGCCCATTCGAGAATCCTGCTATTGTGTGTGACCCATCCGAGAATCCTGCTATTGTGTGTGACCCATTCGAGAATCCTACTCTTGTGTGTGACCCATCCGAGAATCCTGCTATTGTGTGTGGCCCATTCGAGAATCCTGCTATTGTGTGTGACCCATCCGAGAATCCTGCTATTGTGTGTGACCCATTCGAGAATCTTGTTATATTGTTGAATCACCAAACAGCTTGCAAATGGTGGCAGTTTGATTTTTTAATTTTATTTCTAAACACGCCAGTTATGGTTTACAGGCTGACAATATATGTTAATTATCGCGAGAATGAAAAAAGCAAAATGTTGACCATATGAAAGATATCCCATCGGTAGATGTACGTGTAATATCTTCTCCTTTCTCAACTAAAAAGTTCGTTCAGATGAAGACAGAAATCCTTTTCAATCAATGAAACACTGGACAGTATCACGTCATTTTATCCTCCTCAAATTCAGTTTCTTGAAAGTCATTGTTTCAGAGAACGTAATGTTACAGCACCATCTATTTCATCACAACATACCGACAATTGTAATGATGGTCGAGTATGATCTCCAACATCGACAACGTTTGTTGTGTTATAGACGAAACTCAGCCTCATTTTGAGAGGCAGCCAACGCCTTTATTTGATGCTTTGTATTTACATTATTAATTAGCACTGATGGAATGTTTGTTGTTTAAACATGGCCTGCCACTGATGTGTTTTTTTTTTTTATATCAATTCTGTTTTTAAAACTTTCTACTTAGGCTAATATTTTTGGCCTGTAGATACAAGTACAGAGCAGGTGGTGTTTGTTTAATTAAGATTCACTAAGTATTTTTGTAACTGCTGCCAGTTTTATTATGATAAAAGTGCTTTTTTTTTTAGATTTTTTTTTTACATTTATTTGCAAAGCTTTATTATTATTTTTTTTTAATTCACACTAAAATCATTATCACATACAAATACAACATAACAATATCAGACGTCTGATTGGCTGGCCACTTCAAAACATAGTGAAATATAAATGATCACTTAATATGCCCCGCCCCCTCCCCTCTTCCCCCCAAGTTTAGATGATGGGACCCCAGAGTATATTTCTGGAAAGGCTTATGTTTTGAGGACCTCGTACATCAGTGAAATGTCAAATACATGTAACACTATTTAATCTTATACGGGATTCTTTTTGAAACTATGAATTAAAAAAAAAACAATACAATAGCTCAACGGAAACAATGTGAAACAAACGTTTTAGTGCCAACATAATAGTAGACTTTTAGTGTCAACATAATAGTTAACTTTTAGTGTCAACATAATAGTTAACTTTTAGTGTCAACATAATAGTAGATTATAATTTTCTGCTTGGGTTGATCTTAATTTAGAATAAGTGTTGTGCCGTTTACCTTAGAAACAGGTAAATTCCCTTCCTCTAATGTGCTTTCAAAATAGCAAACGAATTAAATTGATATTTTTAAACAGCTTTTAGAATATGCATTTTTTTCGGCCGGGGCCCCCTAAAGTCGAGGGCCCAAGTCAACCCCTAGGTCGCCTATTATAAAGAACGCCTTATCAAAGTATTTTTTTAAAACTGTATACCCTATATATCTATATATATATATATATATATATATATAAGGAAAGAAAGTAAGAAAAAAAGTAAGAAACCGAATTGAACTGTGTTGCAAAATTGCAGAGGAAAAATAATAATTTGATCATTATTGCAATTCTTCGTTTTGATTTTAACATTAAGAGAATTAATTACTGTTTAAACAAATGATACAAAGTTATTAGCGTTGACGGGTAAAACGTAATTTGTGACGTTTGAAATGTACATTAGGTTGGTGGCATATTAGGTAGGTGGCATAAATTAGCACCCATATCTATACCTAATGGTGTTTGGTTTGGTTTGGTTGGTTGGTTGGTTTGGTTTGGTTGGTTGTTTGGTTTGGTTTGGTTGGTTGGTTGGTTTGGTTGGTTGTTTGGTTTGGTTGGTTGTTTGGTTTGGTTTGGTTGGTTGGTTTGGTTTGGTTTGGTTTGGTTGGTTGGTTGGTTGGTTTGGTTTGGTTTGGTTGGTTGTTTGGTTTGGTTTGGTTGGTTTGGTTTGGTTTGGTTTGGTTGGTTGGTTGGTTGGTTGGTTTGGTTTGGTTGGTTGTTTGGTTTGGTTTGGTTGGTTGGTTGGTTTGGTTTGGTTGGTTAGCGTTGACGGGTAAAACGTAATTTGTGATGCATGAAATGTCGGTAATTTCTGCACATTATGTAAGTTTCGTAATGGTGTGTTAGAAATGCTTCAAGTGTCACATCACGTTTGAACTCCCGACTTACCGGGCAACACCAGGTACACTGGTAGTATACATATATATGTATATTAAGCATCTTTACTAAATATTTGTGATTCATTATTTGTTTACACTAGTTAACAAAGGCCCGGTACCCGGACCGGCGAGTAGGCACACAGTTGGAGTTGAAAATGGTGATATATATTTTAGCGCGTTAACAATCAGTCTATATACCTGCAGTGGCCCCAAGGACATGAACAGATTATTGTAGCCAAAGTACATTTGAGAATATGGACACCTAATAATACATCAAATAAAGTTCATTTGTTAAATAGTTCCTCCCAAAGAAAATAATCCTCACTATGGGTAAACATAAACAACAACTCTTAAAATCATATTCTTTCATAATATTTTAATGGACTCCTTTCCAAACAGTTATTCATTTAATGTTTTATGATATTCAACATGGCGTATTTAAAAAAAAAAAGAGAGGCGTGAGTGAGTGCTTGTGTTAAGCGAAATGCTACATGTTTAGCAGGTGGTTTATTTACTGTTATACACATTGTAGCATTGTACAATTAAATAAGAAAAATTGCCCACCCGGCAATGCAGAACCTAGGGATTTAGGGGCTCGGTGGGCTTGGCCTCTTTGGGGGCTGCCCCTGCATTTTGACATGAGATAATTTTTTGATGCTTCTAAAGCTGCGATAATACTTAAATCTCATTCCCAAGAGAATAATCCTCATTATGGGCTCAGAAGCTTAACAAATCTTACTTGGCCGGCCAGTTGGTAGCCGAATCATGCATGTTAAGAAGAAAACAGCAAATGTTTCTGCCATCTTTGATTTGTTTATGCCGCCATCTTGGATGACAGACGGAAGTCGCGATGACAGACACCGGAACACATGATGTATTTTTTGTATTATTCTAATTCGTATCGATTCATATTACTCAGCTCATAACATTATAGCTTAATTAAACACATTACTTTATAGATCGGAACTACTCATATTTTACCTAAATTAATCAAAAGACACATGAAGTAATCACATTACACCTGAACTCTGTGACTAAGTTCTTGTCCAATCTTGAAATTGTTCAAATATAAACTTTGTAGCCAATATCATAGTGTTAAAGTAAAACTTTGTAGCTGAGATTGTGTCAATATATCAACTATTAAAATAAAACAGTGTAACCGAGATTGTGTCCAGATATATAAACTGTTAAAGTATAAACTGTGTCGTTTAATTTTATTAAGTATTAAAACGTCTCTTGACATCGTAGAAAAAACGACCTGAAAGCATTATGGGTCCCTAGGTTAGCCGAAAGTGGGTGGGCCCAATACAATAACCACTCAAGCGAATGAAATTTAAATAGATAATTGGCATAGGGCTCCAGTATCATGGTGGCCCAATACAATAACCACTCGAGAGAACAATTCACTCCATATACCGCGTATACCGATATTTCTAGAGAACAATTCACTACATATACCGCGTATACCGTATTGTCGAGAGAACAATTCACTATATAAACCGCGTATACCGATATGTCTAGAGAACAATTTACTACATATACCGCGTATACCGTATTGTCGAGAGAACAATTCACTATATAAACCGCGTATACCGATATGCCTAGAGAACAATTCACTATATAAACCGTGTATACCGATATGTCTAGAGAACAATTCACTATATATACCGCGTATACCGTATTGTCGAGAGAACAATTCAATATATAAACCGCGTATACCGATATGTCGAGAGAACAATTTACTACATATACCGCGTATACCGATATTTCTAGAGAACAATTTACTACATATACCGCGTATACCGTATTGTCGAGAGTACAATTCACTACATATACCGCGTATACCGTATTGTCGAGAGAACAATTCACTATATAAACCGCGTATACCGATATGTCTAGAGAACAATTCACTATATATACCGCGTATACCGTATTGTCGAGAGAACAATTCAATATATAAACCGCGTATACCGTATTGTCGAGAGAACAATTCAATATATAAACCGCGTATACCGTATTGTCGAGAGAACAATTCACTATATAAACCGTGTATACCGATATGTCGAGAGAACAATTCACTGTATATACCGCGTATACCGATATGTCGAGAGAACAATTCACTGTATATACCGCGTACACCGATATGTCGAGAGAACAATTTACTACATATACCGCGTACACCGTTATGTCTAGAGAAGACTTCACTATAAATTCTAAATACATTCACCCTGTTACCATGAACGTAAGTTCTGTTTTTGTTCTGGAATCTGGTTGTGTTAGATAAACAATGTCTGAGATGATTATTTCATTGATTCCTTACGGAGCCTGTAACAGTTATCTGTCAATATCGGTTCTGGGAGCCGATGGAATGGCCAAACCGTTTCTATTTACTGTTCCTTAATAAATTATGGGGGGGGGGGGGTCAGGGGCTTGATTTGTCACTTTCCACTAGTCTTCGAATGACATTCATTTATTAATTTTGTCAATAATTTGATTGTTTCCCCTTCATTTTATAGTCTCTCCAACAATTTTTTAAACACACACACATACATACCCAAACATATACAAACACACACACACACAAACTCAAACACACACAAACACATGCAAGATCACAATCACACATTCACATACTCACACACACAAACGCAAACAAACGTAAACACACATACATACACCCGCAATTACACGCCAACAAAGGCATGCAGAGACACATTTTCTTGTTTACCAAGATTTTGTTTGAAGTATTTTAGTTTTATTTTGACTCAATCTATGCATGTGATTACTTTAACCAATGACATCTTATTACTTTAACCAATGTCATCTGATTATTTTAACCAATGACATCTTATTACTTTAACCAATGACATCTGATTACTTTAATCAATGCCATCTTATTACTTTAACCAATGACATCTTATTACTTTAACCAATGTCATCTGATTATTTTAACCAATGACATCTTATTACTTTAACCAATGACATCTGATTACTTTAATCAATGCCATCTTATTACTTTAACCAATGACATCTTATTACTTTAACCAATGGCATCTGATTATTTTAACCAATGACATCTTATTACTTTAACCAATGACATCTGATTACTTTAAACCAATGACATCTTATTACTTTAACCAATGCCATCTGATTACTTTAACCAATGACATCTTATTACTTTAACCAATGACATCTGATTACTTTAACCAATGCCATCTGATTACTTTAACCAATGACATCTTATTTCTTTAACCAATGACATCTGATTACTTCAACCAATGGCTTATTTCTAATGTGGCATAACTTTCTATAAAAGCTAATTTTAACATATTCATACAATGAAATGAACAATTTAACAACGACAGGGATGTGAATTATCTGATTAAAATAATAATAAAATTATGATGTGTGGTGTCCCTGTAACGATGAGATGAAATCTCTTAGATCCTATAAACCACTGATGCAACGGTTTTTGCAGTGGCCTTCTTTCATCCCCACCATAGCCGATAGTGCAATGGCCATGGAGGCACCACGGGAGATATATCGGGAACTTGAGCCATGAAAAATTTTCTTTGGTACTACCGGAGATCGAACCAGGTACCTTCAGGTCGATAGTCGAGCGCTTTACCGCACGACCATCCTTCCACTGTATATAAAATATGATAGAACAGACCAGTTTTATTTGATTTGCACCATGACTATCTTATGATTAAAATAAAAAAAATCTTAACATGGGTATTAATTATATTTTTTTTAATTAAATCAATATTTAATTTACTTCTAAATCAAGCTAAAAAAGGAATTGATATGAATTGGGTCATTACATTCCGTGTTTAGTTACGTTAATAAATGATTAAATTTACTCAAAAATTTTGTGGTATTTATGGCAAAATCTATACAAATATATATGTCTTCTATTTTTTTTTTTATTGTGTTTGTTCTGTTGCAGATTTTGATGAAAAAATTCATTTCAAATATCCTGTGACAAACTATAGATGGAGATAAAAAACATCAGCACACAGTCTTCGTTTGATGACTGGAGATAAATAACTACCTCAGCATACTGTCTTCGTTTGATAACTAGAGACAAATAACTACCTCAGCATACTGTCTCCGTTTGATAACTAGAGATAAATAACTACCTCAGCATACTGTCTCCGTTTGATAACTAGAGATAAATAACTACCTCAGCATACTGTCTTCGTTTGATAACTAGAGACAAATAACTACCTCAGCATACTGTCTCCGTTTGATAACTAGAGATAAATAACTACCTCAGCATACTGTCTCCGTTTGATAACTAGAGATAAATAACTACCTCAGCATACTGTCTCCGTTTGATAACTAGAGATAAATAACTACCTCAGCATACTGTCTCCGTTTGATAACTAGAGATAAATAACTACCTCAGCATACTGTCTCCGTTTGATAACTAGAGATAAATAACTACCTCAGCATACTGTCTTCATTTGATAACTAGAGATACATAACTACCTCAGCATACTGTCTCCGTTTGATAACTAGAGATAAATAACAACCTCAGCATACTGTCTTCGTTTGATAACTAGAGACAAATAACTACCTCAGCATACTGTCTTCGTTTGATAACTAGAGATAAATAACTACCTCAGCATACTGTCTCCGCTTGATAACTAGAGATAAATAACTACCTCAGCATATTGTCTCCGTTTGATAACTAGAGATAAATAACTACCTCAGCATACTGTCTCCGTTTGATAACTAGAGATAAATATCCAATTTAACACATTACCTTCATTTGATAAATAAAGAGAAGTAACCCACTCAAAACATTACTTCCATTTGATAAATAAAGAGAAGTAACCTACTCAAAACATTACTTTCATTTGATATATAAAGAGAAGTAACCTACTCAAAACATTACTTTCATTTGATAAATAAAGAGAAGTAACCTACTCAAAACATTACTTTCATTTGATAAATAAAGAGAAGTAACCTACTCAAAACATTACTTTCATTTGATAAATAAAAAGATGTAGCCTACTCAAAACATTACTTTACTTTGATAAATAAAGTGAAGTAACCCACTCAAAACATTACTTTCATGAGATAAATAAAGGGGAGTAACCTACTCAAAACATTACTTTCATTTGATAAATAAAGAGAAGTAACCCACTCAAAACATTACTTTCGTTTGCGGGTGGCAACAAGGGCAACCGCCCCAAGCCCTGCATCTGGAAGGGGCCCTTGAGATGAAATATAACTTAGTTATCTACCTGTAGCTACATTTAACTTAACTAACTTAGTTATCTACCTGTAGCTACATTTAACTTAACTATTCTTCAAGAAGGAGGAAATCTTCTATTAAAGAGATAACATTAGTAAAAGTCAAGCTCGCACTCGTGGTAGTCTGGCATAGAGCTCAATCTTACATCTCTCGGAATCGCATATGACATTTCTTTTAGGCCCGACACTTGCAATGACAACAAATGACACCTCCTCTCTACGCCCAACTAATGACATTCGCGATAGGATTTACAAGTGACAAGCCATCTAGGTCCCAAAAAAAAGAACTCCCTCTAGGCCCTATGATACTGCTTTCGGGCTCAACGAATGACACTTGCCATATGGGCCCTAAAATCACATACTATCTAGGAACCAAACATAATACTCCCTCCAGGCCCTACACACGACAGCCCTACAAATGACACCACTTCTAGGCCCCAAAAATCGACACTTGAACTAGGCCCCGCGAACTGCTATTTACATTTTAGGCCCCAAACATCGACCCTTTAAGGCCGTATCCTACACATAACAAAGTCACAACTACTTGGATATATTTGTAGTCTTCACTCTACGTCCCTTCCTCTGCTGAGACTTGAGGCACCCCACGTCCACCAGACATGACTTTACGTCCCATCCTCAACCCAGACTTGATGCACCCCACGTCCATCAGACAAGACTTTACGTCCCATCCTCAACCCAGACTTGATGCACCCCACGTCCATCAGACATGACTTTACGTCCCATCCTCAACCCAGACTTGAGGCACCCCACATCCATCAGACATGACTTTACGTCCCATCCTCAGCCCAGACTAGAAGCACCCCACGTCCATCAGACATGACTTTACGTCCCATCCTCAACCCAGACTTGATGCACCCCACGTCCATCAGACATGACTTTACGTCCCATCCTCAACCCAGACTTGAGGCACCCCACATCCATCAGACATGACTTTACGTCCCATCCTCAGCCCAGACTAGAAGCACCCCACGTCCATCAGACATGACTTTAAGTCCCATCCTCAACCCAGACTTGAGGCACCCCACGTCCATCAGACATGACTTTACGTCCCATCCTCAACCCAGACTTGAGGCACCCCACGTCCATCAGACATGACTTTACGTCCCATCCTCAACCCAGACTTGAGGCACCCCACGTCCATCAGACATGAATTTACGTCCCATCCTCAACCCAGACTTGATGCACCCCACGTCCATTAGACATGACTTTACGTCCCATCCTCAACCCAGACTTGAGGCACCCCACGTCCATCAGACATGACTTAACGTCCCATCCTCAACCCAGACTTGAGGCACCCCACGTCCATCAGACATGACTTTACGTCCCATCCTCAACCCAGACTTGAGGCGCCCCACGTCCATCAGACATGACTTTACGTCCCATCCTCAACCCAGACTTGAAGCACCCCACGTCCATCAGACATGACTTTACGTCCCATCCTCAACCCAGACTTGAGGCACCCCACGTCCATCAGACATGACTTTACGTCCCATCCTCAACCCAGACTTGAGGCACCCCACGTCCATCAGACATGACTTTACGTCCCATCCTCAACCCAGACTTGATGCACCCCACGTCCATCAGACATGACTTTACGTCCCATCCTCAACCCAGACTTGAGGCACCCCACGTCCATCAGACATGACTTTACGTCCCATCCTCAATCCAGACTTGAGGCACCCCACGTCCATCAGACATGACTTTACGTCCCATCCTCAACCCAGACTTGAGGCACCCCACGTCCATCAGACATGACTTTACGTCCCATCCTCAACCCAGACTTGAGGCACCCCACGTCCATCAGACATGACTTTACGTCCCATCCTCAACCCAGACTTGAGGCACCCCACGTCCATCAGACATGACTTTACGTCCCATCCTCAACCCAGACTTGAGGCACCCCACGTCCATCAGACATGACTTTACGTCCCATCCTCAACCCAGACTTGAGGCACCCCACGTCCATCAGACATGACTTTACGTCCCATCCTCAACCCAGACTTGAGGCACCCCACGTCCATCAGACATGACTTTACGTCCCATCCTCAACCCAGACTTGAGGCACCCCACGTCCATCAGACATGACTTTACGTCCCATCCTCAACCCAGACTTGTGGCGCCCCACGTCCATCAGACATGACTTTACGTCCCATCCTCAACCCAGACTTGAGGCACCCCACGTCCATCAGACATGACTTTACGTCCCATCCTCAACCCAGACTTGAGGCACCCCACGTCCATCAGACATGACTTTACGTCCCATCCTCAACCCAGACTTGAGGCACCCCACGTCCATCAGACATGACTTTACGTCCCATCCTCAACCCAGACTTGAGGCACCCCCACGTCCATCAGACATGACTTTACGTCCCATCCTCAACCCAGACTTGAGGCACCCCCACGTCCATCAGACATGACTTTACGTCCCATCCTCAACCCAGACTTGATGCACCCCCACGTCCATCAGACATGACTTTACGTCCCATCCTCAACCCAGACTTGAGGCACCCCACGTCCATCAGACATGACTTTACGTCCCATCCTCAACCCAGACTTGAGGCACCCCACGTCCATCAGACATGACTTTACGTCCCATCCTCAACCCAGACTTGAGGCACCCCACGTCCATCAGACATGACTTTACGTCCCATCCTCAACCCAGACTTGAAGCACCCCACGTCCATCAGACATGACTTTACGTCCCATCCTCAACCCAGACTTGAGGCACCCCCACGCCCATCAGACATGACTTTACGTCCCATCCTCAACCCAGACTTGAGGCACCCCACGTCCATCAGACATGACTTTACGTCCCATCCTCAACCCAGACTTGAGGCACCCCACGCCCATCAGACATGACTTTACGTCCCATCCTCAACCTAGACTTGAGGCACCCCACGTCCATCAGACATGACTTTACGTCCCATCCTCAACCCAGACTTGAGGCACCCCACGTCCATCAGACATGACTTTACGTCCCATCCTCAACCCAGACTTGAGGCACCCCACGTCCATCAGACATGACTTTACGTCCCATCCTCAACCCAGACTTGAGGCACCCCACGTCCATCAGACATGACTTTACGTCACATCCTCAACCCAGACTTGATGCACCCCACGTCCATCAGACATGACTTTACGTCCCATCCTCAACCCAGACTTGAGGCACCCCACGTCCATCAGACATGACTTTACGTCCCATCCTCAACCCAGACTTGAGGCACCCCACGTCCATCAGACATGACTTTACGTCCCATCCTCAACCCAGACTTGAGGCACCCCACGTCCATCAGACATGACTTTACGTCCCATCCTCAACCCAGACTTGAGGCACCCCCACGTCCATCAGACACTGGACTTCCAGACTTGAGGCACCCACGTCCATCAGACTCAATCCTCAACCCAGAGACTTGACTTTACGCTAGACTTGAGGCAACCCCACGTCCATCAGACATGACTTTACGTCCCATCCTCAACCCAGACTTGAGGCACCCCACGTCCATCAGACATGACTTTACGTCCCATCCTCAACCCAGA